>JAEQBH010006216.1:0-139395 GCA_016808115.1 Tetrastigma voinierianum
AAGCTTTTCAAGATCTTTCTTCAAATACAACTCAAGTTTTCTTTGATGAACACAAAGGTGCACTCTAAAATATGCAAATGTAATGAATGCACTCACAAACTTAGTTTGAGAACTAATACACAAAGAGAGAAAAGATGGTTGAGGGCAAGTCTATTGTTTTACAATGATCCCCCATTGTCCCTATTTATGTAGCTGGGATTTTCTGACACTATTCACGCATCGCTCACTAGCCGCTTTACTGCTCATGACACCGTTCACTCAGCGCTTTATCGCTCACACAACACTCGTTCACTAGACGCCATCGCTCACAACACCTGCTCACTAGCCGTTAGTACTGTTCATGACACTATTCACTAGCATTGTGAATGTTCATTTTTAGATTTATTTAATCTAAAGTTTTATGCCTAAACCCATGTTTTCAAAAGATATGTAATTTTGGATTTGAAAACCGAGTTTGTGGTAATGCATGATTAATGATGATACTTCTAAAGTGCACCAATGCATTCTACCTTACATAGATTCCTAAGCTATCAAAATCTTCACTTTAGCAATTTTCTTGAGCTTAGAATTTGGTTACTTGTCAAATTTGGTTCTTGATTTGAGAACTTCATTTCCAAGTGCTTGATCAACTTCATCATTGTCATCTTTAGCCTCAGATATTCCTTATTTGATGCTTGATTAATTTCAACCTGTCACTCAACTCACTAAATCATTAAAACTGATGTCTCAATGTTATCATCAAAACTTCACCAGAGGTATCCTTGGCTAATAATCTCCCTCCGATGATGGACAAACCTTAGTTATCTAAGAGGAGTAAATCTCCCCTCAAACCAATATAGTCTATAAAATAATTGTATAATATAAATTTTAAATCAATTCAAACACATGCAATTTACATTTAACACATATTAAGACAAAAGCATCAAGGAATGATATAAATGTGGCATTCTCTTTTAGCACTTGATGGCATCTTTCTCCCTTTGATACATATCATTTCTCACTCTAATTTTTAGCACTTGATGCATATCTTTTCTCCCCTTTGAGGCTATTACACATTTCTCATTTAACTCCTAGATACATATTTTTCTCCCTATGGCAACATCAAAAAGGAGAAAGAGACTTTGTGGACATGCGTATCTCCCTTTGAAATTACAATTAAGTAAGGGTTATGAGAGTTTATGCAGACAATATTTTTCGCCAATATCGACACTGAGTCATCTAGTAAACAATTTTTCAAAGAGATGACTCCTAATTGTCTTCTAATATTGACAAATTCGATTCTCATTTATATGGGCTTTGTGAAATATCCCAAGTTTATCCCTGCCCCAACAAAATCAAGTGGCGATTCCTTTTGTAGCATGATCTCTAAGGAAATGATGTCTAATCTCTATATATGCTTGGTTCAGAGTGCTTGCACGGGATCTTTCTTGATATGCTAATGGCACTTGTGCTCACATTTAATAAACATGAGAATATGTCAATCCAAAATCACTTCAAGTGCTCGTTTCATCCAAAGTATCTGCACATCCTAACCCTTCAAGAATGTGCTTCCGCTCGTCAAGTGATTAAGCAAACCGATTTTTGTTTTTGCTATGCCAAGACACAAAGCGAGTGACCTAGAAATGACACGTCTTAATGCGTTTTTCTATCAATTCTTTGCAAACCTCACCGAAATCCGCACATCCGAATAGCATATCAATTCAAAATTACTGCTTACTTTCGATACTTCAAAGACCAATATCAATAAGGCCTTCAAGCAATACCTAAATATTCTTTAACCGCATTCAAATGAGATTTTGTGTGATGCTGCTTTGAAATCTAGAATGTAATATTACACTATACATGATATTCCGTCTACTAGCCGTTATACAACAAAGAACCAATCATGTCTCTATATTTGGTTCGTCAACTGACTTTACCTTTATCCATGTCTAACTTGACGGATGAGCCCATAGGTGTGTTATTGGCCTTTACTTCTTCCAAATTAACATTGAAACTCTTGAGGAGATCCTTATGTACTTTGCTTATTTATAACAAAGCCCCCTCCCTTAAGTTGAGCTGGATTTGAAGATCAATAAAGCCAACACGTCCCTCTCATCATGTCTCATTGTCCCCAACTGAATCTGACATAAGATCCTGGTGCTCTTTCACACAAATGTCAGAAACCATTAGTACTCCAGCTGATCTGATAACTTCAATATGGAGAGATTCACCGGTCAATCAACATCAGGTCATTTGTCGAGGCGGTCAATATTTCATTGGCAAACATTACATAGATATCATCAACTGAAATCATGTCTGATATCATCCCTCAGAAGTTATCGTCTTTGGTCAAAGTCCTATAATCACTAAATAAAAGAGTTTAAAACAACATGATTATAATTAAAAACCCCCTCCAAAATCCCTGAATATCAGCTCTCCAATATTATGTCTTTAATCGAAACCATTAAAAGCAAACCAATATCATCCATCTGACACATAACAACAGAAATTCTTAGACAAAAATTAAAAGTAATATCCCGCAGCTTACCCCCGCTCACGGAACAAAGCGTCTAAGTCCCTTCTCAACGTCTGAGCCCCCTCTCCAGTTATTGAAAACTGGGGCCACAATTGAATCGTCCTCCAGCCTTCTGGAACATTATCAACCGTCCTGCTCAAACCTCACACACCATAACAATATCCCTGCCAACCCAAATTATCCTCATCATCCGGCCTAGGTACTAACTCCCAAACTTCATCTCTTTCAAACTGGATTGAGTTCCCTTCCTTGGGTAGCGGAAATCACCAATTCTCATCTATTATAGCATCATTTTAAACTGGGTTCAGACTCTTGAGAGATGCAAAGCGGCGTTATCGCAAATACTTCACAGGATCTAGTCCTTACCCCGATTGAAGGATTACCTATAATTTGATCTTGTGGATGATTTGTGACAGAAATTTCCATTCTTTGGAAGTTCTTGACTAGATTCTCTTACTTTCGAGTTGAGGAGGTGGAGGATGGGCAAAAGGTGATTCTTCCTTCTTTGAATCAATCTCCTCTTCTTGTTGATGAACTTTATCATCAATTTGCAATCTTCCCATGGAGAAGTCCAAACCTACATCATCATTAACACTTTCTCTTCTTCGAGGGCTACGTTAGATTCATCAAATACTACATGGACGGACTCCTCGACCATTGTCTTTTGTTAGACTCTATAGGCTTTACTAGATGAAGAGAATAGCGAAATATCCCGACATTAGATTTTGCATCAAATTTTCAAGGTTGTCCTTAGTATTTAAATAAAGCATTTACTTCCAAAAACTTTTGAAATAGCTAATGTTCGAGGTTTCTTGTTTTCCAAAGTTCATATGGGGTTTTGTCCAAAGAAGGACCTAATCAAAACTCTATTCAATATATAGCATGAATTATTGACACTTCGGCCAAAAAATGGTGGCAAATTGTTTTTCATGAAGAATGGTTTTGCCATTTCTTGCAGGTTCTATTTTCCTTTCAGCAACCCCATTTGTTGGGAGTTCTAGGAAGAGCTGAAAATGTCTGTTCATTCGCATCAGCATCACAAAAACTCTCAAATTCATTTTATTTATAAATTCTCTTCCATGGAGCCACTCCTTATCTGAGAAATGGTAAACCTTTCTCATTTTGAATTTTTCTACAAAAATTTTTGAAAACTCATGGAAGACATCATTTTAGTGAGCTAAAAACAAGACTCATGTATATCTAGAAGTCATCCACAATCACAAATGCCTTATGATTTACCTCTAGGCTAGTAGTCATGAGGGGTCGAAATAAATCCATATGAAGAAGCTCCAGAGATGCTTGATGTAGAAATAAATTTTTGTTTTTAAAAGATGTTTTATTTACTTTCCCATTTGGCATGCTTCACAAACTTTATCTTTTTCAAAAGAGATTTTGGGAAGGTCTTCAACAAGTTCATTTTTGTTGAGTTGTGTAATGAGATTCATGTTCACATGTCCCAATCTCATATACCCTGGCTTAACTCTCATCTGCATGCTAAACTTTATCTCATTATGGCCACTTTATATTTTGAAAATATCAATAGTATAAACATTTTCATTCTATATTTATGAAGATGATTTTATCATTTTGAGAATCCTTGATACAATGAAAGATTCAAAAATCACTTTAAAACCTTTGTCTAAAGTTGACTAATGTAAGAATTATGTTTCAAACCATCAACAAGCAAAACATTTTTTTTTTTTTTTTCAATAAGAGATGAAGAGTTTGTTACCTATAGAACCATGTCAATGATTCTACCTTTCCCATTATCTCCAAAAGTCGTATCCTCCTTTTCTCCTTGTAAGGAAGGCAAACTTTCATCTCGGTCATATGTCTTGAGCAACCACTGTCCAAGAACCATTTCTCCTTCTTTGATCCCTAAAAAAAAAAATCAAGAAGATTTAGGTACCCAAATCTTTTTGGGTCCTTGGTGGTTAGTGACCTTTGATTTTTCAACCCAAGTCTTCTTTGACTTAGAAGTTGATGCCTTTTGGGATCCATTTCTAAGGTGGACAAAGTACTAATGAGTCATCCTCTACCACAAAAATTGCATATGGTTGATGAACTTTCACTTGTGGATTCTTTGACAAAGTAGTTTTGAAATATTTTTGTTCTTTGAAGTTTTGTATCCTAGCCCCCTTTATCAAAACACATTTTGGCAAAAGTAGAATCATTCCGAAGCGCGTACAAGGGCTTTTTAAAGAGAGTGAGGATAACAACCATTCATTCTTTTGAGTGGTTCCTCATTTACCTTTTCAAGAGAAATTTTGAAGCTTTTAATTTTGAAAGAACACTCTTTTGATTTCATCAAGTTCTTTTGAAGCTCAAAAATTTTCTTCTTAAGTAAGGTGTTGTTTTCACCAAACTTATAGAGAGCTATAAGTAATGTATCATATTCAAACTAACTTCATCATCATCAGAATCAGAATCAGAACTTACCTTATCTTGATCTTCGAAAGCCATGAAACACATGTTGGCAAATTCATTCTCGCTTTCATCATCGGATGAGTCTTCACTTTGACTCCATGTTGCCATCATAGTTCTTCTCTTTTCTTTCTTGGCTTTGTAGAGAGGACAATCATATTTGATATGACCCGGTTTCTTGCATTTGTAACAGAGTTACTTCTTCAGCTCCTTCTCTATTTTCTTTTCTTCTTTGAAGGACCTTCTTTCTTGTAGTTACTTCTTTTATTATAAGTTTTTTACAAACTTATTTTCATCATGAATTTTGCATTCTCTTTGTGATGAGGCGATATCATCTTCCATGTTCTGACTTTGGCCCATAACTGACTTTCCTTCTTGAGCTTTGAGCCTTAATTCTTTTTTCTTTTTGCTTTCCTCTTGTATTTCTTTTCTTGCCTTGCGATTTTCATTTCATTGGTCATCAAAGAACCATAAGTTCCTCAAGAGGTAGCTCTTTCAAATTCTTTGCTTCCTCGATAGCTTTCGTTTTAGAATTCCATTTGGGAGGTAGACATCTTAGAATTTTAGATACCTTGTCTTCTTCACCCACCCTCTTTCTGACCTTGAAGACCATTTACAACATCTATAAACCCTAGTAAACATCTCAACAATAATTTCATTAGGTTTCATTTTGAACATTTCATAATCATTTCAAGAATTCTTTAGAATCTTTGACTTGGGTAGTTCCTTCATGAGTAATTTCTAGTATTCTCCAAATCTCCTTAACAGAGAAAATTTTACATTGACTAATTCTATTGCTTACTTTTCATTTCTATCCACATAGCACATACAGAATATAAATGGCTTTAGAATTTAATTGAAATTTTCTACTTTCTTCTTCGTTCGCATATTAGGTCAAGGGTTTTCTTATTTTTCCTCCATCAACATCTTTTGTAGGAAGGTGTAACCAAATAAGATTGTTTTCCATACTTCCAAATCAGAGATTCTAAATACCAAGTCATTTTGTTTTCAAAATTGATGTCCGGACTCGACAAAGAAGGGTGAGTTTATTTATAAGGAAACCTTTCGGCATGAAAAAGGCTGTGCTAATTTTGTGCTAGTCATTTCCTCTTAGACGATTAAATCTTAAAAACAAAATAAGGGCTAGCTCGATACCAATTAAAGATTCAATATGACTAAACAGCTTCAACGAGGGGGGTGGTGGGTTTTCTCGAGAACTTTTTTCTCACGTAACAACCAAATATCTTTAATTTTAAATGCAATAACAATAAATTAAAGAATATAAGGATAACAAAGCCCAGAATTTATAATGATGGTTGGCACATTCTTGCCTACATCCACTCCTCAGCCTTCAACTTAGGTGAGGGTTCCACTAGTGTCGGCTCCAACCCGAGCTTCTTTCTTTACTTAGTTATGGCTCCAATGGGCACCTCTTCAAGCTATGCACACTTGAGTTCCAGATCAATCAGAGCTTGATTACACTTGGATTTTGGCTCCAATGGGCTCCTAGCAATTTCTTCAAGCTATACACACTTGAAGCTTTCTCACTTAGGCACAACGAGACACTCTCAAGCTTTCAAGATCTTTCAAATACAACTCAAGCTTTGATGAACACAAAGGTGCACTCTAAAATATGCAAATGTAATGAATGCACTCACAAACTTAGTTTGAGAACTAATACACAAGAGAAAAAGATGGTTGAGAGGGAAACAAGTCTATTGTTTTACAAATGATCCCACACTACATTTATAGGTGGGATTTTGGATACTATTCACGGCCTTTGTTCATTCTTAGTTTCGCATTCCACAAACACGTTTCACTAACCGTCGATCTTGATTCATGACCTTATTTTTAATAGTTGTGAAATCTTGTTCACATATCACGATCTTGTTTATGTTATCACGATCTTGTTCACATATCTTGGTACTATTCATACGACTAGTTTTTTCTTTAATGTTCATTTTAGATTTATTTAATCTAAAAGTTTTATGCCTAAACCCATGTTTTCAAAAGATATGTAATTAAAGTTTGAAAACCGAGGATTTGTAAGTAATGCATGATTAATGATGATATCTAAAGTGCACCAATGCATTTCACCTTACACATAGATTCTAAGCTATCAAAATCTTCACTTCATACTTGAGCTTGGAATCTTGGTTACTTGTCATCTTGGTTCTTTGATTTGAGTGAACTTCATTTCCAATTGTTTGATCAACTTCATCATTGTCATCTTTAGCCTGTATTATCTTCATTTGATGCGATCAATTTCAACACGTCACTCGACTCAATTTAACATTAATAACTAATAACTGGTTTGGTATCGTAATCTCGGCGAAGGTATCCTTAGTGCTGCGCCTGATAGCGTTGTTGTGGCGAATTCCAACAGGGAAAATGCTCTTCCGGCTACCTTATGATCGGGGCGCATGCTCACGGCATGTCCTCCTAGCTACCTGTATAGGTACCCTCTGATTGACCATCCGTCTCTGTGGAGTGGAAAGAAGTTGTACTCATGGTCAACCATGTGCCCGTAGCCTTTTGGAAACTCCTCGAAGTCTTGGCCTTAAACCTCGGGTCTCTATCGAGCACTATGGATGCGGTACTCCATGTGTGGGACTATCTCCGAATATACAGCGCGAGGCTCTCTCCAATGTGAAGGTCATCGCATGGCTAGAAAATGTGCCAACTTAGGTAGTCGGTCCACTATCACCCATGCATCATGTCCACTGCGGTGTTCTAAGCAACTGAAGTGGTCGTAAAATCCATCTTGGCGTGCTCTCACTCCCACTCGACCACCTCGATGGTGCGATGACCACTATTGGCCCGGTGCTCAGCCTTAACACGCTACATGTGTGAGACATCGTCAAGCAAAGTCCCCAACGTGTCTCTTCATCCCACTCCCCAGTGAATGCGGCTGACGAAGATCTGGTACATCTTCGTGCCACTGGATGCCTGACGAATCGAGTAATTAACTCACGAGAATCTCCTCTCTCCGTCGGTCAGTGGGGAACCACTACCCGTCCTCTATCGCGAAGACTACCATCTGCGTGGGCGGTCCGACCCTAAATCACCTATACACAGCATGTGCCACGTCACGATGGACACTATCTCCCGCGTCTGCCCGCGGGACTTCGATCACTACGCTGATATGAGCGATTTTTAACCATGCAACTCCCTAATGTGCCACGGTAATATGCGATGCGTAGCTAAAGCGTCCCGGTCTCGAGCATCCGCCACTCTCGGGAAGCTATACTGGCAATGCTCCCGTGACTTAGGCGAGTGCATCGGTCACCACATTTGCCTTACCAGGATGGTAATGCAAAGTGAAGTCATAATCCTCTAGGAACTCCATCCATTTGCGTTGCCTCATATTGAGGTCCCGCTGCATGCAAATATACTTCAGACTTTTGTGGTCTGAGTACACCAAGAACTACTCGCCATATAAGTAGTGGCGCCAAATCTTCAAGGCGAAGACTACGGTCGTGACTCATTAATCGTGTGTGGGGTATGCCAGCCTCAGTTATTCGGCGTGAGCTCCATAGCTACCACCCTCACATTTGCATCAAAACACATCTAGTCCGACCTCGAGGCATCTGAATACATTATGTACCCTATCCCCTGTCGGGACTATCAAGATAGGACGATGGTAAGCCTCTCTTCCGGCTCACGGAATGCCTCCTCGCGTCGGACGTAAAATCAAACGGCCTCCTTAGAGATCCGATCACGTCATAGGTGCCGCTAATCGGAGAAAAATCTCGTGAATGTCTCATGTAGTGTAGAGCCAATCCCAAGAAACTACGTATCTCGGCGACTTCGACCTCTCTGACTCATCACGGCCTCGACCTTCTCTGGGTCAGCGACACGCGATGCGACACCATGTGTCCCAATCTCACCTCGGTAAGCCCAGAACTGTGCTGCAGACTTGGTTTCTGGTGATGGTCTCTCAGCATTTGTAAACAATCTCAGATGATACTCATGCTCCCTCTCCGATTGGGAATAGATCAAGATGTCATCCCACGAACGACAATTAATCCCAAATAGGTTGGAATACTATGCATGAAGGGTCCCATGAATGCGGCGGGCGCGTGTCGATCAAAGGGCATCACCGTCAGCTGAAAGTGCCATACTTAGCACGTCTTGAATCTTGTCTTAGGGATATCTGTCTCCACAACCCTCATCGATGGCAACCGGTGCAAGGTGCATTTTCGAGTAGGCTCGCGCTCCTCTCAAGCCCGATCAAAACAAGTCGCCCGATCCTCAGCTGATAGTGCAGTTCTTGATCGTAGCTTTGTTATTTTGTAATCAATGCACGGTCGAGGTCTTTGTCCTTCTTGTAACCAATTTCCGGAGCGCCCGTGGTGAAGTGCTCGATTACAATGAACCCCTTGTCCGGTAGCTCCTGGTTGGACTTTGGTTCTCCCGACTCAGCAGGTGCCATCACATGCGGAGTCATAGAGATGGGCGAGGCGGGGTGTAGCTTCGATACGAAGTCTACAACCCTCTCACGGGCAATCCGGTAGCTGCATCCCGAGGAAAAACATCCTCATACTCGTAGACTACTCGAGGTGATCAAAATGCAGTCTCACACTTTGTCCTCTAAGGGTAAGGCTTGCTAGCCCGCTAGCGTCCGTAGAGACACGGACTCGTACCTTTGTCTGGGGCAAAATACCATGATTGTGCACAGTGTGAACTGGAATGCAAAGTCTGTGTGTGGCGGTAACTCCTCCTCGATCCGATGATGGCGACTCACTGTGGCTGAGCTGATCATCCAGAGATGACGTGGGTCAAATCCATGAGCGCAGGTCCTTTGTGAAGCGAGAATCTGAAATCTCTCAACCAGCAACCTCGATATATCATCCGTATCTCGCCCCAATCTAGGAACTTTCCTAAGGAAGCTCCTCCAAGGCCTCAAACTACAAGCCTGACTCTATCTGTTGATACGGCAATGAATGAATGCGGCTTACCCAGAGATCTCAACTAACACTCTTGCCTATGAAAAGATCATGGAACTCTGCCCATGTCATTGCCTCTAGATCTCTAGAGCTCTTTGCCCAGTTCCACCATACTTGGGTCTCACCCGCTAGCTGGAATGCAGCTAGTCTGATCCTAGTCATATCAGAAACATCTCCATAGCCTCGATACCTTCTCGATGCATGAACCCGTGGTGCCACCATCGGATCTCACTCGCGCTAAATATCGGAGGATGATGTGCCTGAACCTGGAGTTACTCGAACTCACACGAGCTACCCTCTGCCGCGCTAACCCAGTGCGTAGCGTCTCTGGCCTCGGTAAAGGCACAACTAGTCAAATCTGGGTGATTACCTACTTCAATACCGATGTCTGGAATGACCTACGTCCTCGCCCTCGACTAACCATCTACACATGTCAAATGGCAAGTTAAGATTCAAATAAATATCTAAGGGTGCAACACGACCTGAAAACACTATTCACATACCGAAAAAATATTTCATATATAATGTCCATGCATTCATAGGTAATGTAAGACAATAAGTTTATATGTGAATCTTCAACAAAAAATATTTTCTTTATTTTATTTGATAAAATATTATTTTTTTCAATTATTTTTAAACCTCGTGAGCGATTAACCGTGAACTGATGATCAACGGTGATTCAAAAGCGGTACGGTCAAAGCTAGGTCGAGTGCACGATTGCACACCCGTGGCCTGGCGTGCGCCAGGCCGTCGGCGCTGTGCCGGGCGGCGTGCCCACAACCTTAGCAATAGGTGGCGCGTTGGCCGTATCGTGGCCTCGTGTATGGGTAGAGTGCCATGGCATGCACCCGATCGTGTCGTGGCCGTGTCGTGGCGCATGGGCACCGTGTTGCAGCGTTTGGGCCTGCTATGTCGTAGCCCTCCTGTCGCGACACAGAGAACCATGTTGCGATACAACTCTCTTTACTACGCGCGGCCATTTGTAATCAAGTATTTTCATTATAGATGTCATTCGTTTGTATCACGACCTAAAAATTCGCCCGGCGTGACTCTGCATTTGTGTCGTGACTCTAACCAAACCAAATCATGGCGTCGCGGCGTTACCTTAGCCCTTCTTGTAGCCAGTGGGGCGATGTGTTATGTTGAATTAGGTGTTATTGGTCGTGTCGCGGGGCCTCCTGTTTGACCATGGGAACCACCACTTTGCCCTCCCGACCACCATGTCACAATACAATGCATTGTGTGTGACGAGGCTGAAATGAGCGGTAATACATTGCCTACCATCATTTTTTTTTTTTTTTCACTTTTTTTTTTTTCTGTTGTTCCACCTGCCTTTTGGAAGACGGTAAAAAAAAAAAAAAAAAAAAAAAAAAAAAAAAAAAAAAAAAAAATATATATATAATATATATATATATATATATATATATATCTCCATATATGCTTATATATATATATCTCTTTTTTCATTTTCCACTATAACAAAATAAATTCATTAAAATTTATTTATTTTTCCTGTTTCACTTCTTGTGAAACCTCGGAAAAGTGCTTTCAATACATTTTTTCCTATGTGCTATTCATGACACCTGAAACCACCTGACATACCACAGCAATCCATGTTATACGGCCAATGTGCATAGGCACAATGCATGTGGTGTTCTAATCGTCGTGACACTGGTAATCACGCCACCTATCAAATGAAGCGCGCGAGTTCGATGCTCTACCTTAACTGACATGACTGCGCCAAGTCTCACCGAAACCTAGGTAATTCATATACCTAAGCTACGATACCAATGTGGCAATTGCTCAGGACTAACTATGGATATTACTCTTGAACTCCAAGGTAATCGTTTACCTTAACTTTCGATCACAGTGTGACGCCCTCCCGATCAGGAACAGTCTAGTTGACAACTTCCGTCGACACAGTGAATAAGCGTGTCTCTATTATAGAACTTAATACATGACAATGACTACTTTGGCCCGTATCAATACTCATCAAGATATAACCATATATGGTTTTAAGTTATTACATTACTCTTAACCAAAACATATATAAAAAATTGTTTAATACATGTTATACAACGAAATACCAAACACAATCAGGCTTTTTTTTCTCAAAAAACAAACTCTAATTGAGTGCCCGCCTCCTGCTCTCCGGTGCACGAGAAATAGTGATCCCTGGGCAGGAGTGAGCAATGCCTGATGTAGTGATAATTTCCTACATACAGTTCTCTCACTAATTACATATAATCATAACCAAACAATCACACTCGAAAAATACATGATCCTACTTGAATGTCTACATGCACAATCCCGTGTCTCGAGTCCTCCGCAGACTCCCTACACATGCTGAGCCAAATGCGAGTAAAATGCAGGTTTTCAAAACAAAAGCTTTTGTTCTCAAAAACTTACTACGAGTTTGGTAATATATTGGACTACCCTCACGGCGAATTGTTGGATCATTTTCCGAACAGTCGTAGGTGCTCAGAGATGAAGCTGTTGGACCACTCTCCCGAGCGATTCTTGGAAAATCTTGTGAAATTCTTTCACAACACGTTTCATTTTTTTTTTTCTTTCAAGTCAAGCACTCACATCTATCGTTCTAGGGTGCCTGGGACATATAGAATATTATGCAATTGAAGCAATTCATGCTAATATATATTTACATGCATATATTAACATAATTAACTCAGTAAATCATGTTATTCAATTTAAAACAATAACTAAAGTAGCTTACCTTGGGCTAATTGTAATCAAGCAATTCATTTTGAATCACCCAAACACACAAAAAATATCACGTGAGCAGTGAAGCCCTGGGTGACACTATTCACCGGCCACCTGTCAGGATTTTCTTAAACACCAGGTTCAAAGATTTTGAGATAAAAATACGTGATTTCAAGCCTCTGACAAATCCCCATCCATTAAAATGGCTCTTAGCCAAAGAATGACAAGTAAGGAAAAGATATACTGCTCTTGGGTGTGGAACTCATGAATTAGTCTTGTGTGGCGCCTGCCAGCGTAAACATTTTATTGCTGTTCAAGTCGACAGCGGTCAAACGTCAGGAAATACTGAAAGTAGCTCTTCTCTCTCCCAAACTGAAATTCACACACCTCACTGGATTTTCATTCAATTGGAGAAGATAAAGACTATTTCATTTTTATCTTATTCATTTAAAAACTTTTCAAAAATTTCATCTTTGTCGCCATTTGATTTTGACCCCACATGACATAATTTAAACCATTCATCTCCATTATCTATAATCTTAACATGTGTCACATGTGTTTTTATGTAATGGTGTTTTTTGTTAATAACGCGTGCCATGGCGAATCGTATGACGCTGATCTTGGTGTCGCCGGCGATGAAATTTCTACTATCTCAATTCATGGTAGCGTGGTAGCTAGATTTCGAGGCGATTCAACGATTGGAATCGTTTAGATCATCAAGATCTGAAGAATTCGATTTTGATCGAAATTACCATTTACCATTTTGAAAAATTAAATTTTCTCGAGGTTTTAGGAGTTTCAAAGTATTGGGGAAAAAATAAGGAGGAAAATTGAAAAGAAAAAAAATTAAAAATAAGAAAATGTTTAAAATTAATAAGTCATTATATAGGTTTATTTGTTTTTCTATTATATAAGTATATAAGGACTAAAATTTTAAAATTATGTAAAATTTGGAGGAATTTTGATTATATTTAATTTAATTTTATATTTTAAACTAAACATGAGAAAATCATTTTCATTAAATTTTTTTTTCTTTTTATAATACCCAATAAACCCTAAGAAAACAAAATAGAAGAAAAGAGGAAAGAAAGAAAATTTGAAGAAAAATAAAAACTATATTCAAATTTAATAATTGTATACAAGTATTCAATCTCATGACTAAGAAATTTAAAAAGGAATAAATTTATTAAAAATTTTGATTTTATTTTATATTTTTCATCGTAAAAACAAACATCAGAAAATTAGGGTTGTTCTTAAAGCAAAGAATGAAAAGCACATTTGGTTTCAGTTTTTTTTTTTTTAAACATAAAAAAAAAATTAAATAACAAAAGAATTTTCAAACAACATTTTTAGTGTTGTTGTTTTTTACTTTCCTAATATTCTTTTTTTTCCTTTGCATTGCTTTCTGGATACAAACGGACCACAAAGAAAAAAAGAGTGGCCGGGACAAGTAACAAAAGTTGCAGCATTGAAGATGAAAAATCAATTATCTGAAGTCTCATTAGAAGCAGTTTCTTGATTGAGAAGGAAAAGTAAAAACAATACAACAGTCCCTTTCTCTGAAACAGCAGAATACGTCAACCCTAACAAGAAAAACCCATGAAGATAAAAGATAATGAATCAAGCGGGGACAATTCATGTTGACCCAAACAAATTTGAGCTGTACAAAACCCTAAAAGAACGATCATCTCCATGAATTCTTCATTTTCCCGAGAAGCCATCAACGATTAAGAGGAATTCATAGAATTCTATGAATCTTGAATGCAATTACGGCACAAACAACCGAAATAACGATAGGAAACTCGGTGCCAAGCATGCAGCGTCCGACTTCCGGTGCCCCCATGTTTCTCCGCCGACGGGCGGAGGTGGAGATCGTGGGCTGTACGGTGACTACTTCCGGTGGCGGTGGAGGCTTCGCTGCCGTTGGTAGTGGTTGAGGACGGAAGCGACGCCGTGGACGGAGACGCCAGGCAGGTAGAAGGCCGGGGTGGGTGATCGAAGAGTCATCGACTGTGAAGTGGAGAGTATTTTTGGTGATGAGAATGGACATGGTGGGCAAGAGAGTCGGAAGGCGAGAACCGGTGGTGAAGCGCTGGAGATCGGAGAACGCGAGGCGTTGCGGGATGATGTGGTAGGGGAAGATCATCGGGTTCAAGGTGGAGGTGGCTGCCGCCGCCGCTGTGGCCTCGTCGGAGGGGATGAAGAGGGTGGCGGTCATGGGAAGCGTGGAGGGATCCACCGAGGAGAGGAGATCGGCCCATCCCCCAAAGTCGCCGGTGCCGATGAGGGCGTCGATTATGTTGTTCAGTCGCTGCTGCTCTGCAACCCTCCCGGTGGTGGAGACGGCATCCGGAGGAAGACGCCTCTGGCGGTGGCAATGCATGGCAGAGACGCCTCTGGCTGTGTGCGGAGGAACACCTCCGGCGGTGGCACTGGCGGAGACGCCGTGATGCTCGGCGGGAGGAGGGAGGAGGAGGAGGAGGAGGAGGAGGAGGGGAGAAATTGCCATAACAGAACAAAGAAGTCTCGGCGGTTTCTTGGAAGTAATGACTTCTTCAATGGAGTCGTTCTTCTTCTTGAGAGAACTAACTGTTATAACCGACGGCCAACTATCTTGAAAGGAATGAAAGAGCAAGACGTAAGTGACTTAATCAATCATTTAATATATGATAATGTTATTGATGTTATAATTAATAAATTATAGGCATTTTCCGCTCAATGGTATTGATTCAGTTCGTCGATTTGAAAACCATCCTTACTCAAATGCATTTTATGTGTTATATAGCATATGTAAGTGTGTACTAATCATTTTTTTCTGTATTGAATCAAAAACTTTTTTATTAGTCAAACTCATATTTGAATTGACATGAAATTGTAAAAACTAATTTTATATTATTATAAAATTAAAATAATAAAATTTATTTCTGCCATTAGGTGTGGCTTAAGTGGATAAAAGGGGAAGGGTGACAATGAGTTCCCACATGTCCAGTCATATAAGATCGTGTCCCAGCTGTGTCATCGTTAAAAGCAGGCCTAAAGGGATAGGAGGGGTCTCGGATTTGGTTTGATGAGAGCGATTCTTGCCCAGCCAAAATGTATTTAATGATAAACGTTCAAATCATTAACATGCATAAACAAGAAAGAGTTTGAGGTTTGAATGCCAATTAAAACAGTTTACTATTTTTAAAGCAGTATATTAAAAAAAATAGTCCTTAAAAGAACATAAATACTATGATGATATAATACCAAAATGAATAGATTTGAAAAAATATTATTTATATATAACATTTTAGTTTTATTAAATAAACATATATAATATTTAAAAATATAAAAATATTTAAAAAACGAAAAATTATATTTTATTTATTTATATGTTTTAATATGTTTTAAATATGTTTTATTATTTTAAAATATTCTCTTGGTTTTTGTCACAACATTGGCATTTCAGATAATAGATATGGATTATCAAATAACTCATATATTATTTATGATAACATCTTACAATAAAGTAAAGAAAACATTACAATGTTTGTGCGATTTGCAATATAATTCAATGAAGAATCTTCATAACCTGGTGGTTAAGCCTCAAATACTTTTTGATCAAAGCGATTTGTTTGGCTAGGTCGGATGGGTTTGGTGGTCAATCGATAATTAGGATCTAATTGACTACTTGGCTACATTATTTCTGAAAACATTAGTGTTAATACTTTGTTGACACGCTGAAAAATGTTTTATTAAAGAAGTAGTACAAAATTAATATGTTGTCATTAATTGAGTATTTTGTACAAGTACCACTAGTGAAGCCAGAAACTTTTACTTCATCACGACAAAGCTTTTAATAGTGAAATGAAATGAAATTTCATTGGGATAGTTGATAGGAGATGCTATTAGTAGGTAGGGGTGGCAACTAGATGGATTTTTGGTCAACTTCCCACCTTGTCTATTTTTAATGGTCGGATATGATTTAGGGTGTAATCAAGTTTTTATAGGGTTGCGTCTTTTTCCGAACCCAAGATGGGTTTGGATATTGTTATGTCTCATCCTGGCCCAATTATATTAAAAAATTATTTTTATGATTATTTTTATTTTATATTTTAATGTAAATAAAAATAATTAAAATGTTTTTTATTAAAATAATTTATACAAAATTATCATATATTTATTTTTATGAAATTCATTAATTTAATATAATAAAAATAAAATAAATCAAAATGAAGGAAGATAACTCTTCTCGAGACCTGACGATGTCTCAGAACTCTCTAATGTTATCATCAATCGTCACGACCTAGTCTAGGAATATTAATTTGATTCCCTTTCAATGCTCGAATGCGAGCATGCTAGGTATAAAAATATTTCCAAACTCATTCTAATCCATTAAAATTTTTTTGCGGGATGAATATATATATATATATATATATATATATATATATATATATATATATATATATATATATATATATATATATATATATATATATATATATATATATATGGGAAATGATTTAAATAAACAGCAAGGTTTGGATGGGGTGGCCTTTTCTTGAACTCACCTCGTTGCCATCCCTAAGTGGGGGGCTACGATGATGGACGTGTTATAAAATATTTTGTTTAGAAAAATGTTTTTGTAGACGAGATTAGAATTTCAAATACAAAATATTTTGTAGCTAAAAGTTAATTTTATTGTAATATTTGTTCCTTAAATCAAAGGGCTACAAGATAAGATAAAAAAAGTCGAATAAAGGAAACTTCTTTGTAACTTTATTTCTTATAGAATAAGTTTGTGAAAAGAATTATTTGAAATGAATTGTCTTTGTGACTTTTCGCAAAAATAACCTTCTAACTTGTCATTTATGTTTAAATCGGACTAGATAGTAAACAAAAATTATCGATTCACGATTCAGTAGATTGGACCATTCAGTTGAATAAGTAGCATAAGTTGATGTTGAGGGTCAATTGTAATATTTAAGAAAAATATTATCATAAATAGTGAAAATCACCTTCTCCCCCTTTATTCCCTTGGTAGCCGCTCTTCCTTTTCTCCTTGTGAGTTATAAGAGATTCTTAAATAGATATCTTCGGGGAGAAAAATGCATAGAATGTAATGAACAATAAGAAAGGACTCCGACATGGTTATAGAAAGGTCCATAAATAGAGAGTAAATATGAATCATTACCAATAAAAAAGAAATATAAGATAGGAGGATATGATAAAGTGAGGAAAAACAAAGAACAAAAAAATTGTACCTTATGAGAGGAAAAAGCCACGAAGGTAAGGAACAAGAGATTTCTTTATCAGTACCCGCCGGGAGGCGAAAGGTGTGGTGAGCGCGATGGGAGGGGGCGGCTGAGGTCCTCTCTTCTCTCCACGTCGATCCCTTCGTAGAATCACGTTTCAGAACGGAGGGTGGAGAATTTCCCTTTCTTTTTGCTTTGCGAGATGACGTGGAAGAAGAAATAAATATTTTAGGGTTTAATTTTGTGAGGTTTGACTTTTTAACCAAAGAACAATTATTTTTCATAAGGTGTAGTGACCACCCTAAAAGTCATTCTTCATTACTTATGTACAATAATATTTCTATGAGTGTATATAAACCTACTTTTCCCAATTTAGAGTTTATCAGTTAGAGTTGGAAGTGAAAAAATAGACCCTCACTATCTCTAATATAGAAAAAATGGCAATTTGAAGTTAAAAGTAGAGAATTGTGGTGGGAAGATGGTGACTTCATCACCTAAGAAATCTATAACAGCTCCCCTTGTAATTATTTTATCTTTTCCATAGTTTAAGCCATGTCTTTAGTGTTTAATCCTTGTCCATAAAGTTGTCTTTTTACCATTGAACATGTAGGTGAGATGATTGGGGTCTCTCATAACTTAATTATGGGTTCGAGCCTTGGGAATGCAGTTGTGTTATGTTGTAAAGCTTTGCCACTTTGATCCTCTGGAAACATATAGGATTAGTTTTGATGTGGTATGGTTTAAAGGTGTCTTTCGTGTGTGAACCTGCCCTTTCAGGACACCTCTTGGTCTAACAAAAAAAAGTTGTCTTTTTAGGAGTCCTTGAGTTATTTATCAATTCATTGTAATTTTAGGGTAAAGAAGTGAAAAAATCTCTCATGTTTCATTAAATATTCCACTTATACTTCGAAATTTTTTAGGTCTTGATGGTGCTTTTTCATGAATCTTTGAGCTGGAGCCTCTTGAAGCCATTGGGTCGTTCTATTGGGTTGGATTTTTGGGCAACTTGCAACTTGCATAAAAAGGGTGATCCGGCGGGGGTGTGCTGGCCGTCGCTTCGATGGCTAAGTCAGTTTCTTCCTTATGAAAAAGAATCCAACTGTTGTCTATAGCGTAATTGCTGCGTACCTTTTTATGGTGGAATAGGTCGGTATTTATAAGGGGGCATAGTGGTTACTTTTCTTGTTATATGGTTCTGTTGTCTCCCTCACTCGGTGAGGAGTTTCCTTTTCCTTATTGCAAACCGACTCTTATGGGATAATGGAGGAGCCGTGATCATGTAGGATCCTTCTTTCCTAATCCGTGGGGTGCGGATCATGGAGACTGGGCACCTTTCCTTTTACACGAGTTTTTGGGCCGCCTTTATCTCTTGATTACCTAGCAGGGAGGTTTCAATTTTGGGCCCAGGCCCGTGTACTTTGGTATGGGTATGGTCTAATATATGGTGGGTTGGACTTCTTCATTGGATCTGTGCTTCAACTCCTTTCGCAAAGGCGGAGGTTTGGGCCTACGCTCCGGGCTTGTGCATATGTCATTCTCTACCCCATCAACCCATTTCTTTACTAAGGGCTTGACCCAAGAGTGACGTTCTTGGATCGGTTGCAGCTTCCATGTGGTTTGCGGGGGATGGTTTGATCTGAGCTTTGTCGCCGTCAAAACATCTTGTGATAATGATGGCGCTCTTTCGATTTTCGCACCTATTTGGATTGTCCTCATGCCTTTAGAAACATTCCTTGTATCGCACTTTTCCACTTCTTTTGCGGTTTTGAAAGCATCCTTGATCAGTGTTCCAGACACACTTTGTGGTGCTTTTGTCTTACGAAGTCGTTTTCTTGTTTTCCTCCCTTAGTTTGGTGCATCTTCCTTTTCCCTCGCTTGTTTGAATTTCCCAGGTTGTTAGGATTAGGAACTGTTAGGTTGGGGTCCCTTACTCTTCCGTTCTTTGTTCGTTCTCTCTTTCCGCCATTTAGTCATGCGTGCTTATGTAGGCTTGCGAATAGAGGGAAGGTCGGCCGAGTCGGTGTTAGGGCGAAATGGTGCGGACTAGGTGGTCCTATCGCGTAGTTCTTAGGGGTCCTTCCAGTGGAGAGTTATCTTCCCCTCCGCCACGTAAGAGCAAGGGGAAGATGCGAATGCTAGATATCGGTGGCTCAGAATGTTGAGGGCTGCGTGAGTGCCTTGGAACCTTTGTGAGCCCTAGCCGGGTCGAGCCTTCGTTCGCTAAATTTTTTGTTACTTGCTATGGACCCCCTTTCGGTGTCCGAATCTGGTGTCCCGATATCCTCACGTCTTATATGGCGTCCATTCCCAAGATGGTCTGCTTCTTTGAGGCGGCCTTTGAGAACGGTCTTCGATATCCTTTGCATCCCTTCATAAAAAGCGTTTTACAACATTTCAATCGTGTGCTCGTCCCAGCTTTCTCCCAATTTTTGGGGTGTCTTAGTTGTCACGGATTTTTTTTTTTTGGGGATAAGGGCCTCGGGGTCCTAATTGTAGCTCTATTCCTTCTAGATCTCTTCCTTTGAGGATGCTTCTTGTACACATTTCTAAGTGGGCCCATACCGAACTTTGTGTTCAAACCTCCCTTCCTCCCACAAGCAACTGGAAAAAAGCTCTATTTCTTTTATCGGGATTAGACATTGGGAATACAACCCTGCTGACCAAGACGATACGTTGGGGGATTAGACAATATGGGCCCTTGAGAACTACGTGAGAGTTTTGTTCATCTTGTAGGGTCCCGATTTTCGAGGTCGGATTATGTTTTTGACTTTGTTATGGTTGTGTTGCCTTGGTGTCAGCCTTGACCACCTCACCCGAGGGTGACGAAGTGAAGCGGCCCGGGCAGAGATGTCACCCTCGGCGTGAGATCGAATCAGTCGAGACATTCCCGGCTCCTCAGGAATGAGCCCTTTTAATTCCCCTCCTTCGAGATCTCCTCCGCTCCTTGTTATGGAAACTTCCCCTGGGGGACCTCTAGTTGTGAAGCCAACTCGGGGAGAACTTCGGGCTCGTGTCGAGTTGCTGGTGAAGAAGAGGAGCATAAAGCGTATCTTTCGGGATCTCTCCTAAGGCGATTCCCAGGCTTTGGAATCAAAGTCCGAAGTTGGGAGTATTTGATCCTTCGCCTGTGGTTGGGAGGGCGGCGTGATTCTCTTCAGGCAGGTCAATGGGGGGTGGCGGATCACAGTAATCGACCAGTTCTCCATTTGCAGGAGCAAGGGTTCTTCGAAGAGTACGCGACTCCTCACGAAGGGTCTTATAAATACGGGGCGCGAGCAAAGCGCCTTACCTTCCTAGACATGGGAGATGTGGGGAGAGATGATCGCACCCCGGGCGGGGGGGGTGAGGACTCGCTCTGGCACGGGCTTGCCGCCCGGAGCTGTTTCGTCTATCGCCCGGGGACTGGATCTCGGGAAAGTGGAAGCTGCGTTGGAGAGCTCTGGCCACACTTTGTCTTGGGGCCCGTCTCACGTATGTCGCGCGCCTTCTTTTATTTTCTTATTGTTGTGTTAATGTTGTGCGCTGCTCCTTCTTATTCCTTGGCGGTGTTCACTTATATTAAGGACACAGCGGAGGGCCGGATTGGTGAGAGCTCTCTGAGCGGCGGGGGCATCTGAGGCGAAGGTCGCCTCCTTGACCTCAAAGGGGCCGGCTGACTGGATCGGCCTGACTGATGATGTTTTAGGGTATAAATATGATCTGAAGCATACCTTGATGCGTGAGAGAGCTGAGAGGAATGGAAAAAGAGTATAGAGGGCTTTAGATGCACGTCGAGAGTGGTTGAGAGAGTTAGGTTGCAGGAAGAGTGCGTGCCGCTTAAACGCGACATTGAATCGGGCCCGGCAGAGGCTTAAAGTGAGGCTTCGGTGGAGGCGCTTGACCGGTATGTTCGCTATGAGACCTCCCAGCGGGGTGAGCTATGATCGGTAAGGGATGGAGTAAATAGCGAGCTAAGGGACGAGGCACGTACCTTATAGGCCTCGGGTTGCTAAGCTTTCGACGTAGAGTTGCCAGGCTTTCAGGTTTGGGCTTCCATTTCAAGTTCCTGACGAAGAGGAGGCGGAGGAATCCATTTCTGGGGACGAAGCAAACCCCTTTGATGCTCCCAATTCAATTCCTCTCCCTGGTGAAGCTGAGGCTCCTGCCGAGGCTAGTTCTTCCCCCTCGCCTACTAGGGCTTTACTTTCTGATCCACACGGCTCGGAGGCTCGTACTACTAAGGCTGCTCGTAGCTCCCCTTCAAACATTTAGGCCCCTCCAGCCTCAATCTTTTAAATCTCAGCTCTGGCCGGACATACGTAATGCCAACATTGGTTTTTGTTATTTTATGGATGGTTCTTACCTCTTTAGTTTTTCCCGTCTTATGTTATGACCCCGTCTGAAGGTTTTAAGTGCCAATTTTTGATGGTAGGGTTCTTCTTGGTATCGCGACCGCGGCAGAATTTGGCGCAGGCTCTCTTGTTTGCAGGAGCAAGAAGGCTGTTTGGCGGCTGCGAGCTCTTTTAAATGAAACAACGTTGCTCCCGCCAGCTGAGCTACGAGGCTGCCGCGCATGTAATATGGCCCGGCTGACTGAGCTCTTTGGTACATGGCTCATGAAGCTGACTCTGATGCTGCCAAAGTGAAGTACAGGCTCTGACTCTGCGTGGCTCTCAACTGCCCGGCCACGGGCGTCGGGCTCTTTATGAGGCAAGCCATGCAGCCCTTGAATCTAAACTACAAAGCTCTCTTAGACTAAGCTACAGGAAACCTTGAACATGGCTCTGAAGCGAGCTCTGAGCTCTTTGGCTACTACTTGGCCTTTTGGGCTGTCGAGTTCTTTATGAGCAGTGTATGGCCACCTGAATCTGCGAAAGGCTCTCTTAAGGCCCGACTATAAGGCTCCTTAGTTGCATGGCTCTGAAGCGAGCTTCTGAGCTCCTTAGCTACTTAGCCTTCTAGATTTGTCGGGTTCTTTATGAGGCAGAGCTGGGCCCTTGCAGATCCTTAGGCTGCAAGAGCTCTCTTTTGAAAGCGGCTTCTGAGCTCGGCTGCGGCCACTTGAAGCGAGCTACGTTGCTCCTTGGTGAGCCACAGGCTCCCGAGCTACATGGCTCCTTGGCTACTTGATTCTAAGTGTGGGTTCTTTGAGCATTTGTGTAATGCAGATCTGGGTTGCAGAGGCTCTCTTAAAAGCGAGCTACAAGGCTCACGAGCTGAGGCTGCCGTCTTCTTCTCTGAGAAGCTGCGTGAGTTTATCTGAGATCTTATGGAGAATCGAGCATTGCATTGGCTCTCAGAAGGTTTGTGTTCTTTATAAATTCTTGCCTTTCTTTGGCCGGTTTATCATTATACTCCTTCAACAACCTTCTTCCTCTCTTCGATAGTGTTGGAGTTCGTTCATGATGAAGCTTCAGGGTTTGATCGTCACTGCACGGGGTCTGTTTGGTGACCGCAGGTCGACGTTTGGTTTCGATGCTCTACCTTTGGTGGGGTTGTGTTTTCCAAGTTCCTCCCTTGTTGGGGTTGTGTTGTTCCCAGTCCTGCCGTGATGGGCCCGGACCCGAGGGCATTATTGAGAGGGGCGGTATACTCAGAGGGGATATTTTTAAGTCCGCTTTCCTCCATTATACTTGTCCTCTTTTCTTTTCCTCTTCACGCTTCCTTCCCCACTTTCTCCTTTATAACTTCTTTTTTCTTTATCTGTTCCTCCTTCTCATACACTTTTCTCTTTCTCCTTCCTTTTCCTTTTCTCTTTCTTCTTCCACTTTCCTTTTCTCTTTCTCTTTCCCTTTCTCGTGGTTTTTGCCTTAACTAGGTGTTGGATGATGTGAAGAACAACTTTGTAGTTAGTAGTTTCCCGAGATGTGAGAAACATTTCTTGATTGTAATCATGAGATAACTAAAATAGTCGATCTTTGGAAACATGTCTGCTGTCTGATGTTTGTTTCTTCCTTTTTTTTTTTTTTGATGCCGAGAATATAATCAGTTTGAAAATGAACTGGGTATTATAATAAAATTGGCCAATTTCTTGTTAAGCTACAAGTGGTCTATTGGTAGAAACGCACGAGGTGCTCGCGTTCAAGTGGCAACAGTTTTCCTCCTTTGTTTGAGATTTGTGATTGCCCGGAATCGGACTATTCACGATACCACGGAGGGTCCTTCCCAGTTAGGTCCTAACTTCCCGTGTGTGGGGGATCTTTCTTTATAAGCGGGGGTTTCTTTAGAACTAGGTCGCATGCTGCTCTGCCCCGGCTTTGATCGCCCGGTCGTGGTATTTTGCTGTCTTCTGTGGTCCTCGGCACGCTTTAAGGCTTGCTCGCTTTCTTCACGGAGTTAAAGGTTCGAGCGGAGAATCTCCTTGTTGTGCTTCGATGTTTGTGAACTTAACTCTTGGTGATTTTGGCAGGCCTCAGAGCTACCTGACCCCCGTGCCAAGCGATTAGAAGGCGAGAATGGGGTTTCTTGGGTTACTGATCTGTGTGTAGTCTATAGGCCCATAACACCTCGTGGAGGTATTTTACCCATTTTCCCTTTAGATTTTCTAGTTTAGTCTTTAGCTCTGCCTTGAGAGTCCTTATAGTGACTTACGCGTACGTTGAATTCATGAATGGTACGAGGATGAATAGCGATTCTTGATTAGAGCTTGAGCACAGAAATCTCTGAACTTAGGTTGTTAAGCTGTTCCATTATCGAATACCCAGGAGCTCGGGGATTCACGAACTGCATATTATGAGCCAAACAGGGTACACGCACCTTTCGGTGGTTTGCAAATGGCTCGGCCCTCGGCCAACGGGTGAAGTAATCACTCTACTGATAATAAACTTGCACTGGCCTTCCCGATGGTGGGGCCCAGTCTATCATCTCTTTCGCGTTGAAAAGCGGAGACTTGTGATTGAGGTCGGCGACTACGTAGGGAGGTGCTGGGGGTCTGAGCATGCTCTGACGAGATTTTGCATTTTCTAACCGACTCGAGTGGCGTCTTTGAAGGTTGTAGGCCCGATAATAATACTGTCTCGGGTCTTTTGCTACCAAGGTCTGGGGCTTCGATATGGTTGCTACAAGCCGCCTGTACCACCTCTCTACGACATGTAATAGGCGTCTTCTTTTCTCGCGCCAGGATGGGTGTGAAAGCCTCGTTTATAAAGGATCCCCAGATGAATGGTGGTCTGCGAGCCTCATTAGTTTGGATGCACTCCTTTGGATCGCTTGGCAATATTCAGATCCACCGAGTAATCTAGATGGATCACTCCAGCACCATTTTGGGACATTCGCGGGACCTTCATTAAGTGTCAGCGTTATAGGTTCTGGAAGTGCTGTTGATGCAGATCTCATCGAATCTTCTTGTGATCTTGTTCAGCCCAGCTTTGTGGGGCATCACGCTGGTCTCACCTTGAGTTGTGTGACCATGAACAGTATGAACTTTTTAAACAATTCTCGCACCTTTTTGAGGTAAAGGATCATTTTTTCACCCCTGGCTTCGTAAGAGTCCTCTATCTTTTTTACCAGCAATTGGGAGTCACTACATATCTCCAGTTGATCAGCTTCCATAGAGTGGGTAGATTAGCCGTATAGCGACTTCCTGCCTGGCCTCGTTGTTGGAGGCTTGAAATCGAATGCGGCGTGCTCACGTCAATCGTCAGGAGGGTCGAGTGGGCAAGCACCACTTCCTTGGGAATTGGCGGCCCCATCGACGGATAGCCTCAGATGGGTAGGTCAGGTGCCAATTAAGTAGTTTCGGTGGCATGGGGTGTTAAATGGGTGAACTGCGAAGAAGTTCGCCAAAACACGCCCTTTGGCCCAGCCATCCTCGGCTTGTATCGATGTTGAACTCATCAGCTATGGCCATTTTATCGGTCTTCAGAGGTCTCTAACTTATGCAGTATCGTCTCTCGGTGGTTCTATTGGGACCGTGTGTGCTGAAATGGTTGACCTTACGGCGGTGGTTACCGGTGTTAAGATCAGCTTTCCATCTTTGGATACCTTTCCTCCGCTCCCTCGAGCTGGTTGTAGTGGTAGGCAGAGCTGATGTGTTCATCTCGCTCTCGGCCGGGGCTGGCCAGTGGTTGTCTAAACTTGACGAATAAAGGGTAGAGTTCTCCCTTGGAGGACTTCTTGGGATGGGAGGAGCTTGGGGTATCAACGCGATGAAGGCGTACTCTTCTGTGAGTCCGGGTGGAAGGCCTTTTCGAGAATTTGGAAGAATGGTCGACACTTGTGGCTGGTTGGATACCAAGCGACCCCGAAGCGACTATTCTCCGGTCAACGTTTAGTTCTCTTGGGTGTTCGAAGGGTGGAATTTTATGTCAACAGTCTTTTGTCTTATCTGCGTTGCCTCTATTCATGGTGGTGATAGTGAAGCCAATTTTCCGGCTGAGACTCACGAAGGCTGTTGATGATTAACTGTGTTATAGTCCTTCAGGACCTGGAATGACTCAACTAGGTGGGCTATATAGAGCTCGGACTTAAGCGATTTCATAAACCATGTCTCCCTCTACCTCCATAGATGTTCCAATGCTGCTGTGGCATTCTTTTACTAGCCTTTGATATGTGGCCTGGTTCTTCAACCCAAGGCATCACTTGGTAATAGTAAGTACGCGTCGAGTTATGAGCAGTCTTCTCGCGTCGTGGTCCGATCGATCTGGTTGTATCGAGCGCCATAGTGAGCTGGTGGCATTTGTGGCGTCCACTATCCGGTCGGTCCGGTAGGGGAAAGCGGCGCCGGATAGGCTCTGTTGATATCGGTGAAGTCAATGCGGTCTCATTTATCGTTGCCTTTGGCCCGGATTCGTTAACTGCCGGTCGAGTATTCCACTTCTGCCGGGATAGCTTTGGCTTGAGGTTTGTTAACTTCTTCATCGATCGCCTTCTGCCTTTTTGGGGCGAAACTCCTTCTTTTTATGACGGGTTTGAAGGAGGCGTGTTCGCTTTGTGTGTGATCACTGGCGGGATCAATTCCCCATCCTCGGGGCGACTACTTCCATGTTACGCTTCCAGAAGTTTGGATAGAGGGAGGTCACGACATCTTTGGCTAATTTGGATCTAATATTAGACAAAAGATGTTGGTTGTCCATCCAAATTTAATAGGTTCTAGTTCTTTTTTTGAGGGTGTAGGCGGGGTGCTCGTCTCATCTCTCGCTTGTCGAGCTCGTTCGTGCCAGATCTTGCCTCACCACTTTTGTTTCATAAATCTGCAGTAGCACTCCTGGCTATCTGTTTGATCTCCTCGAACCATTCCTATCCCATTAACGATTGGGGAATTGTCTTTCCTTATGATAGGCGGAAGGATGACTCTCATGGCGTTGAGGAAGGTCGCGAAACGGTATGTTACTCTCGAGCGTCGATAGAGCATCACTTATGAGAACTTCACGGATTGTTGTTGCACGACGAGGATCTTCAAAGTGAGCATTGTTGTATTGACACGAGCGGCACTCTTCTCCGAGAATCCCCCTGGTGGCGTTGTGGCTTCCCAGCTTCTCCCTTGATGCCCATCTTATGAGTTGATGCCCGAAGATATTACCGTAGGAAACTTAAGATTGTCAACGAACTTTATACTGCAGTTTTGTTGGCTACGACGACCCTTACTACCAGCGGATCATCATGAGGATGCTGGCAGCCTTCCATGTCAGAGTCCGAAAAAGTTATGGTGGTGTTTAGCCTAGGGAGTTTGGATCTTGCTGCAGTATTTCCGGCGTCTCCCACTGAATCCTCCGGGGAGATGCATAGTTTCCCGAGGGTTGTTGGTGTTGAGTTGGTGCTAGTTGGGGTGGCGGAGCGGTCCCGGTCAAGCAGCACAGGCCACGACGGCGTAGATGTCCCGATGGATCGGGTATTCGATTTCCTTCCTCAGGTTGGATGCAATCATACGTTCGGTGTGCGTGATCCACATGGAATTCCACGTGATACTTGTAGGTCCTGGGTCACCGTCTTCATTTGAGACAACCACATAAACTTTTAGATCGCTGCGTCTCACGTAGGACTGCCTACCAGAGATTTGTTAAGGGGGTGGTGCCAGGTGGATATCGTGGTTGTAGCTCGGGCTAAGGTGGGCCCAAGCGGTCCCTGACGTTGCCTCGTCTATTTGGAGATCGTTCTCTGGCCTCTCTGTCCCTTCGCGGGGATCTATCCACGTGCTCCTCGATCTCCCTGGGGCTCGCTCTCATTTTCTGCCCTTACTTTTCTCCTTTGGCGCGGCGGTTTTCCAGCAGATAGAAGGGCCTCACGTTGATGTAATTCTCACTTTAGCGAGCTCGGCCATGCTTGCTGGCGAGGGTTCTTTGAAATGGAAAACATTAAGTCTTTCGGCGCCTGCCAGGCAGAGTGAAAGTGGTGATGGAAAACTTCTCGTTCGGGATGTCTACCTTTAAGGACTCCACGTTAAACCTTTGGACGTAGGACCTCAGGTTCTCCTATTGGCCCTGCTTTATGGTCAACAAGTGATAGCTCGGCTTCTTGTATGTCCAAGCTTCGATGAAGTGGGAGACGAACGGAATGGATAGCTCTCTAAAGGATGAGATTGACAATGGGGGAGTCACGGTGAACCGAACTAAAGCGGGCCTTTTAACTATTGATGTAGCTCTGCATCGACGGGGTCTGGCAGTGCCCTTGCGACTCCATCGATTCTTGTAGGTATTGAGGTGGTCTACAGGATCTTTTTTTCCGTTGAACGTTTCGATTTGGGGCATTCTGAACTTCGCTAGGAGAGGGAAGTGTAGTGCCTTGGCCGTGAACGGGGACTCCGTTTGCTGTACTAACGTATCCATGGAGACTGGAGCTCGTTCTTTCACTATTTCCATCACGCGGCTGAGCTCTTGCTGGATGTCATGAAAACGCTGCTCCCAAGATCGTTTCCCTATCTCCGGCTGATAAAGGGAGGGTCCATTGCCTCTGTTGTTCCTATCGGGAATCCCCTCATTGCGATCTTCTCCTAGGGGCTTATAAGGATCGGGCTCCTTGGCTCGGCTAGTTTCTCCTTCTCCATCAGCGTCCCCGAGGAGTGTCATGGTGTTGTCGTTCTTCTTTTGTTCCTTTGCATTTGTCGGGTGGGATTCCTCAAGTCTCTTGCGACCAGTTGCAGCGAAGACGGAGCGCCTCCACCTAAATCAATATTGGGCGTGTATAGTTTAGTTATAAGCGGGGCCAGGCCGTGTCCCAAGGTTGCCTTGCTGGTCTCTTGCGTCCACGGGGGGATGAGCGTGTCATCACTGCTCATGTTTGGTACGATGCCATCGATATGAAGTCCCGGTTCACTCGTAAAGGCCCATCGTTCCCATAAAGCGGCGTAGTGATGGTCCTTCAGGTGCCTGTTCTGGGAGCCTCTTAGTAGTTGGGTGGATTGTTGGTCGGATCGTCGATGACTGCGGCCTTTGCACAAGAAAGGGTGATCCTAGAAATTAATGTCGGTAGTCATGATGGCTAAAGTCGGTCTCCTATTCCCATATAGAAAGAATTCAACTATTGCCTATAGGCAATTCCCTAACTGCGTACCTTTTTGTGGTGTAATGGATCGGTATTTATAAGGAGGAATAGTGGTTACTTTCCTTGTTAGATGGTGATACGAGTATCTCTCTCACTGGGTGAGGAGTTTCCTTTTCCTTATCGCGGACCGACTCTTATGGGATAATGGAGGAGCCGTGATCATGTAGGATCCTTCTTTTTCCTAATAATCCGTGGGGTCACGAATCCTTGGAAGTAGGCACCTTTCCTTTTATGAGTTTTGTGTCTTTATCTCTTGATTACAGCGGGGAGGTTTTCAATTCTAGGCAGGGCACTAGTGTGCTTTGTATGGGTATGGTCTAATCTCACGATGAGAATTTCAGACTTACTTTCATTGGATCATGCTCCATCCTTTCATAAGGCAAAGGTTTGGGCTGCGCTTGGGCTTATGCATATATGGATTCTCTTACCCCATCAGTCTAAATAGATCCTGCGCGTTCACCTCGTAACCAGCCAAATCTTTGTTATAATAAATGTCAATGTACCCCAAACGACATTAAAATGACTGTAAAATCAATCATGTAAGTTGTTGATGTGGTTAATTTGTGTCCTAATTGATCTAAAAACTTTGGGGGTTCAAATTGCCTTACAGAATAAAGTTTTAATTACCTTAATTCGAGTCGTATTCTTGGCTAATTTATTTTCTCAGGTTCTAACCTGAATTGGGACTGGGTTTGTTTTCCTTTTGTAGTTTGGGCTTTGAGTTTTTATTTTTGAATTGATGTTTTGTTTGTCGGAAAACAATAGAAAAGAAGAGAAGCAAGGTGTTGGTGATGGGTGGTTTTGGTTTTGGTTTTGGAGGAACGGTGGGAGTGAGTCAAAATGGGAGATTCAGGCTCTGGTTTTTATTTTTATTTTTTTTTTGGTTTTCCATTTTCTCAACTGTCAAGCAGACTTTCTTTTGAACTCGGTCATGAATTTGGGATTGCATTCACTGAATTAAATGATTTTTTTTTTTGTTTCTTTCTTTTGGACGAAGGTTTATTCGCCGGAGTTTATATCGATTTTTGATCCACTTTTTTCACAACAATTTCAGTAAGAGATCGATGAACCGATGCATCTAGTGATTTCAAACCAACCCCAACTTAAACCCACTCAATTTTGCAACACCAAGAAAACAAAACAAAAGCAAAAAAGCAAAACCGTAAAAAACAAACCCATTCACGAAACGAAAACATAACTATGTTTTCAAAAAACACAAAATAAAAAACCACATGTCTCATCAAATGAAGGTCCTGTTTTGTTGAACGGATTGGAGGAGGAATCTGGAGCCGATAGTTGATTCACCGAATCAGTTCTTTTAGGGTGCTTGGTAAAGACACCTAATCAGCTCCTGATATCTTATTATGACTAATCAAGAGCTAGTGGGAAAAAGTTACAAATCATAGCTTTTTCTAAAACTCTCTTATAAAAGTTTACATTTTCCATTTTTATCCTATAAATTCTCAAACAAAATTTTATTTTTATAAACTTTATCTAATTATTTTATAATTTTGAGGTAATATTTTTATTCAATAATTTTATCTAGAAGTTTATCTTCTTTTTTTTTAAATTGAAATTTCATATAAATATTTTAAATAAAAATTTTTTCTTCATTTATTTGTATACAGATAAATATTTTAAATAAAAATTTGTCCTAATTTATTTGTACACAGATAAATATTTTAAATAAAAACTTGTCTTAATTTATTTGTATAAAAATAAATATTTTAAATAAAAAATTGTCTTAATTTATTTGTGATAATTATACAAATTTAAAATTTATTTTTAATTTGATATTAATTTTTTTAATTTTATTTTTAGTTACTTAATATAATAAAATCATAAATCAAAATAAACTCTACTTCAAAATAAAAATAAAAATATGACATGATTTATGGATATATTGATATAGAAAAAAAAATGAATATGAAAAACTTAAATATTACAATTAATTTTATTTATCATAAATTATATATTTAATAAATTGTGCTTAGCTTAATGGCGTGATTATTAATCTATAACATCATATTAAAAAAAGTATAATAATAGATATCTAATTATTTAAAAAAAAACAATTTGGGTGTTTAAGTTTTTATTATACTTTAGTTTTTATTAATATTTTGGTCTGTTGAAAATATAGGGGAATAGAAATCAAACAAAGGTGAACAAAGTCAATGGTTATAGATAGGAAAAGAAATATTCTTTTGACCTATGTAGGGTGTAGTGTTACGTTATGATGTTTTTCAAGCCGGAGCGAATTTGGAGCTTGCTTGAATTCTTTGTGTCATTAACTCCGTGTCACGTTGGACTCCTCTGCAAAAACAAAGAGCAAAGGGTCGGCGGGGGCTACTTGGTTGCCTCTCCGTCCCTAGGTCGGTTCTTTACGGGGAAGAAGATCAACTGATTAGAGAATAAAGTTTTGTGCATAAGTCTGAGTACCTTTCACCGATGCGGTGGCCTGGTATTTATAATGGATGATTATGACAACTTTCCTAGTTGGATGATGACACTAAATAGTATCTTTCCTTATTGGAGGATGATATGATATTCCTTCCACTGGGTAGGAGATTTTCTTTCCTTATGTCTTAGATTAATAAGGGATAATTGATGACTTTCCTAATTGGATGATGATACGATATTCCTCCCATTGGGTGAGAGATTTTCTTTCCTTATTGTTAATCGATTAATAAGGGATAATTGATGGGCAATAATTAGGAAATATTATGTTTTCCAAATTGGTGGATATTGAGTATTTTCCTTTAATATGAATTCTTTGATTACATTACCAGCCTTTTGAAGGGGTGAATTAGGCCCTTGTTTTTGAGCTATGTTTGGGGATGTCATCAAGGGCTGACTTTAGTACTAGGCACGCTTCTTAATCCTTCTTAAGCCTGGCATTTGGGCTCATGTTAAGACTGCGCCTATTTTAAACCCCATCAGTTGCCCCCTGAGCCTTTGGCTAAAGCGGGCGTAGGCAAGGGCTGTATTGCTTTTGACATTGACTTTTTGCTAATATACCGGGATTTAATGATTAATATTGTTTCGCTAAATTGAGATGCTTGGTTCACAGTGCATGCAGGCTATTTAGCCTCAAAGCCCGAGCTAACTCCCGGGCTCCAAGGCTATTGTGCCTTTTGGCTTGATTAGGCTTTGAAAAAGCTGAGCCTCTTTGGACTCCACGGGCGACAAAGGTTGTCTAAGTTGTTAAGCTCTGTAAAGGCGAGCCTCTTTAGATCACAGGCTACATGGCTCAGTGGCTACTTGGCCTTTGTTGAGCTATTAAGCTCTACAAACTGAGCTACATGGCTTCGTGGCTACTTGGCCTTTTTGAGCTAGCTCCTGAGCTACATGGCTCCATGGCTACTTGGCCTTTTTGAGCTAGCTCCTGATTTAAATGGCTCGTGACTACTTTGCATTTTGAGCTATTACGCTCTATGAGCTAAGCCTCTTTGGGCTCTGAGCTACATGGCTCCATGGCTACTTGGCCTTTTGGTGGTATGCTCTACGAGGCGAGATACTAGGATCTTGAGCTACATGGCTTCGTGGCTACTTGGCCTTTGTTGAGCTGTTAAGCTCTGCAAACTGAGCTACATGGCTCCGTGGCTACTTGGCCTTTTTTTAAAACATTACTGCGCAAGGCGAGCTGCGGGCTCTGGTACATGGTTCACGTGGCTACTTTGCCTTTTATCTTTGTTAAGCTCTCGCAGCCCATTGTTGAGCTCTGAGCTACATAAACTCCATGGTACTTGGCCTTTGTTGAGAGCATTACGCTCTGGCCCGAGCTATTATTGGGCTCAGTGGCTGCCAGCCTTTTAATTTGTTATGCTCACACAAAGCGAGCTCTTGGGCTCTGAGCTACATGACTCCATGGCTACTTGGCCTTTTTGAGCTGTTAAGCTCTACGAACTGAGTTGTTGGGCTCCTGACCTACATGGCTGCGTGGCTACTTGGCCTTTGTTGAGCTGTTAAGCTCTCTATTGAGCTAATGGCTCTTTGAGCTACATGACTGAAGTGGCTACCAGCCTTTTATTTATTACGCTCACGCAGCGAGCTCTTGGGCTCTGAGCTACATGGCTCGTGGCTTCTGGCCTTTTTTGAGCTAGCTCTTGGGCTACATGGCTCGTGTTTTTCGATAGCACAGGCTAGCTCTGAGCTACATGGTTGCATGGCTACTTGGCCTTTGTTGAGTTGTTAAGCTCTGCAAACTGAGCTACATGGCTCTTGAGATACATGGCTCCGTGGCTACTTGCCTTGCACAGGCTGTTACATCTCTGAACTGAATCTTGGGCTCCTGGGCTACATGTCAGTGGGGTACACTTGGCGCTTTTTAGCTATTAAGCTCTGGCGAGGCTACACTTGGCTCTGAGCTACATGGCTTCAGTGGTTACTTGGCGCTGTTGGTGTTAAGCTGCAAAGCGAATTTCGCTGGGCTCCACGATATCGTGTAGTTCCATCGATTTTGTACGTATTGGTGGTCTAAATAGGGTCTTTTGTTAGTTGAGCGTCTCGATATGTGGCATCCCGAACTCTTCGGAAGGGGAAGTGCAACACCGGCCGGTGATGGGCCGGTTTGTTGCACCAGGGCGTCCATGGAGACTGGAGCTTGACCTTTTACCGTTACCTTCATGTGGATGATTTCTCGCTAGATGTCCCTGAACATTTGCTCCCACGACCTCTCCGAGGGGTTAGTAAGGATCATGCTCCCTGGTGTGGCTAGTTTCTCATTCTCTATCCACTTCTCGAAGAGGGTTGAGGTGTTGCTCTTCTCGGGTAACAGGGTTTTGGTCTTTTCAGGTTTGTCGTGTCTCTTGGGGGAGTCGTATTTGCCTGGTGAGTTGTTCCAACTCTTTCAGCAAGTGTTGTTTGGTGACACAGACCGCCTCCACCTCATTCGTGTTGGCCTGCACAGTCTCTAACGCGCCTCTTGGAGGTCGACTGTCCACATCGTCTGGCTCGTCTTACATCATAGGAGGATTGGCGTTGCTCCTGCTTGTCTTCCGAGTTGATACCATCAGTCGTTGAGAGGTCAGCTTTATTTGTAAAGGAACTGTCGTTCCCAGCGACAGTATGGCCCGATGATGCTTTTCCAAGCCGGAACTAAGTTTGGAGCTTGCTTGAATGTGAAGTAGGTCCGTGACTCGTGCGTTGGACTCCTTTAAAGAAAACAAAGGATCGGTAGGGGCTACTTGGATTTACTCCGTCACATAATTCGAGTTCTTCAGGGGAGAGAAGATCAACTACTTAGGGAATGAAGTTTTGTGCATATGTCTGCGTACCTTTCACCGATGGGGGTGGCCTGGTATTTATAATGGATGATCATGACAACTTTCCTAGTTAGATGATGACACTGAATAATATCTTTCCTTATTGGAGGATGATACGATATTCCTCCCACTGGGTAGGAGATTTTCTTTCCTTATCGTAAACTGATTAATGAGGGATAATTGATGACTTTCCTAGTTGGATGATGATACGATATTCCTCCCATTGGGTGAGAGATTTTCTTTCCTTATTGTTAACCGATTAATAAGGGATAATTGATGGACAATAATTAGGAAATATTATGTTTTCCTAATTGGTGGAGATTGAGTATTTTCCTTTAATATGAATTCTTTGATTACATTACCAGCCTTTTGAAGGGGTGAATTGGGCCCTTGTTTTGGACCTATATTTGGGGGATGTCATCGAGGCCCATAGTCACCCAGGCACCGCTTCTTAATCCCTTCTTAAGCCCTTCTTAATCCTGGCATTTGGGCTCGTGTTCTGGGCCTGCGCGCCTATTATTTTAAACCCCATGACGTTATTTTTCTCCAACAAAATTTAAGAATCCCACTTGGGTTTTTGCTTGTATAATTGCATGGTTTTACTTGTGTGTGCATTGTTTTTATATCTCTCTATCATGTCTATATAGGTAAATTTACCTTCAATCAGTTATCAAATATTAGCTACTTTACCAATTAGTAATTTATAATCAACTCCCAGCTCCAACTATCAGCTACCAACACCAGCTATCAATTATCAACTACCAGCTATCAGCTGAACCAAACAAGGTCGAACTTAGAAAAAAAGGGAAACTTGTGTTTATCTACACCAGTGAAAAAATATTAGTAACATTGAAAACAAGATTATCTTTTACATGGCTTAGTACCCTGTTAGAAATAATAATTTTGAATCGGGTAAAAATGTAATAATTACAAAGAAAAACCCCCAAAATACCCCTAAAGGTAAATCCTACCCCCTTGGATCGTTCTTCTTCTTCTTTGGAGAGAAAACCTTGAACATTTTCTTCTTCCTCCTCGGATTGTTCACGACATCTAGCCACATTTTCTTCTTCTTCCTCATGTCTTTTCGCTTTCCTTGAACCATTGCATGTAAGCTAATCCCAAAAACTTTAACATCTTATGAAACACATCTTCTTCTTTCTCCTCCTTGGATCACAACGCCATTGAAGGTCCCGTTGGCCCCTTTGAAGCATCTACAAGGAAGGTAATTCCAAAACCCTAACATCTTCTTTTTCTTCTTCCAAAATCCTAACATCTTCTTCTTCTTCTTCTTCTTCTTCATGGGAAAGAATTTAGCTTCCTCACAAGATTTATGTTTTAGTGCTTCAATGTCATGTTATCTGGTATACTGGACGAGCTTCCTTATTTTTTGTAATGGGTACCACCATAATACACTAGGGATCTTACCCGAGCGTGTTAAGGTACTGCACAGTCTTCTGTAATCAAACATTGTCAAAACACTCCCCATATTTACATTATTTTATTCTACTTTTTCCTTGTAATGAGTTAGAGCATTGGTTAGAATGAGTTAGCATCATTAGAAGTGAAATTAATTCATAACATTACATTACATTGCCATATTATCGTCTTATAATAACAAACACATCCTTAAAACCCCATAGTTTTTTTTTGCATTGGTACTACCATAACGTACTAGGAGTACTACCATAACATTACATGGCATTGTATATTAGTCGATACTACAATAACAAACACATCCTTAAAATCCCATAGTTTTATTGCATTCATAGGTTTGCCTTGGTACTACCATAACATACTAAGGGTACTACCATAATATTACATTGCATTGTATATTAGTCGGTACTACAATAACAAACACATTCTTAACACCCTTAGTTTTTATTGCATTCATAGGTTTGCATTGGTACTACCATAACATACTACGAGTACTACCGTAACATACTAGGGGTATTACCTAGTACTACCATAATGAAAAATGGGAAAAATGAACAAAATATGGCAAAGACCCCATACAAACAATTATATTGTACACATATTATATGTTTATGGTTGTAATGAGTCTGACCATTGGTTAGCCACCTATTTGGAATAGGTGATACTACCATAATATACAAGAGTTACTACCATAACACTTTACACTTTGGTTATTATTTGATCTACTATGGATGCCTAACAAGTTGCAGTTATGTTGTTAGGTAATCCCAGATAGAAAATGATAAACTATTATGTTGTATTTGTTAGGTGGGAACATAGAGTATGTGATTCATGGATTGAATGTCAAAGAAGGGTGATATTTTACAAAGGGGGGCTATACAAAGTAAGTATACACTTCCAAAGACGAAGTTATGCGATCATGGGTGTTATATCCACTAACATGGAAGAGACCTGATGGCTATGCTATTGGATTATCTTCCCTTACTCCCAATTGTGGACATGAAGACTAAAAAAAATGGAGAAGTATTCAAGTGCTATGCATATTTGTTTCATTATTTGGGTCATAACAACTTTAATGTATGTAATTGTAATCGAATAATTGTTGTAATGCCTTCACCAAATTGTATGAATGAAAATATGCTTGAAATGGTGTCATCGTGTTTATGGAATGAAGCTTAACTATAATCTTTACATGATATGAATGAAAATTCACAATTTTGCTTCAATTACACTTCTTCTTAATCACAAAATATATCAGGTTTGGACTTCAACGTGTCAACAAAACATTCATAAAAATTGATGAAAACGCTTGAAAATAAAAACAAACTAATATCATCAACCAACTACTAACTAACCATCAACTACTAACGAATCTTAAGTCATGGCTTTGGAGGACCATTTGGAAATAATGAGCATAAGTATGTCATCAACTCATGATGTTATTGGACAACCAAATGCTCAAGTCATTCCATCACGACCTTCAAGTGAAACATATTGTGCACCACATGATGTGATGTAATGTAATGTTATGGTGCACAACATGTTTCACTAAAACATTGTTATGAAGTACCAATTTGACTTCAATGATGTAATGTAATGGTGCACAACTTGCTTCACTAGAAGGTCGCATGCAACGATTTAAGTGTTTGGTTTTCCAACAACATCATGAGTTGATGACATACCTACGCTCATTATTCCCAAATGGTCCTCCAGAGCCATGATTTAAGATTAGTTAGTAGTTGATGATTAGTTGGTAATTGGTTGATTGTATTAGTCTGTTTTGTACTGAGTATTTTCATCTGCTATGTGAATGTTTTGTTGACGCCTCTTGAGGCTCAGAAACTATATTTATGATTAAAAAGTGTACTTGAAACAAGGTAGCAAATTTTCATTGTATCTAGTAGGTATAATCAAGCTTCATTCATAAACGCGATATTGTCATTTCAAGCAAATTTTCATTCATATGGTGAGTGAGAGAGCATACAACAGTATCTGATTACAATTGCACGTAATGCTATTATGACCACAAATATCAAGCAGTGTGCATAGCATAAGCTAACTTCTCCATTTGTTTGTCTTCATGTCCTAGTGAAGTAAGAAGATAAGTCCCACGTCCGCTCGAATTATATCCATATTGACAGACAAGCACCCATGATAGCATAACATTATCATTAGAAATGTAGACTTTGTATAATTCCCCTTTGTAGAACTCTTTATTTTCAATCCATGAATCACATACTCAGGCTAACAAATACAGCATATGATTTGTCATTTTTCTATCGAGTACCTAGCGGCATAACTACTTTACTTTCGCAGGCATCCATGGAAGTGGTAATAACGAGTGTAAAGACCCATGTGGCACTCTTGTCTTATAGTAGTATCTATTCACAGCAACGATAGTTTGACTTTCGTACAACCATAAACATATAACATGTGTAATATAATTGTTTGTATGGGATTTTCACCATATTTTGTTCATTTGTCCCATTTTTCATTATGATAGTACTAGGTAGTACCCCTAGTATGTTATGGTAGTACTCTCGATATGTATGGTAGTACTGTCTATTTGTAGATGCGATAAAAAACTATGGATTCAAGGATTTGTTTGTTATTATAGTATCTACTAATATACAATGCAATGTAATATTAAAGTAGTACCAGGTAGTACCCCTAGTATGTTATGGTAATACTCTCAATATGTTATGGTAGTACCAATGCACTTCTATAGTCTCAAATAAAACTATGGGTTTTAAGGATGTGTGGGCCGAGTAAAGTGTAGCGATGAATTCTGCAGATTCTTGTACTAGGCTGCAAGCACAGGAACTGTAGATCTCGGATAATGACACAAACCACACCATTGAGTTCGTCTTGTGAAATCTAGCTACATATTCAAATTACGTTGAATTCCGGGACAGTCATAATTTCACATATTTAAAGGTAAAGTGGATGAATGACATAGTGACACATGACACGAGGACACTTGCCATGTGGCACCAAACAAGTGGACACTTGGCACGTGAAAAGCCAAGTGTCATACTCTTATCATGCAAGAAATAAGTGGGTGGAGAAATGGCATGAGGAACACATGGCATGGTGATTACCATGTGTCAAGGTGCATTAAGAAGGTGTCACATGCAAGGCAAAGGAGTTTGGTGGGGGAAGAAAGAAAAATGAAGAGAAAAGATGGAAAGAAGAGAAAGAAAAGATAAAGAAAAAGGCAGAGGAAAGGAGGTCCAGCGTCTACTAGTCTCCGTTGTTCGAATAAGCAAGAGGTTAGCGAGTCGGGAAAGGCGACTGGGTACTCGAGAGGTAGGGGTTCTCTTCTCTGGTTAGTCCTTGTCACAGGACCATTTGATGGCCATGGTGTAGCTCTAATAGTTGGGGCTGATGCCGAGAGCGGTTGTGATCAAGTTTGTTGGTGAATTACATACCGAGTTCACGGGTCCTTTCTTACAGTAGAGTTTGTACTTAGCTGGAAAATCACGGGCGAGGTATGATGATTTTGTAGTGTGTCAATCTTTGGACATGAATTTGACATGTTATTTGTGTGTGCGTGCAGGTCCCGAACATGAAGATCTAGTTTTGTGTGTTGTTGCTTGATTGAATGACATGCAAGTGTGTGAAAAATCATGTGGATATATGTTGAACTAATGTATTTACATGGGTTGCATTATGGATGTAAATTATATGTTGTAGATATGATTATCCATGAATCATAAATGTTGCATGTAGCTCTCATCATGCATGTAACATGAAAAAACATGCAATGACATTCTGCATTACATATGCATGGGGGCATCGCGTGAAATGGGTGTGAGTGCATGGCATGAAAGAACATTGTGTTTGGTATTTAAATGGTGGGCTCTGAAAAAGAGACAACGTCCTAAAGTCGCACGAATTGAAATTATGTGTCGAGTAGTAGCAAGAAGGGATAGACACCCCCTAAGGTGAAAGGCATGTATTCTTAATCAAACATATTCATCCAGGGGTAAAAGTCCGCAAAAGTGTCGAAAGGTGTATGACGCCTGCAGTGAAACCTCGAAAGTTCATTACCCACAAAAGACACATGACTTTTGAATAAAGCGATTTCTCGGAGACTATCCAAGGAGTTGAAAAATAAAACAAAAATCTTTTGTTTTGAAAATAAAGGTTTTTTTCACACAGGGCATATGCATGTGTGAGGGAGTTAGTGAGGGAGTCAGTGAGGGCTTAGAACATTGGCATGACATGTGAGCATTAATGTAGAAATGCATATGTTGTTGCTCAATGTGTTTGTAATGATTGAATCATGGCATTGTATGTACACTTAGGTGGGGAGTAGCCCTTGTAGGAGAATTCTTCTCTTGGAAGCGAGTGATCACCATTGTGGGAAAATATATTCGGGTGTTGGAGTACACCGGGGAGGTGGAACTCATCGGGGCCTTAATGAGTAGAGGCCCGGATTATGACAAATACGTATTTTGTAAAATTCTGGACAGTTATCCAGTTTTCTATTATGTAAAAGAGAAGAGTTGTAATAAAACTCATTCTAAATTGTTTAATACAGTTTGACAGGTTTTTCCTAGATTTTATGTTGCCATTATTATGCTGAGGCCATTATGACAACTTATAGTGTCTTGGGAAAAAGTTGGAGGTGTAGAAAATGCTAGAAAGGCTATTTTAGGTTTAGGCAAGTTTTAGGTTGCAACAAAGGTTTCCTGGTCGCGATAGAGTTTCTAGTCCTATGTCGTGACAAAGGTTCCTTGTGTCGCAACATGGTTCTCAGGCTGCAAGCAGTTGCTTGGTCGCGACATAGTTTTTCCATGTCGTGACAGTGCTTTGCTTCTCTGTCATGACAATGTCGCGACAAAGGTTTCCATGACTAGTCCAAGACGACCACGACAAGAGGTTAGGTGTTGCACCTTTCATGTTGCAACAAGTTTGGTCTTGGTAAGGATTTCTACATCGCGACAGAGTATTTTTGTGTCGCAACAGAGTTTGGTCAAGGCCAGGAGTTTCTATGTCGCTATAGAGTATTTTTGTGTCACAACAAAGTTTGGTCAAGGCTAGGAGTTTCTATGTCGCTATAGAGTATTTTTGTGTCACAACAAAGTTTGGTAAAGGCCAGGAGTTTCTATGTCTTGAAAAATTATTTTTGTGTCGCAACAGAGTTTAGTCAAGGCCAGAAGTTTCCATGTCGCGATAGAGTATTTTTGGTGTTGCCATAGAGTTTAGCCTTGGATAGGGTTTTTATGTCGCAACAGAGTATTCTTACGTCACGATAGATTTTGGCCTAGACAGGGTATCTTAGGTCGCGACAAAGTATTTTCTTGTTGCAATCGAGTTTAGGGCAACAACCAAGAGAGTTTATGTCGTGACAGAGAATTTGATGTCGTGCTAGAGTTGCCTGAAATTGTGTCACAACAAGGTATACCTTATGTCACGACAGAGAGTTCCAAGACATGAGGTCTTCCATGTCGCGATATAGTGTTCTATGCCGCGACAGTGGGGCAAGGCACTGCGTCATAACCAGGCCATGCGCAACAAAGATGCTCTGTTGCAACAATGTGGTGTTGCGTTGCGTCTCGACAGAGAAGGCCATGCGCAAGCGACACCAGACCAAGTATATGCAAAACAAAATTTGACGAGCATGACCCAGTATTCATGCAGCCAGTTTCTGTCATATGAGACTTCTTACAATGGTAAAAAAAAAAAAAAAAAAGGACCCCCTGTGATTGGGGCGTCATAGGATTTGTTTGTTATTGTAGCATCGACTAATGTGGAAAGCGTCTGATGTAATATAATGATAGTACCCCTAGTTTGTTATGGCAGTACTCCTAGTATGCTATGGTAGTACCAATACTAACCTATGAATGCCATAAAAACTATGGGGTTTTAAGGATGTGTTTGTTGTTGTAGTATCGGCTAAATACAATGCAATGTAATGTTATGGCAGTACCAATTTCACTTCAATGATGCTAACTCATTCTAACCAATGCTTCGACTCATTACAAGGAAAAAGTAGAATAAAAATGTGATGTACATAAAGTATGGAGTGTGTTTTGACAATGTTTAATTATAGTAGTACCAGGTAGCACCCTCAACACGTTATGGTAGTACCCCTAGTATGTGTTACCCATTTAAAAAAATAAGGAAACTCGTTTAGTCTACTAGATAACACAACATTGACACAATAAAACATAAATCTCTTGAGGAAGCTATATTCTTTCCCATAGAAATCTCGTTATGGGTGTTTCAATTAGGTAGAGGTGTTCACATGAAGAAGAAGAAGATGTTTTGATTTTCGAAGAAGAAGAAAAGATGTTAGGGTTTAAATTACCTTCCCTTGTAGATGCTTCAAAGGCTAACAAGGCCCGATAATGGCGTTATGAAGTCAGGAGAAAGAGAAGAAGATGTGTTTTATAAGATGTTAGGGTTCTTAGCTTACATGAAAATGGTTCAAGGAAAGCGACGAGACAAAAGGAAGAAGAAGAAAATGTGGTTGATTGAGTGTAGTTGGATGTCGTGAACAATCCAAGGAGGAAGAAGAAGAAAATGTTCAAGGTTTTTTCTTCAAAGAAAATGAAGAACGATCCAAGGGGGTAGGATTTACCTTTAGGGGTATTTTGTAATCATTACATTTTTACCTAATTCAAAATTATTTTTTATGGCAGTTTACTGAACCATGTAAAAGATAATCTTGTTTTCAATATTACTAATATTTTGCCATTGATATAGACAAATACAAGTTTCCCTATAAAAAAAACATATAAGCAATAAGAAGAGTAAACAGTTAGTTTAGAGAGAGTAAAAACATAAATCGCGTGAACCAAAAATATCAGGTCAATGAGGAGAATTATATCCATTATGGCTTTTATTTTCCCAAAATTTGAACCCCCAAAGTTTTTAGATCAATTACGGCACAAATTAGTTTTCGTGATCGATTTAACAACCATTTTAACGTCGTTTGGGCTCATTAACGTTATCATCAGTTACAGCATTTATTTTAGTGGATTATGGGGATAAACGTCAAGGACCTATTTAAACCTAAAAAAAAAAGTTTGAGGTATATATGGGATATTTGGTAAAACACAAGGATTTTTTACACATACCGTATAATTTTATTGAAGACCTATCTTGTTGACTCATCTGCAGCAGTCTGGAGTCTAATATTTAGGAAATTTGCTTTTCTTGAATATATAATCTCATATTTAATTAGGGGAGTTTTTTTTTGGATAGCCGAACATGACTTTTGAGTTACATTGTAATAAACTGTCCCCAGTAGAACTCGAATTCGGAACCCTCCCTCCCTATGCCCTTGCCTAATTAAACGTTGAACATTCTACTATTTGAATTGGGCATGATGAGCACAAATTAGAGGAGTTAATTACTTTTAAAATATATTATGTATTCTAGACCAAGGTTATATTTCCTCAAGATTTTAAAGTCTTGGGTTTGAAGGGGAAAATATCTTGAGATTCATAATTTTTGAAAATCATTATACTTTTTTATTATCATTTTATGAAATTTAGGAAAGGTGAACATGAGTTTACTAAATTTATTATTCTTTTTTACGATAAAAATACTTTAATTAATCTATAAAATGATCTTGATAAGTAAATTTTTTGGACTACTCTATGATGTGAATTTGAAATTTCTAAAACTTCTAAAGTGATTTAGGAATCTATTTTTCAAAGAAAATCAAATTAAGTTACTTCTTGTTAATATATGAGTCTCGAAAGTGTTTAGTATTTTTAAATTTTCTCTTTACGTATAAAATAAAAATATTTTGAAAATTTCTTAAGTAAAAAAGGCTATCTTGCACAGATTCAAATTTTAATAATATCTTCAATCTAAAAGTGAAAGTCATCACTCATCATTGACCAAAAGTTATGAAGAATCCTTAAAGTGAAATGTCCAATTATAGATGAAACAAATGTTTCATTTTATTTTAGATTCAACTAATAAAAAATGAATAAAAAATTCAAAAAAATTTATGGGAATTAAAAAGCAATGGTGTGTATAAGAAAAATTAAGTTATGTTAAACAAAAGTCTAACTGGAAGAATTTAAATTTTGAATCTTAAATTAGTTAATTGAAATAGTAATATGAGATGAAATGAAATTACAAGTTATTAAATTTTTATTCTTCGAAATTAAAGATTCGTTTTCTTCACTTATGTTTTATCCTTCTTAATCTTGAAATCTTTTAGAAATCTACATTAAATCATTTTAGTTTATTTCACTTAGTTCTTTTAGATCCATTTTTGTTTTATAAATGAAATAGCACAAGAGATATTATATGCGAATGTGGAATAGGTATATAAATATTAATGCTATAAGACTACAGGGAGTGGGTACACCAATCATATGGAGTAGGTACATTCATTCAGATACCTACATGTCATTCTCTTATACCATTTTCTTATTATTAGTAGATTTTTCATTGCTCAAAGAGAATATCTTGGACTTTTCATATTTAGTACGTTGTCATGTGGTTTTCTACATTTATATCATGTCTAATGAATCAATTTTGTTTATGTGCAAAGTACTTTACTTTTACTAAGTTGTTAATATAAAAGGACAAACCAAAGGTAGATAATAAAAATACTAATATGAGATCTAATTCCAAGATTACTTATTCACTTCTATGTAGTTTCATTCAAAAGTCACATGATATGTGTATGGCTATGTGAAAGAAATTTGATTTATAAAAAAAAATCAAACTAGATAAAAATGCAAATTAAATGTATTCTACTTTTAGATCTTAAATAGAAAGAAACAAGGCTGTTAATTTTATTAATTTTTGAATAATTCCTATATTACAAACTTTATATACAAATATTTTGTATATAGAAAATAATGTTCCACAACTAATTCCCTAAATTTTAGCATCATATTATTGACTCCGATTCTTCTTAAAAAAATTTGATTGACACATGATTTACCATACCTTCCCTCAAGCTAGTGAATGCATGATCTTCCTATTCTAAGTTGTTATTATTTTCTGAAACCTGATTACGAGACAACCCTTTTGTTAGCAAATTTGCTATTGATGTCCAGTAGAAGCATGTATACAAATTAATCTACTATCCAACTTTTGTTTGATGAAGTGCTTATCTATCACTATGTGTTTTTCGTCCAATGCTAGTCATGTTGCACCGATTTATGAGCAATGTTGATGGTTGATTTATTATCATAGTAGAGTTTCATAGGCTTACTCCATTGAGGCTTCAAATCTTCTAAAATGATCTTGACCCATAACAATTCGCATACTCCTGTTGCCATAGCTCTAAATCTACCTTTGCACTTGACTGTGCTGCCATATTTTGTTTCTTACTTCTCCAAGATACTGAATTTCCCCCATAAATGTACAATAGCCTATATTTGATTGCATGTCCAGTGGAAACCCTGCAAAATTTGTATCAATGTTTATTGCCAAATCAATATATATATGATGTTTTCTTGAATAAAACTTCCTTTCTTAATATGCCTTTAAGTACTGGAGAACTCAATAGGTTGCCTCTGGATGAATTTCTATTAGATCGTGCATGAATTGATTGATTACATTCACTGAATAGGCTACATCTAGCTCAATATGTCCAAGATACATGAGTTTCATGACAACCCATTGATACATTTTTTTTATCCACTTTCTTATCTCCAAATGGCTCAATATGTGATTTTGTTCAATGGGAGTTGCAAACAGTTTACTAGCTATCATACCTACCTCCTTAAGAAGATATATCAGTAACATATTTTTGTTGAGAAATAAAAATGCCTTGCTTAGACCAAGTCACCTTAATTCCAAGGAAGTACTCCAATTTTCCTAAAAGTTGTTTTTTTCAAACTCCCTGGCTAGGCCCTAATTCAAAGTGTCTTTCTCTTTCTCATCATTCCTTGTCACAATAATATCATCCACGTACACAATTAATTACATGACTCACCCAAGGCTAAATCTTTTATGAAGAATATATGATCTCCTTGGCTTTGTTTATAACCATTAGCCAACATAACCTTGGCAACCCTTCTAAAGCAAGCACATGGTGACTGTTTTAACTCATACAATTCCTTGTTTAATTGACAAACCTTGTTTCCATCACCCTCATTAAACCCTGATGGAATATTCTTGTAAATTTATTCTTCTTACTCACGATGAAGGAAAACATTTTTTACGTCATTCTACTTCAATTTTCCTATCAAAATTAATAGCTAAGGATAGTAAAATTCTTATTGTATTCATCTTTTCTACTAGAGAAAATCTTTATTGATAATCAACTCCATATATTCGAGTATACCCTTTGTCGGCCTTGCCTTATCTGGATTCTTGTGACGCCCCAAAACCAAGTGTCAGTTGACTACGAATCAACCGCGAGAATTCTACAAGTCTCATGTCATGAGACATTACCTGTCGTAAATTTTCCACTTTGGCCTACATCATACAAAAAAATGTATATTTTATACAAAATTGATTTATTTACAATTGTATTCAATTACAATTTATACAAAACTGGGTCTCTTGCCCAGAATTTTACAAAAAATACAAGAGAAGGCCAGTTTGGCCATTTCTTCAACTCTAAGGTCCCGGGTGCGTCCCATCCCCAAGCGCGTCTTCGGTACCTAAAAAAAAAGTCCCACGACGAGGTGAGCAAAGCCCAGTAGTGGAATTTCCCTACTTGGGTTACTCCCCACCTAAGTGCGTCAAATGGCACAAATATACAACACATGCTAATATATCGCTCGTATTATATTAGCAATTTAAATTCATGCATCGTGTTATTCGAGTTTATAATAATAACATAAACTTAGCTCCGTAAATTTAAGGCGCGTCAAACGGTCGTCTTAGAGCGCCCACGACTGCTAACATGTTATTTTCTCATGGCTGATAACACACATCACCCTGAATCCTGAAATCACACAAATAGTCAGGTGGTATCGAACCATTCGGGATTTATTCTTTCGGTTGAATCTTTTGAGCCAAAAATCCATAACTATCGAGGGCCTCGTAAATCCCCATCAATTCATGCTTGTAAGCAAAGTAAAGCGTGGAGAAAAGCCACCTTTTAGTTTGTCGGAAACCCGCCGAATCTGGTACCCGTGTAGTCGCTATGAGGGCGCTTCCTTCTCTCGTCTCGCTAGGAAGCCAACGGTCGATCGTAAGGGAATTTTTAGAGAAGGTGGAGCCTCTCTGCAAGCCTCTCTTCCTCCTCTCCTTTTGATTTGGTCCTCTCCCTCTCTCCTTACTCCCCAGGCGATTTGGAAGACTTGGTCAGAGAAAGTCCTCTCATGCCAAGTGTCCATTTCTCATTGGACCATGGGATTACACCCTTATCCTTATCCATCTAACTTAGATTTTCTTCTAATGGCATCATGTCATGTGTCACACCCTACCCCCACTATCGGCGGGTGTCTTGAAGCGGCTCATGAAATGCGATGCAGTTACCTCTAGCATTAAACTCTGTGAAGCGAAGCCGTATTGCTTGCTAAAACCTCCTATAAATTTTTTTTTTCTAAACTTGTGGTTTTATAAAATTTCGGCAGCATAACAGCTGTATATAGGACATGTCCCAAAACCTGTATACACAATTTTACACAATTCCAAATATGGCGACCAATGACATTCTTTCCGACCTCGAAGCTCCGCACATTTCACAAAACTATATTATGTACATACATATGCTCCATTATACAAAATTCAAAGTATTTCCTTCTGAATTATTAATTCTGACAACGATACAAAAGTCGGGAGAATCTTATGCTCCAGTGCGAGTATTTTGTACACAGAAATAGTTTTTAAACAGAAAATAATGAGCTAAAGCGAGCTCGGTGATGTGTTTGCTGAATTTTAGAAAATGTTTTGCTTTTGGAAAACATCTAAAAAGCGCCAAAACTTTCGTTTACATGATATTTTCAGAAATATTTCTTTCTTTACTTTATTTTACTTTAAAAAGTTTAAAACTTTTATTGCTTGCTTACTTGAAAGTTTATAAAACCTTCGAAAATCTCTTCTTGCTTGCTTTATCTTACTTTAAAGTTTCTAAAACTTTTCTCAACTCTTGCTTTAAAGTTGCTCAAAACTTTTCATAAACCTTTAGCCCAGTTTCTCAAAACTTTTCATAAACACGGGAGCTGGGCTCAACCGCATGCTTTGAAATAAAACGGGAGCCTGGGCTCAACCGTTTGCTTTAAAACTCTCCGGAAGCCTGGGCGAGCGGGAACCAATGGTTGATTTTTCAAAACTGTATATTATGCTTATAAAACATCAACCATGGGCTATTTTTGCTTCTTGTACCTAGTGAACAGGCACAGGCGGCAAAGATCTTGAGTGGAAAGGACACAGGTCAGCATCACCTTTTCCGGTGAATATGGTGGAATTGGCACGGAGTGCGCCATCACCATAATTTAGTTAGACTCATAACCTTATATACTCACATGCGTGCCACGGTCTCCTTTAATGCATGATGTATGTCTAAGTTTGCCGACAGGCCTTAAAATGCATGTATGAGATCCTAACACTGCAGTGCGTCACGGAATACCTCTGGCCGGTTTGCTTGCTTAAAACTGAAGGCCTTGTTTTTGCCAAAATTTTCTTTTTGCTTGCTTGCTTGCTCTTTGAAAAATGGTTTTACAATTTAAAACCATTTGCTTGCTTACTTGCTTGAAAAATGGTTTAATCATTCAAAACCATTTGCTTACTTACTTATTTATGGTTTTCACGATTTAAAACCAATGCCTTTTTCAAAGATGGTTTAAATCAAAACCATTTGCTTTCTTTCTAAATTCATTGCTTGCTTCTTGAAAATGGTTTACAAACAAAACCATTAAATACCAGTGTAAAAGCAGTTTATTATACACTAGTATTTGGAAAATGAGTTTAGAACACTCACCTCTTTGCTTGCTAAAACTTGAAGTGCAGTTCCACACTTTTCCCTTTACTTTTAACCTACACACTCGGCAAGATAAACGACATATTAATCGCCTATGTATAGCGTATAAACTTAACGTACTTCACCCACTTAAAGTCACTTTAAGGTCACACAACATTCATATAAAGTCAAAATTAACAATTTACCCTTTGAGCACTAAAAAAACCTAACTAAAAAAACCACTCATTTGGTACCCTTTTTTCCAACAATACTCTATGGACTTTATTGCAAAATTATTCAAAGGTCTTCAAATTTATGAAACTCTCCAGATCAGTCCTTTATATATCAATGACATCTCTTTAAAATTTCAATGTAAAATTCCTTCTCTAGGCCCTCAACCACATAACACAAGTTACAGCATGTTTTTTGATTCCAAACTCGCACTGAATCACCTACTGTTATCCTTGATTTCTGGGATCTTAACTCCATAATTTGGGAAATGGTTTCTTCACTCGACTGAAGCTATGATTCTAAGGTTTCTTCTCCAATTGGAATCACCAATTTGGATCACCCAGACTCAAGTTATTGTATTTTACATCTAGATGACTCAATTTGTGAACAGAATCTGCACATAGCTCACTTTGACAAATTTTCTGGGCACTTTTGACTTACAATTTGCATGCACTTCCTTCATCTAACTTATTCCCCTAGATGTCTATTTTACCCATAATTTTGAATCACTCAATTTGGATGAGTGAAACTCCACTTATGGCCAAAACACTACAACCATACCCAAAACAGAGCAAAATCAATTAGCTACGAGCTCACCTTTCAGTCATGTTTGGGGCCTTAGAGTTACAATTTGCTCTTAGTTCCTTCTATACATTTAGCCCTACTCTCTTATGGTTCTTTACCAATTGGAATCAATTCATTTGGATGATTATAACGCAATCTATAACCAAAACAAAAACAGTGGTTTTACCAAATTTTGACAGAATTTCCTTTAAAAACCTAACATTCTCCTTTTTACAACAATTCATCAAAATCAACATGGAATTCATCCAAACCAACTTCACAACACTTGAATTGGTGATTTGGAACTTCAAACCACAAAACCCTAGGTGAAAATGCAAGAACTCTACCTAAGGTCCTCCAATTCTTTATAAAACCACATAAATAAGAGGATTCCATGGTTATTTTCACGATTAGGTTTTCCCCACAAAACTTCAAAATTCTAGGGTTAATGTGATCTCCACAAAACCCTAGAACAAGGAATTAACTAAGTTCCATGGAAATGCATACCAAAGCTCAAGACATCAAAATACACTTAATTCCAAGACATACATACCTTGATCTTCTTCTCCTCCTCCTCCTTCTTCTTCCTTCTCTTCCTCTTCCTTCTCTTGGCTCTCTCCTCTCCTCCTACGGGTTTGCTAGCCTTTGGAGACCAAAATATGATTTTGGCTTTTGTTTTTCCCATTATTATAATATCAACTTTTTCGTAGTGAATATTTGACCCTCATCTCTTTAATATTTTATCAACTCTTGTTATTTGTATAATGGCCCATCTCTACTTTGATTAAATTTTTGGTCCTCCATCTTTTTAATATTTGATATCAACTTGTATTATTTTCATTTTGGCATACTATCTTCTCAAATTATGCCCTTTATATCCTTTTTGGAATTTACCACTTTACCCTTGCACTAGTACCTCAATTCCGGGTTCCTAATTTTTATCATTAATAACAACTCCCAGAAAACTATTATAATGGCACTTGTGCTAAGTATCGCCCCTCTGATTACATGTGCTTTGTACACCTTTCCGGGGCGAGTGATTACAAATTCCTCCCTCCTTAGGAACATTTAGGTCCTCGAAATGAATAACTAAACTCGAAAGAAAGGGGAAAGGAAAATACCTCATGTGGAAAATAAGTGAAGTGCGACGGGCGCATACAGGCCTCTGGCTCCCAAGTAGCGGCCTCCCTCTCATGATTCTTCCATAAGACTTTAACTGCAATGGCTGCTCTCTCAATACATGTGAAGGATCCGGGATATATTTCCTCAACATCGATACATGGAATGTATCACTTCAGATCATGATAATTAAAGAGTAACTTCAACTTGTAAGCTACGGCCCACCGCGCACGATCTCATAAGGTCCCGATATACCTCGGACTAAGCACCGTTTCCCAAATCTCAACACACCTTTCCAAGGTGAAATCTTCAAAAGACTTGGTCACCTATCTCCAAGCTGCCAGTCTCTCTGACGGTTGTCGCGCAGCTTTTCTGTCTATCTCTTGCTATCTTCAAGTTATCACGAGACAACTTTCACTTTCTCACGAAGTGATACGTACTAGTTCGGGGCCTATTAGTCTTCTCTCACCAACCTCATCCCGGCCTGCTGAGTCCTACATTTCTGCCATACAACGCCTCAAGTGGGCCATATCTATGCGAAGCGGTAGCTATTGTTGTGGCGAGCTCCGTAGTGCTAAGTGGGTATCGACTTCCTTTGAGATTCCATCACTTTGGCTCTCGGCATATCCTCTAACGTCTGAATAGTCCTCTATTGACCATCCGTCCCGAGGATGAAATCTTTATCTTTGAAATGAAGCGAGTACCTAAAGGCGTTTGCAAATAGGCCCCGAAACACGGATGTGAATTTGGGGTCGATCACGAAACACTGGAACCCCATGAAGTCCTCACTATCTACGTCCACATCTATTGACGACTTTTCCAAAATCCTCAACATTAAGCGGTAGAAAATGGCGAGACGCCGTCAATCGATCAACTATCTTATATAGCATCCATCTTTGCCTTTGAGTAAGTGGAAGACTGTCCGCAAAATCCATAGTGATCTTCTCCCGTTTCCATCTTGGAATAAGGAATTAAGCGTATCTTCCTACGGGCCTCACGGTGCTCACGCCTTCACTGGCGGCGAGTTAGACATCTGGAAGCGAAACTTGCAATCTCTTTCTTCATCCCGTTTCCACCGGTAATGTTCTTTTAAAAGTCTATTACATCTTAGTACTACTGGATACATAGCATCACAGCAGATGGATATTAGCCAACTTCCATAATGTCTCTCTTATTTCGCCGTACTCGCACGCACATTCTGTCGCTGCTATCATGCCATCATCTCTAATTTGAAACTCTGCTTTCTTTCCTTTTCTATCTCTTCCTTAAGCAATCATCTGTGGATCCTGCGGCGCCACTGCTGAAATCGATCCACTAAAAATTACGGCTGTGATGTGACCAACAAGGCTCGGATCTCGACCTCGATATCGCCTAAAGCTCTTAGATCCACCAGGTGCCGAAGATAACCTGATCATATGAGACAAAGAACTCTCTGATGGCCTACTCGAGGCATACGCTCACGACGTGGCTTTCACTGGATGGTACTGATAGATGCGGTCGTAGTCGCAATCAGCGCTCAAACCGTCTTCTTTGCCTCGGGTTTAACTCTTTACGGGTGAAAATATGTGAAGACTCTTATGATCTGTAAAGATCTGAGAACACCATATAAGTAATGTCTCCATATCTTGAGCAAACACATTGCTATGAGCTCTAAGTCATGTGTGGGGTAATTCTCCTCATGCTTCTTAATTTGTCTAGAGGCATATCTGATCACCTATCAATTACGCATCAAAAGAAACCTGACCAAGGCCTTGAAGAGCATCCTTTGTAAACCCGCAGACCCATCTCTCCCATTGGTAAGCTAGAAGCTGGAGGTACGAAGTCAATCTACCCTTCAACTCCTGAAACTCTGTGGCGGGCATCCACCCGATCATACTTGACATCTTTCCTAGTCGGCAGTCGGTGGGCTATCTTGGGAGAACCTGACAAAACTTCTGTAATATCTGCTAAACCAAGGAAGCTTCTAACCCTCGACACATTCTTTGGCGGTTTCCAATTTACCCACGGCTTCTATTTTACGGGGATCCACACGCGCTCCACCCCCACCTGGTGAGATCACATGACCTGAATGCCACCTTATCAATAAAGCGACTTGCTCAACTTAGCATACAAGCGTCGCTCCTTAGAATTCTATGACACAATCTCGGAGTGCTTTCTGAATGTTCCTCGAACTACTGAATACACTAGGATATCATCAGTAAACTATGTGAACCTATCCAAATCGGCTGGAATACCGGTTCATCAAATCCATAAATGACTCTTAGGAGCATTAGTCGAGCCAACTGGCATCTGAAACTCATAATGTCGTAGCGTGTCTGAATGCGGTCTTAAGACATCACCCTCCGCACCCTCAGCGATGATACCCGACCTCCGTCTATCTTGGAGTACACTCGGGACACCTGGAGCTGATCGAATAACTCATCGATCCTAGGGAGTGAATGCGATTGCGGATGTAGCTTTGTTCATTGCACCTTAATCTATCTGTGACCCATGAGACTCCCATCTTTCTTTTCACGAAGAGAAATGGAGGCTCCCCCGTAGGATATGCTCGGTGGACAGATCCCTTGCCAACAATTCTTCAGCGGAGCCTTAAGCTCTCGACTGCGGGGAGCCATCCTATAAGGAGGAATGGAAATGGGCTCAATCCCTGGGATCAAATCAATGGTGAACTCCACCTCTCTTTCTGGAGGTAATCCTGCAATATCATTCAGGAATACATTTGGGAACTCTCTAACTCTTTGGAATCTCATCCACGAGTCCCTCCTTTCCTGTTTCCACCATAAGCTAGATAACCATGACAACCCTTAGCGGCATTCTACCTTGTTGTCATGGCGAGAGATCATCTTGGAAGATAACTCTCTACGTATTCCCCTGAACTTAACCTCCAATTTCCCTAGCCTATGCAACTTTACTTCCTTTTTTATAACAATCTAATGTGGCTCTATGGCGAGATGTGATCCATGCGAGAACCACATCAAAATCCCTCATATCACAAGACCCGCAAGAGATCCATTTGGAACTCTGTCCCTCAATCGAACTCTACTATCTCGTACTCACGTACGAGAATAACGGATCTCGGTGGAGGAAACCCTCATCCCGACCCTCTAATGGTAGGTCTCTATCTAGACGATCTAAGAAGGCTGGATGCGAAGAATGAATGTGGCTCTGGGTCCACTAATGTATAAACATCATGATCAAGGATGAAATATTACCGATGGCTCCCGTCGGGGCTGCATCCCAGCATCTTCTTGGGTCGCGACATATCTGCGGCTTTGAGTCTGCGAGTCTGCATGCAGCGCCCTGGGAGCCTTGCCTCTACCTCACACCACGGCCGCCTCTACTGCTTGGTGTGTTGGCCCCTCGCGGGACACCTCTTCCAGACGACCTGCGTGTGTCTTTAATTTCTGAGTCTTGGGGTAGCAAGGCGCTCTGCGATGTTTGCACCAATCAGTTGAGGACACTCCCTAATAAAATGGCCTTCCTGGCCACAATGGAAACACCCTGTACTGAATCTCTTACACTCCCCATGATGTCGCCTCTGACACATATGACATACGGGAGGAGACTGCAGGTGCCACGCTAACTATGTGAGGCCTCGTGATGCTGACTAAGTGGCTCGCCGACTTCGCCTCGGCCTCTGTAACCTCTACCCTTGTTCCTCTTTACCTTTGTCTTGTCCGAGCTCACGTTGGGAAGTGCACAGTGCCTCCTCTTCTTCGCCCGCCTACTACGTACATAGCCGTCGTACTTTGCTCAACTCTGGAGCGCCTCGACTAAGTCCCCAATCTATTATGAGGCACGGAGACAAATGCACTTTCGGATCGGGTCTTTGTAATCGAGCCAAAACCTTTTGCACTTCATGGCTTCATCGGCTTGAATATATGGAACGATCTAACTAGTTAGAAGACACTCTTCTCATGTCCCGACAACGACATGTTCTTACGTTCTAGCACGAAAGAATGCCGATTCGAATCCTTATGACTTTGAGGAAAGAACCTGTCGGTGAACTCTTGTTGAAATTGGTCCCATGATATGCCGATAGGATACCTCCTCTCCCACGGCGTCTACTTTGATCCTTAGCCTGTCTTCCATCGAGCGGAAAACAAGACTCTTTGCTCATTTGTGCAGCCCGTAACTCATAAACCTTATTTAGCGAGGTACAGCCATAACCGGGCTGCCTGCGGATCCTGCCGTCATATGGCAGGCGCCCGGCACGTACTCTCTCTGCTTGACCTCCCGGGTTCTTGTGCCTCTCTGGGTGGTGGTGGAGGCTGCATTTGCCAATGACGTGCTATGGCTACTATTTCTTAATCTGTGCCACACCTTTCGGTTGTAAACAATCCACGGCGCCCGAAACCAGCCACGGTGGCGGATGGTCAGCGACTTTCTTCGGAGCGATTCATAGGCGTAGTGGAACGACTATGTGCTCATCCCTCTCAGTGCCGGAATGCTGGACACTTCTGGAATATTTCTCTAGGCGCCTGGCGTCTCTACTTTGACTTATAGTGCTGTATAAAAAAATAAAGCATTTAATACTTTGGAATCACCTCCTTATGTATGTACTTTGAATTGGAAAATGCATAGTCTTAGAGTAGTGTAAAATAGTGTATCGAAAATACGATGTAATAACCAGCATGCTCTACGATACCACCTTGTCACACCCCACCCTGTATCGGCGGGTGTGTGAAGCCCTCCTGAAGAAATCTGGCCGTTACCTCTAACGACTAAAACTCACAATGAAGCGAAGCGTATTGCTTGCTAAACCTCCTATAAATTTGTTTCTAAACTTGTGGTTTTATAAAATTTCGACACCTTTGGTGTATATAGGACATGTCCCAAAACACAGCATACATGATTTTACACAATTCCAAACCATGGCAACAACAACATTCTTTCAAAAAAGAGCCTCGAAGCTCCTTTGTTTTTCACAAAACTATATTATGTACATACATATGCTCCATTATACAAATTCAAAGTATTTATTATAGTTATTAGTGACGCGATGCAAAGTCGAGGAGAATCTCTTATGCTCAGGCGTGCGGGTGTGCACATGCACGGAAAATAGTTTTCAGCAGAAAATAATGAGCTAAGCAGGCTCATTGAGTGTATGATTTTAGAAAATGTTTGCTTTTGAAGAAACATCTAAAAGCGCCAAAACTTTCGTTTTATGATATTTTCAAATCTTCTTTCTTTACTTTATTTTACTTTAAAAGTTTACAAACTTTTATTGCCCCCTTACTTGGATTTATAAAACCTTTCAAAAATCTCTTGCTTTGCTTGCTTTATCTTACTTTAAAAGTTTCTAAAACTTTTCTCAACTCTTGCTTTAAAAAGTTGCTCAGCTTTTCATAAACCTTTATGAAGTTTCTGCCAAAAACTTTTCATAAACAAGAACCACGGGCTCGACGCATGCTGAAATAAAGCGGGAACTGGGCTCAACCGTTTGCTAAAACTCTCCGGGCTTTGGCGATAGGGAATAATAGTTGATTTTCAAGAAACTGTATATTATCTTTATAAGCATCCAGCCTTTGGAGTGCTTTGTCCTAACTCTTGTCTTGCAGTGAACACGGAAGCACAGGCGGCCGTCTTGGTGGAGACACAGGTCGCATCACCTTTTTAGGTGAATATGGTGGAATTGACGCAGGTCGCCCAGTCGCGTAATTTAGTTAGAGCTCTTAACCTTATATACTCTGTGCGTGCCACGGTCTCCTTTAAATGCATGATGTATGTCCTAAGTTTGCGACCGGGCAAAACTAAAATGTCATATGAGATCTAACACCACCAGTGCACGTCACGAATACCTCGGCAGGTTTGCTTGCTTAAAACTAGGGAAGACCTTGTTTTTGCCAAAATTTTCTTTTTGCTTGCTTGCTTGCTCTTTGAAAAATGGTTTTACAATTTAAAACCATTTGCTTGCTTACCTGCTTGAAAAATGGTTTAATCATTCAAAACCATTTGCTTACTTACTTATTTATGATTTGCAATTTAAAACCAATGCTTGCTCAAAGATGGTTCAAATCAAAACCATTTGCTCTTTCTAAATTCATTGCTTCTTGAAAATGGTTTACAAACAAAACCATTAAATACGTGTAAGCGAGTTTATTATACGCTAGTATTTGGAAAATGAGTTTAGAACACTCATAACTGCTTGCTAAAACTTGAAGTACAGTTCCACACTTTTCCTTTGCTTTTTATTCACACACTCAACGAATACGACGACATATTAATCGCCTATGTATGGCGACTAAACTTGCGTACTTCACACATGAAGTCACTTTAAGGTCACACAACATTCATATAAAGTCAAGTCTAACAAGTTACCCTTGAGCACTAAAAAAACCTAACAAAAAAACCTCATTTTGGTACCCTTTTTCCAACAATACTCTATGGACTTTATTACCCAAAAATTATTCAAAGGTCTTAAAATTTATGAAACTCTCCCAGATCAGTCCTTTATATATCCAATGACATCTCTTTAAATTTCAATGTAAATTCCTTCTCTAGGCCCTCAACCACATAACACAAGTTACAGCATGTTTTTGATTCCAAACTCACTGTTTGCACCTCACCTACTGTTATCATGATTTCTGGGATCATAACTCCATAATTTGGAAATGGTTTCTTCACTCATTTGAAGGCTATAGATTCTAAAGTTTCTTTAGTGGAATCACCCAATTTGGATGCAAACTCAGTTATTGTATTTTACATCTAGATGATAATTTGGCAGAACAGAATCTGCACATAGCTCCACTTTGACAAATTTTATGGGCACTTTGACATAATTTGCATTCCTTCCTTCATCTAACTTATTCCCTAGATGTCTATTTTACCCAAATTTTGAATCCCACTCAGTTTGGATGAGTGAAACTCCATATGGCCAAAACACTACAACCATACTTAAAACAGAGCAAAATCAGTGAGCTACACGAGCTCACTTCGATCCAAGTATTTAGGGCATAGAGATTCTGATTTCTTCTTGGTTAAATACATCGTTTAGTACTATCTCTTGTAGTTCTTTACCGCGATTGAATCGGTCGTTTGGATGATTATAAACAATCATAATAAAACAAAAGCAGGTGGTTTCTGCGAATTTTGACAATTTCGGCACAAAACTGCGATTCTCCTTTTGCAACGGTCATTAATCGGCGTAGATTCATGACCAACTTACGCGACACTTGAATTGTGGTGATTTGGAACTAAACACAAAACCCTAGGTGAAAATGCAAGAACTCTACCTAGATCTCGATTCTTTATAAAGCCACGTAAATAAGAGGATTCCATGGTTATTTTCACCAATTGGTTTTTCATGAAAGCTTGAGAATTCCACAGTTAATGTGATCTCTCCGCAAAATACAGAACGAATGTAAGTTGTGGAAATAAATGCAAAAGCTCAAGACATCAAAATACACTTAATTCTAGAGAGACATAATACATGATCTTCTTCTCCTCCTCCTCGGCTATGTTCCTCATGCCTCAACATCTTCCTTCTCTTGGCTCTCCTCTCTCACCACGGTTTACTTCTAGCATTTGGAGACGAAATATGATTTTGAACTTTTGTTTTTCCGTTATTATAATATCAACTTTTCATTAATTGAATATTTGACCCTCATCTCTTTTATGTTGCACATCAACTCTTGTTATTTGTATAATGGCCCATCTCTCTACTTTGATTCATTTTGATCCTCCATCTTTTAATGTTGATATCCAACTTGTATTATTTTCATTTTGGCATACTATCTTCTCAAATTATGCGCTTTATATCCTTTTAGAATTTTTGCCACTAGTACCTCAATTTCCGGGTTCTAATTTTTATCATTAATAACAACTCCCAGCTATTATAAGTAGCTTGATCTTCCGTCTCCTTTTTCTGATTTACATGTCTTTATCTTTAGGTAGGCGTTACATCATGTGTCACATGTGAGCCCCACTTGAGCTCCATGTTTGACTGCATCTCAGCTTGACACGTGGCGCCTCTTGGGCCACTCATAAGGTGCCAAGTGTCCCGCACTCCTCTACGTGCCTCGAAAAACGTGAAATTCCGACTGTCTCGGAATTCGACGAAATTCGACGTGGTAGCTAGATTTCGCGAGACGATTCCAACGGTGCCATCCGTTTTGTCATCCGAGATCTAGAAAAATTCCGGATTTTTTAACGAAATTACCATTTTACCTTGCCAGAATCTGGATTTAGGGGTCTCACGATTCCTAAGGATCCATTAGCTTCAATTTATCCACAAACACCCATTTTCAGTGCATTGGTTTCTTACCACTAGGTAGTACTGTTCCAAAGTTTCATTCTTTTGTAATATCCATAGCAAGCTTACCTCTATTTGATAGTAAGCAATGAGTTAAGAATAGGAATAGTTTTAAAGTTGAAAAACTTTTTATGGTGAAAATCTCTAAAGAAGACACAAAATGAGATAATGAATATAGTGTCCATTTTGTATATTCTAAGGTTACTTTTCTCAAAGCTATGGGTAGATCATGATCAAGATTATGAGCAAAGTTCTCTTCAAGAATTTTTACCTCGGTTCTAGGACTCGATTCAATAGTATGTTCTCACCTTGGTGTCGTGGGGTCCCTTCTCCTTACATACACTTGATTAAAGACTTGACGTCTCATCCATTTTCCTCTACTGACTCTTTTGGAATAGGTTCTAAAGACATTGGTGACACTAAAGTGGTTTCTTTTGATTTGAGTGACCCAGATGAGAGGTTATTTCTAGTAGTGGTAAGGCCAATTTCTTTTTCTTCAAGTATAGATAACTCCCCCATGAAGATAAGGAGTGGAGAACTATGGCTTATTTGCAACAAAAGTAACATCAACCAAAACATAAAGTTTCCTAGTGGATAACATTTATTTCCCTTTGAGTAGATGAGTACCCCACAAACACACATTTAAGAGCTCTAAGAATCATTTTCCTCAAATTGATTTATAATATGAATGAAAATTGAAAAATTAGGAGCATAGTTGAAAGAGGACTGAATATCAAGATATAATTGAGATAAGGTTTGTAGTGGATTTTAATTTGAACCTCAAAACTCTAGAAGGAACTCTATTTATCACATACATGCATGTGAGTATGGCTTCTCCCTAGTAGGATTTTGGTACATTTTGTTAAAACAACAAGGATAAAGTACAATCAAGAAGATGACAATTTTTTCTTTTTGCCACTCCATTTTATTAAGGAGTGGTGGTACAAGATGATTCATGAATGATTCATTCCTTTCAAAACCATTAGGATAGAATTTGATTGAAACAATCGCGAGCATTGTCTGGGCAAATTTTCTTGATTTTTGTACCAAACTAATTTTGAGTCATTGTATAAAAGGTAGGGAAAAATATGACTCACATTATATTTATTTTAACAGTCAGTCAAAGGTACTCTTGTAGAATCGTAATTAAATGTTACAAACCACCTAGATCCTAAGATATTTGGAATGGTGGATGGTCCTCAAATGTCACTATAAATTAGAAATAAATAAGAATAAAATCTATTATTACTAATAGGAAAGGATACATGAATATGTTTTGCATACTCACAAATGTCACAATGAAAAGATTGAACATCCAGTCCCTTGAACAAGGTAGGAAATATTAGTTTTTACGTGGAAAAAGGCACATAACCTAGATGCCTACGATATAACCAAATGACATCTTTATATGATGAAGAGAAAAAAGTAGACAAAGTAGGCTTAAGCAATTCCAATTGACTAGATGTACTCAAGTAGTATGATCCATTATGCTCCTTAGCGAGTCCATTCTTCCTCCCCAAACCCATGGTCCTAAAATTCACAAAATGAGACATCAAATATAACATGACAAGCTAGATCTTGGGTAAGTTTTTGTATTTAAATAAGATTGGTGGATAGTTGAGGGACATGAAGAACATTTTTAAGGACCAAATTTGGGCTATTTTTCTCATATACCAATCACTATCGTGATAGCTCTATTAACAATAACAATTTTCCTATTGCTAGGACAAGGTGTATAAGTTTTAAATTGACTTGAATTATGATTCATATGGTCAGTAGCATCATAATCAAGGACCCAATCATTCCAACTTATTAATTGAAGTATTTAATCTAAGATACTAAAATCTCACCGAAATATTTAATGTGAACACATGACGAGTCATGCTGAGAATTAGATAACCTACTTTCTCAATCTTTCCTAAATGACTTTTTAGCCTCTCAAAGTCTTCAATATTGAATCATCCAAGAGTTTGTGTTGGATCTTGGAATTTGACATGAGCTTTACCACAAGTCTATTTTTGTTTACCACCTTTTCGTTGGTCTCTCATTCACACAGAATGGTTCAAAATTTTAGTTTTTCATGCAATTTCTAGCACTCATTCATCTGTCTTTAAGTTTTATATGAGTAATCTGATTTCATTACAACTCCATCAGATGCTCACTATTTATTTTTTCTATTGGAGTTTTGTCAATTGTTAACCCTTTTTAGTTTATGTAATCACAGAATAGCAATTTCTATCGTAGATGAATCAGCATACAATGTCACTATGACTATCCTTCGCCTCGAACCAAAGACATTGTTTCAGCTGACAGAGGGAACTCTTCCATCTTCTTAAAATTTGATGCAAACAAGATGAAACCTCATAATTTAGCCAGCTAAAAATCATATACTCGATCCATTTTTATGTACCTTGGATTATCCATTGCACATCACTATATTTCAAACCAATCAGAGTGGTAATAGTCCAATTCTTGCCATTGATTTTGTAGAAAATTGGCATATTCAATTACTGTTTTGGCTCTATGCTTTGTTCTAGCTATCTTAGTCTTGATTTCATAAATAAGAGCTGCATTAGGAACTTTGGAATATGTTTGATAAGATATCCCCAAATTTCCTTTATTGTGAGAGGGAAGAAACCACAGGGAGGATATTTAGGGTTTCTTTTTGCCAGTTTTATGCTATTAATTTTTGTCCTTATAATGATATATATATATATATATACATCAACTCTTCAATAATAATATTAGTCTATTTCCATAATATGTATCGTGAGCACCAAGTTTAACAAAGAAAACAACCTTAGCCATCAAGCCGCCACTCGCTTTAATTGCGATCCAATAACCTTGCTCAGGCCAAGCCAATGGCCAATGAGTATTCTTCACCACATCACTGCCACTAGTTTGTCCCAAATAAATGCTGAATAGGATTGATACGTCTCAAAATTTAATTGTTTTCAATATCAATGCTTAGGCACTGCTAAAACTCATAGCCACAAATTATTCCGTGTCGCAGCTCCAATTCACATATCTCCTATTCAGGTATGATTTACTTAGCTTCGTCAACAGCCTAAAGTCGTGTCCTTTGGCATTGATAACTCTACCCGATGCCGCATCCCCCTCCTCGAATCCGAACCATATTCTCTAGCTCATACAAGACCAATTGCTTCTCAATGCAATGATCGATTCATATCCGCCACCCAGTGCACGATCTCATTACCACCACATCTCGGTGCTACATGGACTACCAGTACGATGCCTCTCCTTCACGCGATCAATCATGACCCATCGCTGCATCTTGCCTTCAACAAGGTAATCAACTGCTGTCAGCATATGCAAGAAGTCAAAACACAAGATCGACTCTCGGGCCTCTCATGAATATCTCGACGACTCTTTGATGAACTCTCCATCCGTGTCTTGAACGGCCTTAGCCCGACTTACTCAAACATATCTCATGCCCTACAAGCTCAAGCAACTCCAGTTACTTTCGAGGAATTGTTTCAGCAACTACTTAGTTACGAGGCCCAAATGAAAATTTTGGTTCCTGAAGACCACTCGCCTCCCCACCCAACCATCGCGCATTTCCACCCAGCCCATCACACTATTTACCACGACACCATGGCCAATCTCAATAACTGCGGCCCCTACCCGACACCCCCTCCCCTCCGCAACACGACGCTCCTCTTTATCACTTCCACAAAGATCCAACTCCATTAACCTAGCTCGGGCATAGTCGCTACCTCAGGCGTTGTCAAATTTATGTCTATTTAGGCACTTTGCTTGACAGTGCGGTTATCTATCCACCTCGGCACTTGCAACTCTTCCACCCACCCCCGAGCTCCACACCCGACCTTCACTGCACCCTATGCCCACACTACAGTCCATTACTCCAACCCTAACAATTCTTCAGATTGGGTCGTTGATTCGGGCGTCTCTCACCATGTGATCAAGAATCTTGCTACCTTGGCCCTTCATGAGCCGTACACAGCCTCTGACCATTTTCTTATTGGTGATGGTATAGGTTTATCTATAGCTAACATTGGCTCCTCCACCCTTACCTCTCTCCCTACCCCTTTACTATTTACCAATATGTTACATGTGCCTGCAATGTCTAAAAACCTCATTTCGGTCTCTACCATTTATGCCGATAACCCTATTAATGTCCTGTTTTTTTACTCTTTCTTTCAAGTGTAGACTGTCACACCTGGGTCACTGGTTCTCGCGAATCACCTTAGAGATCTGTCTCCGTTACTAGCCGAAGTCAGTCCGTCTTTGGTCTTCCGCCCTAGCTCTATCTTCTTCAGCTCAGTCCTCGTTTTCCACTATCTCTATGTGGCATAGTCGTCTAGGTCATCCGTCTTTACAAGTTTTTCTCAAATTTAGTGTTCTCGAATATTCTTCTCAGACCATATGCTCCTTTTCTCACCTCCCACAATATTAATAAAAAGCCACTAGTTACCTTTTGCAAAATCAAGCATTACATCTTCCTCTCATCTTAATGTCATTTTTTCTAATGTTCGGTCCTCACTCGTCTCATCTTCTGATGGTTTTAACTACTATGTTATTTTTGTTGACCACTACACTAAGTATATCTGGCTTGACCCGTTATGTCGAAAATCGGATGTTCATTACACCTTTGTCAGCCTTCACTAACTTGTTGAAAACTACTTTGCTCACCACCATTAAAACACTTTACACCTGATAATGCGGGCTATAATTCTTAAATTTCTTCGGTCCTTTCTCACAACCCATGGTATAACCCATCTCACTACACCTCCCCATACTCTTGAACATAATGGGTATTCTAAACGCCGACATCGACATATTGTCGAAACGGGTCTCACTCTAATGCATCAGGCATCCATCCCTCTCACCTTCTAGTCATATGCATTTTCTACAACTGTCTATTTAATAAATATAATGTCAAAGCATCTCCGTCCTCCCTTTTGAAATGCTGATTCAATGCCCTCCAATCTGTCACACTCCCAATTTGTCAGTTCTTCCCTCGGTTGTGGGTCCCCTATTCTTCCCACAAGCTCATCCCAAATCTAGTCCTTGTGTCTCTTCTCTACATCTCACTCAAAGTGTCTTTTCTCCTCTGCTTTCGAATTCTACCCTTAAAAATCTGTGATCCCTTCATATCAAGTTTGTGGATAATGTATTCACGTTCCTGTCTCTCTCTACCTCCACCACACTAGCAATAGACTCAACCTCTGCACTCATCGCTTCATCATCCCCCTCATGCGACTATCCATAAAAACTTGTTCGCCTTTTCTATATGCACTAAACCCTCAACGCCAAATATAGCTACAAGAGCTTTAAAATTCTTATACCATGTCACTTCGATAAGTTTCTTGCTAAAATAAATTTCTCTAATGTTCGGGATGTAACAAGGGTTCGGGCCATGGCACTCGCAAGTGCACAGCTCATACAAGTAGTAAATCCGAATGTAAGTCCGTATCATTCCCACAAGTAGATTGATAGCGACCACAAATAACTACCCCGACTACTAAAATTTCATACTATTCGGGACTCAAAACTCATAATGAATGTTTTATCAAAACGACAAAAATCAACCAAACTAGAATATGTTCAAAATTAAACTAAAATTAAAAATGAATAAATCAAAAATAAATTGTATCTAAAAGAATGGATTGAATCAATGATCGAGAGAAACGAAACCATCAATGAAATACAATGGAACAATTAATTCCAAGACTAAACTGCTACTTCCTGTCTCTATGGATCTCGAATTTTGTCCAAGAATTCCTAATTATTGGAATTGATTTCTCCGCTTTCACCATTTAATATCCTTGCTTCTCTCGAAGACAAGACTAAACCAGCTTTGGTCTCAGATTCCACATTTTCTTAAAAGATCTGCAAGTATTTTTCTTCTTAATACTTCACAATCACCAAAGCATAGCACAATTTTGTTTAATTTTCAGATTCTCACAAACTCATTACTAATTAGTGGTCAAACTTCCCATCTATGGGTTTATTCCTTTTCCCCTTGGATCGATTCAAGCTAACACGTGGATTGGAACTACCTTAGATTGAGAACTCTTCCATCATTTATATTGTTGCAATACACCTCCCTCCAACTTCAATTATGAGCTAACGGGATTTATCAAAATGAACTCGTGAGTCAATAGCTCACAACGGTAGTCGAACATACCCAAAAGATGAATGCTCTCAACTCTCAGAATCTCCGTCTCTCGCGGTCACCGTGAGGGCATCCCTGGATATCAGAAAGTGAAGATACATTCCCTCAACGGGTATATTAGGTACTACCATTAGGAACTTATCTATTCAAACGATGACCATTAAGCAAAATCGAACCCAAATTAATTCTTCATACTGTGCAGAATGATCAGAATTAAATGTAAATCTCAACATAGCTTGAGTCAAGGGCCTGACACACGATCAATCAAGAAATGGAGTGCCGATCACGCACGACCACCGACCGCACAAATCAAAAGAAATGAATTCCGCAATTTGTCTTGCATTTCATAAATTTCAGCAAGACATCAAGAAAAATAGCTCAAAATCAACAATCCAAATACCATTTCTATGACAGCCATAGATTCAAAACCAAAAAATAAAACTAAAAATAAAATCTACTTAAAATGAAGCATCGAGTTCCTCTTCTTTCCTTTGTCATATCAAGAAGAGAAATCATTTCTACTATTCGAAGCTATCTCAGAACACCCCGTCTCAGAGAGTGTACAAGACATGATACTCGTAGGGGGTGCATAAGAGTACCAAGTGGCCACAATTGTAGTATTTTGAGACTGCGTAGGAAATGAAAGTTTATGGAAACCCTGACGTACTTCAACAAGGGCATAATTGTCATTTAGCAAAAGGAGATGGAAATTTACAAACAAATTAGAGACGTGGCCACACAAATAACATAAGCTACAATTGCAATATTCAATGCTTGAGGACTAAAGCTGCAATTAATGAAAAGTTGAAAATATAAAATGGGAAAAACAAAAGCCAAAAATCATTCGTCTCAAATCTTGCAGGGCAAAACGTAGAAGGGGAGAAGAGAGCAAAGGAGAAGAAGTGAGAAAGGAAGAGGAAGGAGACAGGAGAAGCACCAAAATCATGGGAATCCTTTATTTTTGGCTTCTATGAACTGGAGAATTGATGCTCCTTAGTCTAGGCCTGGTGAAAGATCACACAAACCTGAATCTTTAAGTACAGGAGAGTAAAACCCCAATTGATGCTAAAGTAAGCATGAAATCATCAAAAGTATGTGGTTTTAAAAAAGAATTGGGGTAATCTTAGGTTGGAGTTCTTGGATTTTCACCTAGGGTTTTGAGGTTTGAGGTTCCATAGCACCACAATTCAAGTGTTGTGAAGTTGTTGGAGCAAGAATTCCCATGTTGGGCTTTGAGGAATTGTTGTAAAAGGAGAATGTTATTTTAAAGGAAATTACAATTTTTGCAAAATCCCTATTTTTGTTTTTGTTATAGATTAAGTTATAATCATCCAAATGAATTGATTTAATTGGTAAAGAAACCACAAGAGAGATAGCTAAATGTATAGGAAGGAACCAAGAGCAAATTGTAGCTCTAAGGCTCCCAAATACGACCTGGAAGGTGAGCTCGTGTAGCTCAATGATTATGCTCCTGCTTTGGGTATGGTTGTAGTGTTTGGCTATATGGAGTTTCACTCATCCAAATTGAGTGATTCTAAACTGCAAAATAGGACTCTATGGGAAAATAAGTTATTTGAAGGAAGTTGAAGGTACCAGAACCCAAAGTGCCCATAAAATTTTCTATGAGCTATGTGCAGATTCTGCTCTCACAATTTGAGTAATCTAGATATAAAATACAATAACTTGAGTTTTGGTGATCCAAATTGGTGATTCTCTAATTGGAGAAGAAACCTTAGAACCATAGCTTTAAATGAATGAAGAAACCATTTCCACTTATGGAGTTATGATCCCAGAAATCAAGGATAACAGTAGGTGATTCAAAGGAGTTTGGAATCAAAACACAAGCCAGACTCAAAGTTATGTGGTTGAGGGCCTTAGAGAAGGAATTTACATTGAAATTTTTTGGTGAGATGTCATTGGATACATGCTGACTGATCTTGAGAGTTTCATAATTTTTGGAAGACCTTTTGAATAATTTTTGGGTAATAAAACTACGTTGTTGGAAAAAGGTTTGCCAAAATGAAAAGGTTTTTTTTTTTTTTTTTTTACGGGCTTTTAGTGCTCAAGGGTAAATTATGTTAATTTGACTTTATATGAATGTTGTGACCTTAAAGTGACTTGCGTGTGAAGTACGTTGTTTATACGCCTATAATAGGTGACACGCTGTCGTATTCGCTTGAGTATGTAGGCCAAAAGCAAATGAGGCAAGTAAAGTGGATTTCAGGCTCTCGCCTGGGAAACAAAGAGGTGAGTGTTCTAAACCTATTTTTCCAAATACTAGTGTATTATTATAAACTATTTTGCACTGGTATTTAAATGGTGTTGATTTTAAACCATGTTTGAAAGGCAAGCAATGAGTTTAACAAGCAAGCAAATCCGCTTTGATTTTAAAACCATATGAAAAGCAAATAAGTAATAGTTTTGATTCATTCAATCCATACTTTAAAATGCAAGCAATGAGTTTAGCAAGCAATGCTTTAACTATAAACCATATTTCTAAGAGCAAGCAAGCAAGCAAACAAAAGTCTGTTTTGTAAAATAGGCCTAACAAAAAAAATCCCTAGTTTTAAGCAAGCATTCTGGTCAGAGGTATTCCGTACGTGCGTGGTGGTGTTAGGATATCATACATGCATTTTAGAGTTGTCTGGTCGGCAAACTTAGAACATGCATCATGCATTTAAAGGAGATCGTGGCACGTACTGGAGTATATAAGGTTAAGAGCTCTAACTAAATTATGGTGATGGGAGACCCAGTCAATTCCACCATATTTGCCTCGGAAAGGTGACGCGGCCAAGGCCCTTCCACCCAGGCGATGTGGACCCAGTCCTTCCACCAGACGGTCGATGCCCAGCCCCGTGTTCACTAGGTAACAGCTATTAGGAAAGGCCTCCTCCAAAGGGTTGATGATTTATAAGCATGTTTATACAGTTTTAAAAATCAACCATTACATCATTTCAGCCCAGTTCCTATGTTTGTTTTAAAGAAAACTGGCCGAGCCCATGCTCCCGCTTTTGTTTTTAAAAACAAACGGTTAATGTGCCCCGTTTTATTTCAAAGCATGCGGTTGAGCCTGTGCTCCCGTAGTTTATGAAATGAGAAACCTTTAAATAAAGGTTTGCGAAAAGTTTTGAGAAACTTTTAGCTAAGAGATTTGAGAAAAGTTTAGAAACTTTTAAAGTAAGATAAAGCAAGCAAGAGATTTTTGAAAGGTTTTATAAACTTTCAAGTAAGCAAGCAATAAAAGTTTCTAGAAACTAAAGTAAAGCAAAGCAAAGAAAGAAATATTTAGAAAATATCATAAAAACGGAAGTTTTACAGCTTTTAGATGCCTCTCTCCGAAAAACAAAACATTTTCTAAAAGTATACACTACCGAGCTCGTTTTTAGCCTCATTATTTTCCTCGTTTAAAACTATTTTCCGTGTACAGTACGCAGATCACTGAGCACAATAGGAGTCCCCGACATCGTATATGTTGTGTGAGCAACAGACATGGAAATGATTTGAACCTAAGAGTAAGAAGGCATAAAATGTACATAATGTGATTTGTGAAAATGTGGAGGTTGTTGGTCGCCATGTTCGATATAAGGTAAAATTGTGTATATGTGCTTTGGGACATGTCCTGATATACGCTTGTTATAAGCCGGGAATTTTATAAATCACAAGTTTAGAAAAAGAAAAATTTTATTAATGAGATTGAAGCAAGCAATACGGCCGCTTCTGCTGTGATTTTCTAGTCGTTAGAGGTAATGATTAGTACCCAAAAAGTGCTATTTTGAACCCTATTTTTAATAGGTTTTGAGCGCTTTTTGTGTACTAATTGTTATAATTAACCCGCATTTACACATTACTTGGCCTTACTATTTTTAATGATCACATTTTGTGGCAAATTTTGCAAGCAAGCAGCCAACGTGCCAAAATTGTTGAATGATCCAAGCACCGAAGAATTCAAGTCAAACCTACTATTGTAAATCAAAGACTGTAAAGGAAAGAAGAGCAAAAATGTGAAGAGTGGCCTTCGACCCCCGCAGAGTGCTTTTGCCATGCCCACTGTGCATCCCCGCGAGCACGTTCCTCCCGCCGATTTTCCCGCTCACGCCCCACTTTTACTACAACTTTTGGTTTTTTTCCATTTTACCCTCACAGAATAACCTTCCCATTTTGGTTTTTGTAACTTCCCTACCTGGCATCTATATAAGTCTCAGCTTGTACAAATCAATGCATTTTGAATTTCAGATATGCAAGTAGTTATGGAGTGCGCTCTGTGCCTTCCTTTTCCTTTTCTCTTTCTTTCCTTTCTTTTCCATTTTCTGCTTCAAACACTTCTCCGGTGGAGCTTTACTGGACCCCTGAGGGATAGTGTTCGGCTAGACCTCTTCCCCTTGAAGAGTGCATTTGGTCAGAGGCTGGGGTGGGCGTGAGGCAACTCACGGTTCCCTCGTTTTTAACGCACGATTTTTATGGCGGCGTTTTGGTGTTCCCCGCTTCTCACTTAGGTTAAAACTCAAGCATGCTCTCTTTAATGTGTATTTCGCAAGCTGGGGGTTCATCGATACTAATTATCCATCGAGGCTCTAAGTAGTTGTCTCCCCGCAGTTATCGTGGAGTAGGGTTTTCGAGATGCGTTTTCACCGTTAGGAACATTTATGCCCATTTAAAATGCTATGTTTCAAAAGGGAAAAATCCAAGCAGGGTTTAGTTTTTAAAGCTAAATGAAGATCCGGCTCGAAATGACTATATGTCATCCCTCCCTGTCGAGGAAAATACTCCTGGGACATGTCGTTACCTTAGAACCCTAAACCGGGCTGGGGTCCGAGACTTCAAGGAGTTCTATTTTTACATTTTACTTTATTTAAATTCTCAGCCTGCAAACCACCAACCCCGTTTTACCCAAACCCCAAAATCCAAATTTAATTCACCGCTTGATTTCACCAAACTATTTCAGAAACAAGAAAATTATCCCCCTAGGTTCTAATTCTGATCGCTATATCGCAGCAGCCTTGACTACGGCAAAAGTAGAGGAACTTAGGATATAAATTTTGTTGATTCCCGATCACCCTATCGCGGGTACGGTAATCAAATGGTGCCTCGATGATTGGGTGCCCTTAGTGCAAGTGGGAGGAGTCAGGAACACTCAGATCCCCATCACAAGTTTTCAGAATTTCTTTTTTATATTTCATTGTCATTTTTTATTTTCATTTCATATAAAAAAAGTGCCAGATCGTTCTCGTGTTGTTTTTGTGTGGTCCTTTATTTCTAACTGCAGATTGCATTTTCCAAAGGTTTGAATCTGAGGAGAGAAACCCCCATATGAAGAGCAATGCAATGAGAGTAACCCTAGTGCATATATGACAATGAGGACTAAGTAGGAACCTCGCATGGCAAAATCAGCAACCCCTGTGGAGAGGAAACCAAACCCACCTAGAATCCACGAGGGACTACAGAGACCATCGATGAGGTATGCACCCTCCTACATGGTGCTCCACAAGATGCCTCTTTGTTCACCAACCACCATGTACCACCCTCCTCAATTGAGCAAGCAATTCTAGAGATTCACTAAACCGTGGGTGGAGGTCGTGGTAGAACAAAAGGAATCTTAATTAATCAGGTGAAAAACTATACTTAGAGAATTTCCGACCAAAGAATAGAGGCAAAGAATGACCTCCCAGCACAAATGGGACAACCTCGCAAGACTCCATTGAAAGCCTCATCAATCGCCAGCAGCGGTCCACCGCAGGATGAGTGCTTGACCTAAAAATTCGGGGTGAGCAAGTTCAACTCGGCAGCTGAGGAATTCTGAAATTGAATCCCAAGAGAGCTCGAGAACCGCAGGATGCCCCGACCGTGTTAATTTTTGGCCTTGGACAAAAGAAGAACAAATCGGTGCCTTAATAACTGAGGAGGGCAGTGGTATAGAAGCAGGGAAAGAGCCACAAAAGCTTACCCTTCAACCAATTCCCTTGAAACTGAACCCCACTGCCACTACCCAAACCACCAAAAACCCACTCACAAGAATTCCTCCACTAACCAAGTGTGTATATCCTACCCGTGATCACAACCAACATCCAAGCACCCGTCCCAAAGGTAAGTCCAACTCCATCACCGCATGCCATGCAGTAACTTTACAGATTAGTGGCCTCTCAGACATAAGTTTGCCACTACATCAAGCATGCTACCGCTCTATACTACATGTTGGTCGTTCGGGTGCGGGTTCTGCCTGAGCACCCGGACCTAGGCATTTCTAAGTTCCCCCCACCACTTTTTGTTTTTAATTTGTCTTGTTTAGTTTTATTTTATCGTATTTTATTTTGATTTCTATAATTTTTCTTTTTAGTTTTTCTTTAATTTTTAGTTAATTTATGTTTTTAGATTTAATTTTTACCTTCCGCAATTTTTCTTGCATTAATTTTTGTAGCTTTGTGCAAATTTTGAAGTATGTATTGAAAATCGAAAAGGTGGGATTTTAGCAATTATATTTAAAATTTCGCAATTTAGCTAAATGTGAAATTTTCTCTATAGATGAAATTTCGGCTAAGTTAGCTAAATTTCGCTAGCTTAGCCAAAATCTTGTGAGAAGTGAGGGTCTGGAAAAATTTCGCAGAACAAAGGCTCAGCTAAATTCCATGTTTTAGCGAAAAATCCTAGCCAAATAAACAGGCTTCCACATAAGACAAAAATAACAGACAGTGCCTCTTTGCTTTATTTTTTATTTTACTTTATATTTATATATATATATATATATATATATATATATATATATATATATATATATATATATATATATGAATATATATATATTTTATATAAAAATGCTTTTATTTTTATTTATTATTTTATTATGTTTATTTTTATTTTTAATTATTAATTATTTTATTTGGTTTTTCAAAAAAAAATCAAAATCAAAATTTCATTATTATAGCTGTAATTTTTCGTGTGATGAAAACTAAAAGCTACAGTAATAAATAAATTTTCGCAAATTTTAGCGAAAATTTTCTGCTAGTTAGCGAAAAATTTTCGCAGTACCACTCTTGACATCCACTTGCTGCCATAATCTCCTTTCATCCGAACCTGCTTTAGTTGTTCTTGGTACCGTTGGAAAGTCTTAGAGAGTTTAGAATCTACCATGGCCAGAAAGAACATTTTTGAGATTATTATGAAAGTGTAATTTTAAAATCCAATTGGTCACTTTTTTCTCTTTCTTTCATAACTGTTTATTTGAAAGTCCACTCTGAGGAATAAGGTGTCATGAAAGCTTGTGAGGTCTCCTATCCAGCAATGATCATATCTTATCATATGGAGGTAACACTTCCTTTCTAATTTCACATTCCTGAGCCCCATTTCTGGAAGCACCGAGATGTTCGGGGTCGGGGAGAGTTAGTGTTGAAGCGGATTTTGTATTTATGTTTTGTTATCATTTTGTCAGTTTCATTTGTGATGTTTAGTGGCTTGCTGGGTCCCCTTTCTATAAAGCTGGTACACTAAACAGCTTACTTTTTCAAAATTTGGACCCGTTTTTGTAACCAAACTTTTTATGGTTTTGCCTAACCTGTGGTTTGAAAAATTGGAAGCTGGTCCACCCTATTGATGTTAGATTGGTTCCATGCTTAGTCAGAGTGAATGATTAGTTGAATTCTTATTGATTTCAACCTTTTTCTTCCACCTTAGCTAACCATACCATGTAAAGAGCACATTAGATTTCAATGATAGGCTGAAAACTATGCAACCTCCTTTATTTCAGATGCAACTACTCCTGGGCTTACTGACCAGCCTTTAATAGTGCCTAAGCGACCCTTGTGGAAAAAGCAGAAAAAGAAGAAAAAGAAAAAGAAAAAGAAAAGAAAAGAAAAAGAAAAGAAAAAGAAAAGAAAAGGTTGAAAATTTGCAACACTTTGCCTTGAAACCCGAGCACAAATCCGAGGGTGGCATAAAGCCTCAAGCCCTACGCTACTTAACCTTCATCAAATGAGTCAGGACTCAGGTTTAGCATGTAAGTAGGATGGGTGGAGTTTAGCAAGTTGTAGGTGCTGGAGTCTCGAATTCATTCAAGCCCCGGGGTAAACTAAGAGCTTCTAGGTCGAAAGATCCTTATGACTTGGTGCCCCTGCTCCTAATTGCTGGGAGTCATCGGTAGATCCCCCGTTACATGGACTTTCGTGAGGTTTCGATTCTCAAAGATTGCACCCTACAACGCAAAAGAATTCGTGCAAATAAGAGGTGGGTCCTGATCTAACGCCGAAAGGGTTAGCATGCTAGGTCGTGGTAGTAGCTAGGTTGGGGATATGCGCTTTGAGAAATATTGTCGAGAGCTGATAAAATAAAAACTTAGATTTCGTGGAAGTTTCTAGCTGATTCACCGAGATGGAGACTCTTTTGATACTCAATTTTGTATGGTATTTATTCTTTCATGATAGTTATTGGACACCTACTTTGATGATTCTACTTAGGGTTAGACATTACTTCTTCACAACCTTTTTGAACTACAACCTTTTTGTGCACATAATTTTGTTATCGTTTTGTATGCTCTTTCTTTCTTTCTTTCTTTCTTTCATTGCTAAGGGACTAGCAATGTGTAGGTTGGGGGGTATGATTAGTGCCCAAAAAGTGCTATTTTGAACCCTATTTTTAATAGGTTTTGAGCGCTTTTTGTGTACTAATTGTTATAATTAACCCGATTTACACATTACGGTCCCTACTATTTTAATGATCACATTTTGTGGCAAATTTTATGCTTTTAAGTAGCTAATCTACAAAATTGTTGAGTCGATCCAAGCACGAAGTATTCAAGTCAAACTCACCATTGCAAATCAAAGAACAGAAGGAAAGAAGAGCAAAATGTGAAGAAAATTGGACCCCCGCAGAGTGCTTTGCCACAGCCCATCGTGCATCCTCGCGAGCACCGCTCCTCCCGCGATTTTTCCCCTAAGCCACGCCCCAGTTTTTTGCTACAACTTTTGGTTTTTTTCCATTTTACCCCTGTAATAACCTTCCGATTTTGGTTTTTTTTGTAACTTCCCTTACACTGAGCATCTATATAAGTCTCAGTTTGTACAAATCAACAGACTTGAATTTCGGATATACAGTAAGCGGGAGGCGCTTCCGCAGCCTTCCTTTCCTTTTCTTTCCTTTCTTTTCCATTTTTCGACTGCCAAACACTCCGAGGATGACAACCTCGTAGGATGTTCGGCCAGACCTCTTCCTCCTTGAAGACTCCAAGGCTGTTGGCTAGGTGTGTGGAGGTAAATTCACTCTGCCCCCGCTTTTAACGCACGTATTTATGGTTGCTCAGGTTCCCGCTTCTCACTTAGGTTAAAACTTACATGCTCTTTAATGTGTATTTGGCAAGCTTTTCGGGTTCATCGGATACTTTCACTAGATCCATTGGTGGCCTGGTTATTGTCTCCTGCTAGTTATCGTGGAGTAGGGTTTTTGAGATGTGCCACCGCAGGAACATTTATGCCATTTAAAATGCTATGTTTCAAAAGGAAATCACAGGGTTTAGTTTTTAAAGCTAAATGAAGATCCGTTCGAAATGACTATATGTCATCCTCCCCAACGCGAGGAAAAAATACCCTGGGATTATGCTTGGTTACCTTAGAACCCTAAACCAAAGTGGGCCCGAGACTTCAAGGAGTTCTATTTACATTTTACTTTATTTAAATTTCGCTTGCAAACCACCAACCCCCTCGCTTTTTACCCAAAAACCCCAAAAATCCAAATTTAATTCACCAGCTTTGATTTCACTCAAATCATTTGTACGGAAGAAACCTATCCCTGTGTTCGACCTTAGATCGCTTATATCAGCGAGCTTGACCACGGCAAAAGAGGAACTTAGGATATAAATTTTGTTGATTCCGGAACACCCTAATGTGGCACGAATCAGGTAACGGCTGGGGATTTCTGTGGAGTGGCCGGCACACCTGCCGATAGTAGGGGGTGGGGGTGTGACACTATCTATTTATACTGTAAAAAAAAAAACAAATCTGGGCCAAATCCCCAAAAATGCTCCAGGTGGAAATCCAAAGAAAAAGCCTAGCTCACATCGGTTCTATGCTCACCTCAAGTTGATGTCGCGACATGGAATTCTCTTTTGATGGCTCATTATCACCATGACCTCTTCCTTTCTCAAGGTGTCCGCTATTCCTTTACAAGCAAAAATCCCCCGATCACGGGTCAACACATTGAAGTGATGTCGAGACATCTTTTGTTCAGTGTTCCTTTAGTGTTGATGTCTCGACCTCAGTGTTATGTCGCGACATTATTGTCTTCTTATTCTTCCAGCTTTTGTGTTGCGACATCAATTTTAGGTTGCGACCACTTTGGTCAAGCCAGAAGTGCATCATGTTGTGACTTTGATTTCTTGGTCGTAATTCTGTTGGTGTTTTTCTTGTCTTCTATAATTTTCGCTTTATGTCGCGAATCTCTTTTGTTTTCCTTTCTTTTCTCAGGTCGCACACTGCCTGGTATGTTGCAACCGATTCTTTCTTTCCAACTATTTTCCAAGTCGCGATTATCAAAGTGGTGTCGCGAATTCTTTCTTCTCGTCAAATTCCTCTTAAGGTCAAGGGACCAATGAGTGGCTGCGAGACCATTTTTCTTGTCAAGACTTCCGCCTCGTTTCATGTCGTGGACTCTCACTTGACTCTTAAATAAAAACTAGTTGCGACTTCGTTTACTTTTGTACACTCTCTGCGGGCTTCATAGACGCATCCTTGCCGCGACCTCAAAGTTATGTCTTCCACATTATCATTTATCTCCTTTTGGTGTCGAGACATTGAAATGATGTCGCGACATGAATTTCTTTCATTCGACCGCTTTCCCAAATCTGACTCACGCCTTCTTTGTCGCGAACTCTCCTTCTTCAAGTCACGACTCACTTGTTCACGCTTTTAGTTTCTTCTCGCAGCCAAATTCATTGACGTCGGACTTGAATTGCCGAAACTCGAAGCTGAACTTCTGTCATGACAAATTCCCGATTGTGACCTCAATTCTCTTTTATGGTGTTCTTCTTATTTTGCTAAAATTTGAATTTACTGGCACGTATTTTCTGTAGTGTAATTTGAGCCAATTATCCCTTTACGTATTGGACAATTCAACATTATTTTCATATTAAACTCGAGAAAAATGGATTAAAAATCTAATGAGTTTTTACTCGTAATTCCCCAAACTTCAAATTTGCTTGTCCCCGAGCAAAGAAGAAAAAAATTGTTTATCTCCGAACAAATAGGCTTAGAAAAATTTTTAAGGACATTTTTCTGATTTATACCTGATCTTTCTTGTTCCACCTTCCTATACGGAATTAAGAGACACGATATTATTTTAAATTTCCGTTCTGATGCAAGAACAAGAGTATAGTATACTTTTATCACAAAATTTGTGATAAATAATGTATTTAAACAGTTTATTTAACAAGTCTTATTCTCTCTGTGTGTGTAGGTCATCAATCCTTTTCATCTTCATGTTGAATTTAGTTAATCTTCTGAGGGGGTTTTCTTAGACGTTTGTCAAAGTCCATATGCTTGTTTTTCATATTGATCTCTTCACTAATGCGAGGTAAATCCAGCATGAAAATCAATGAGGTCTTTCGGACTTGTAATGTTGGGCTTAGAATAATTGGGTAGATCTTTGGAAAAATTTAAGTTGTAAATCACCCAGTTTCAATTTTGTCTCTACATTGTTGCCTCCAACTTTCACCCTTTTTCTTCTTTGTTCTTTTCTGATTCTCCTCAATTTTAGCCTGATTCATCTTTTTGAATTCCTTTTATGGAATTCCAATTTCCATATGTACTTAATTGATGATTCTTTGACTGTGAACTCTTTTGCTTTAATTTTCTAGAATTGGAGATAGTGCAATGTTTTTGTCTTCTTAGGCTCTGTATAACCAGAACTTTGGGCTAGCCGTCATACCAGTTGGCATTAGGGTGCTAGGTATTTAAAACACCCCTCTGAAGCAATTGTTCGAGGAAATAGGCCTCAAAGACAAAACTTATTTCTTATTTCACTAACCGCTTCTTTACTTCTTCAACTCCTTCATTGTAAAAATTTGAAATATATATATATATATATATATATATATATATATATATATATATATATATATATTTTTAATTTTTAATTTTTTTGATAAACTTTACGAAATTTGATTTGGATAATTTGGGCCTCTTTCTTTGCGAGTTTTATTTACGATGCAGGTTTATTGCAAATGAAGGGAATTTCTGCTTTCAATTGATGTTTATTGAAGAAATAGTTTATTCGCTCAACTCAAGGAATCTAGAGAATATGCTTAAGCATATTTTCGAGGGTAGGTTTAGAAAGCCTGCTTCGCCAAGGATGGCCTCTTATCATTTCATATCGTCTCACCCTGTGGATTTCGCCTCAATCAATAATCAAACAAGTTCTAGGACTATGGACTCTAAATCTTGAATCTCCCAGAAGATGTTCCTAATTCCTGTCAAAGTTTCATAAGTTTTGTTGACCTATGTGTTATTTTTCAAGACTCAGATTTATTTATCAAGTTACTACATTATTTTAACCAAGTATTTTTGTCGATCGCAGCCAATCAATTTTCCAATTTTTGCAAACTAAACTGACTTAAACAAAACAAATAACACTCCTAATTTCAGCTTTTCATTATTTATGCCCTGATTCTTTCCAAATTTCTGTTCTTGAGAAAGAACAAAATTATTTATTTGATTCCTAAACAGAAAATAAAATGACACAGAAACAAAATTCAGAGATCATGAACATCAATCAAGTAACATCTATTTATCCACAATCCAATTTCCATTCAATAAGTGAGAAACCATCTAACAAGCAAAAAGACTACTTATGAAATGAGAAATCAATCAAACAAGAGACAATTAGGATGAACTAAATCAATTTCCATTAAAATTTTTGGGAATGTATATGTATAATAACATGCTAAAACCTTCAATTTCCCTTTCTTCTTGTATGCCCTTTAGGTACTAGTGTTCGAGGGTCTACATCAAACCGGCTTGTCAAACTTGGGGAATTTGATTTTAGCTTTTTGCTTTCTAAAGCAGAGAAATTCCTTTCATTTTCACAGAGGTTTCCATTACTTATTTGCACCGCACGAATAAGGCTGTCTTGCCTCTCCCCACTGATTGACTCCATCCCACTTCAGATACATTCAAGCAGCCTTTTGATAAATTCCGGTTGATTAAGTCCATACTTTCCAACCATGTTTTCCTTTCTATACTCATCCATCATCTTCCCACCGGCTGATCTCTTCTTTCATTATCTCTCAAACTTTTTGAGCAATTCCTTATATATGGTTGAACCCATCAAATAATCTTTCTAGCATGCTAGTTTCCATTTCTTTTTTCTTTTCTCCTTCATGATATTTAGCACCAAAGATCTCTTTGAATTGATTATTGCAGAAAGCTTGCATGCATGTCTCGTATTCCCTCATCATTTTCCTTGTCTTTTCAACTTTCTTGTGTTCTTCTTCTTATTCTCCAATTTTCTTCCCATATTTGTTCCTTCCTTCTTGCTGTAGCCTCCACGAATTCTTCTCTCGATCCTTCTTGCTGCCTCTCTTCCTATCAAGTTCTCTTCTCCATTTTTTCATTGTTTTCAAGATTTCTTCTCTCATTTTGATGCTTCGCTCGACTTAGTATCTCGTTTGTATTTCTCGGGAGATAAGGGATATGTTTGGCTTGTCCCCAGATGTTCTCCTTCCGTTCCCCTAAGGATGTCATTCCGCACCTCGTCCCGTCTCTTCTATCGCCTCGCATCTACCCCGCCCTCAAGTCAAGATCTAACACCGTCACTCTTTGCTTCCTTCCGTCTCCCCTTGTCACTCCCGTGGGGTTGTATGAGGGACCCGATGGATCTTCTTCTCATCCTCCCAAATTTTCCCTTCACCCCTCGCCTCTAAAACAGAGTCTAGTAATAGTGGCAAGGTGAGGAATCAGTCCTCTTTTATTGCTATGATGGTACCCTTTGATTGATTCTTCAATTAGCATTCCCATGTTTATTTTGTATCCTTTCAAAAAGGCATACAACAGGATAGCTTCCTCGTTTCTCTACCGCAAGGTGTCCGTAGGTACTATCGCCGTAACATATAAAATAAAACCAAACCTTGCTTCTTCCGTGAGAGCTCTCCCCTCACGGGCAGGCTGACGGGATTCTTCGTCACTTCCCACTCTTTCCTTGTCCTCCAAACAACAGTGTTCACTATTTTATAATTGGGCTCTCCAAGCTCAGATTTCACCCATGCTTGTAATCTCAAATAAACACTTCATTATGTTTCTATCAATAAGGCACTAAACACCTCTCACGAAAACGTAGTCATCCTTCATTCCTACCATGTTCGTGATAGAATTTCGAAGAGCAGAAAACCCCTGTGCTTTCAGGTCCAAAGAACTCCCAACCTCTTTTTTTATTACTTCAGAAACAAAATCAATTTACCAAAACCTCTCAAAACAAATTTTTATCAAACATCACCTTGTTCCAGAATTCTTAGTTTCTGTAGAAATGAAGTCCTTGTTCTCTTCAAGTATTCTTCATGCTGTTCTCTCTCTGCTCGTTCCATTTTTCAACATTTACTTCTTTCCGCAGTTGATTTTCCGATCGAATCTCTTCTACTAACATTGTCTCGCATAATTTCAAGCTGATCAATTTGTTGAGATTGTTGACTTCATCTTGGTTTACGCTATGATTGATTCGCTTGGGAATTATCAACTTCCCCGGTTCTAGGTTTCAAAATTCCAAAAATGATGCGAATCGAAATTGGGTTGAACTCAGCTTTTATCAAATTTGAATTCTGAATAGATCGCCGGGCTTAATGCCTTATCGGGTCTGGGGAGTCAAGACATTAAATATTGGGTCACTAAATCAATGATTGTCAATGACTTTTATTTAAAATTAGAGGGTTGAAAATTCACTTTTATTGACTTTTGGACAATTTTAGGTCGCAACTTCAAAATTTCATGTCGTGATCTAAAAATTTAGGTCACGACAGGGAAAATTGTTTTGCAACATAAAAATGTTCTTTCCCTCCTTTATTTCTTATTTTTCACATCCAAAGACTTCGTTGCAATTTTTGGATTAATATTGCACCTCAAACATAAACACTGCCTTCACAAAGAATTTCAATGTATCACTCCATTCAAAATAATAAATCCACACTAATCATCCATATCATGCAAAAATTCAAAGAATCTCCACTTATGTATCACATTCAACAATTAAGCATCAAAACAAGATAAAAATTCCCCCAAACTTTCAATCATGCTATATCAAAAACAAATTTAAAAATTCAAATCAAGAAGAAGAAGAAGAACTGCCCCTTTTGGTCTCTTATGCTGATTGAAGTTTGATTGCAGATGCTCTCCTTTTTTTGCACAATCTTCATTGTCTTGTAAAATTAGACATTATTTAACTATTATTCAATCACTAATGAATACAATTACAAGAATCTAGTAAAAAATTTAAACACTGAAACTGTAACATGAAACAAGAAAAATTTAAAACAAACTGGTGTGGATTGCCTTCCACAAAGTCGCTTCCATTTTAGTCTTTAACCGACTTCACGCCACATTGTTCTCGCTTTCTTCAATTTTCTTCATTCGTAACTAAGGGTTTATCTTCCACCGCTCTTTCAAAGATAATGCTTAACGGCGATCACAACTCCTAACCTCATGATTGCCGGTTCTAAGTGTCACCGCCCCAAATTGGTGTGCTTGATACCAATCGTAAATGGTCCACCCATTTGGATTTCAAATTTTCTGAAGAGTCTTAATCCGAGTCAGCCACAAGACCCATCTCCCGCCTGGAATTCCCTCTCAAAATTGGCTGACGCGCCATTTTTTGTTTAACTTCCCCTGTAGATTCTGCACTATCACAGCTTCATTCCTCAACTCTTTCCAATTCATTTAATCGGAGTAGTCATATTCCTTAGCTTTAAATCAAAATTAGTTTCTATATCGACATAGCTGGTATTCTAGCTCAAGAGGTAGTACAGGTTTTCCAAAGACAAGTCCGTGGGACATTCCACGGGAGCAGAAAGCAAACCTGTATGCCATAATAAGATCATCGTTTCAAAGACCAATCTTTCTTACTTCAGAACTTACGCTCTTTTCTCTTAATTTTCTTTATTTCCCCGTTGGAAATTTCAGCTTCGCTCTATCTGTTGAGGATGATAGTTGCTTTATAATGTGTTTGATACCATATCTGCTCAAGAGTTTGTCAACACCTTATTTGCAAATGGCTTCCTCCATCACTACTTATTCGGTGTCCCAACTCCGAGAATATTTCTTTGTAAAACCCCCACAACTCAGATGGCATCATTCTCTTAGACATGCTACTACTTACCCATTTTGATACATAATCCAATACCTAGAGTATGTATATATTTTCAATGAAATCGAAAAGGCCCATAAAACGATTCCCCATACACTAAACAACTCAGACCACCAGTAGATACTTGTGTAAGCATTTCATGCTCACGATGTTTCCCATTCTTCGCATTGGTCACAATAACTTACTCCATTCAAAACAATCCTAAAATTGTAGGCCAAGAGAACTCGACCGGGAGAATTTTATGGGTTGTTTTATCTCCTGCAAAATGTCCTCCATATGCGATGCATGACATTCTTTTAAAAATCTTGCTTGCTCACCTTCTCTGGTACACATCCTCCTTATAATCATATCACATCTCTTTAAACAATAATGGGTCAATCTTTCACATGAGAATGCCACTACCCTGGGCTTTCATATAGCTAAATTCCCGTGGCATAATCTCACAAGCTAAGAAATTCAAAATATCAAAAGATACCAGGTGATTGAGGACAAATTTAAATAACCGCTTCATCCGGGAAAAAATTTCTCGCTATTCCTCTTCCTTCTTCAGACAAAGGGTTTTCTACTCTTGACAAGCGATCGCTATCACATTGTCACTACCCTTCTTGTCTTTTACTTAAATCAAATTCCCGCAATAATAGTACCCAATTGGACACTCGCTGCTTTTCTTTGCCATTAGATATTTAATTGCCTATGATCGTGTGATGTGATAAACAACATGGGACCTCAAATGTATGGTCTCAATTTTTCATACATGCAAACACTATTGCTAGCATTCCTTTTCGCATAGGTAGAGTAATTTTCTTTGTGCTTCGTTAAAGGTTTTGCTAGCATAGTAGATGGCCTTGAAATACTTTTTCATCTTTTCTGTCCCAATACAGCCTCCCATCATAAAATCATCAGCATCACACATGATTTCAAATTCTCTGTCTAACTGCTTGCCATGATGGGAGCTTCTAACTAGTCTCGGATTGATTTCTTCAAATGCTTTGTATGTGATTCATAAAACTGCATCTTTTCAAAGAATCTCGTATAGCTGTCTAGCAAATTTTGGAGAAATCTCCGATAAATCTTATAAAATCCAAAGACGCCCTAAGAAACTTTTGATTCCTTTGACTGTAGTGGGTGGCATTAGGTTTCTTATAATTGAAACTTTTTCCTGGTCTACTTCAAGCCCTATTGCAGAAATCATGTGCCCCAAGACAATTCCTTCTGTAACCATAAAATGGCATTTTTCCACCCGTAGCCGTATTGCTCGCACTCAAGTATCAGCCCTGTGTTGCGTAAGCATCGCTCAAAATCGATCCATACAATCGTAAAATCATCTATGAAGATCTCCATAACTTCTTCTGCTATATCAGAAAATATAGACATCATGCATCTTTGGAAGGTACTGTGGAGCATTACACAAACCAAATGGCATTCTCCTAAAGCAAAGTACCAAATGGGCATGTAAAAGTGGTTTTCTCCTGATCTTCAAGTGCAATAGAAATTTGGTTATATCCAGAGTATCCATCAAGAAAACAAAATGAGGGAAGTCCCGCCAAGTATCCAAAGATCTCGATCAATGAAAGGCGTGGGAAAATGATCCTTTCTCGTCAGGTGTTCAATTTTCTATAGTCAATACACACCCTCCATCCCGCTACGTTTCGTAGACCGTCATTCTTTCATTCCCGACATAATCCACCTTTCGGGAACCATGTACCGGGGCTTACCCAAGAACTATATGATATAGCATATATAAACCCGCATTTAACCATTTCGTAACTTCTTTCTCGACAACTTCTTTTCATAATCGGGTTCACCTCCCCGATGCTCCACGTAAGTTTTCGCATTATCTTCCAAAGAATATTTTGCATACAAACGAGGGACCGATACCTCTTCGATCTTCAATCACTACAACGCCTTGTATTTTCTCAAATCACCAAGAACTTCGTTTCTTCAACTTCACCAATGCAAATGATATGATAACCTGTTTTCTTTTCGTCTAAAACTCATATTTTAAAATGATCGGGCAATTCTTTCAATGTTAAGCCCTTCCGCACTAGTTTCGCCCAGTCCGCGCCATCGCTTACTTCATCTTTACTGTTTTCAGTTATACTAGAGACTGTTTCCTTGTTAAACAAATTCTGAAGGCGTAACGCCACAATCAAAGCTCAAGGTATTCAAAATTATCTCAATTTCATTGATAGATTGTTGAATGATACAATCGAATTCACCTTACCGAAAGCTATTGTTTCTTACAGCCCATACAACTCGTCTCGTCTTTACATTAGATGTTCCGTGCCCTATTAATATTAAATGCACCGCCTATCCCCAACTCTAAGTGTCACCACCTTCTCGTACGCCAATCATGCGCCTCGTTGCTAAGAGTCTTCCAAAGAACAAAGGAACTGGGTATCTTCCATCCGCATGATAACAAAATCCACTCAGAAATGAATTTCAACCTCGACAAGTACATCTTCCGCACGCCTCCGGTCAGGCCATATCATCTATCGCCCATCCGCAATGTGATCACTGGCTGCAAGTTCCCCAAACTTCTAGCTTCCCGCGACTACCGATAGAGGCATCAAATTTAAACTCGCTTAATCACATAAAGCTTTTTGAATTTGATATTTCCCATGGAGCGTGGAATGTGAAACCGCCGTGGTCTTTCATTCATTGAGCTACGATAATGGCACCGCAAGCAGCGTACTGCTAACTATACCCTTTCAGCTATCTTTCTTTTTCTTGCTCAAGATTTCTCTGTAAATTTTGCATAAAGAGGCATTCGGGTCGATCACCTTCGCAAACGGGATATTTATTTCATTTTCGAAAATATCCAAGAATTTAGAAAATCGTTTCTTCTTGACTTCAAGTCTTTTTGTGGGAATGGCATCGTTGTGTGTATACGTGGTACTCTTCCTTTCTTTTATGGTCATTACTTCCTTTCAGCTGTTCAATATGGCAATTCTTCTCTTCTTTCTTTTCAGTCTCTTCTTTCTCTGCTTCAAATCCTTCTTTCTTTTCTGTCTTTTTGTTGTTGCTCAAATCCTTCCCACTTCTTAACCTGACCAAGCCATGCGCCTGGGTTCTTCTCAAGGTCACGAGGAATGTACCCTGCTCGATTTTTGGCATATTCGCTGTACAATGCCTACCAGTTCCTAAATTTTTCAAAGGAGGTACTAGCATTTTTCGAACATTGAGTATCGACTCAAAGCTTCCAAGTCGATAGTTTCCCCTGCTCAAGTGGAATTGTAATAGCCCTTATTATCCCCCCATGAACCGCAAAGATTTGTTCTTTCAAATGGTCAGGGTTCTCCTACCGATATTCATTTCCCCGCCCTCACCTTCGATGTCGTCGCCGAACTGTGGCTACCGATATCCTTGCTGCAGGATTGCTTGCCCCGCTGGCCGTGCATGTCTCCTCCACCATATGAGAAATTCTCATGGTTCCTCAAGGCCGGGATTGTAGTGTGTGGGCAAAGTTAGGATTTGGGCTTGAAATGATAACTTCTTTTGCTTGTTCACGCACTTAACCTCTCAAGACCATAGAATCTTCTTCATGGTACATCTCGCACTTCTTCTCATAAGTTTTCCATCGTCTCTATTTCATGAGCAGCAGTATCTTTCTTTGTTTGTCCATCCTATGCATTATGGCATCCAACTTGCCTCCATGGTCATTATCTCGCTTCGCCTCCATGACCCCCTTTTCCTCTCACATTTCCTCTTGAAAACTCGACGGAGCTTTCATATCGCATTTTGCTAAGTCTTCTATCGATTCTCGCCTCTTCAAAGACTTTTCGTCAATGCTCCATGCGATGAAGCATCAATAATGCCCTGGATGTATCATTTAAAGCGCGATACACTATGTCCATCCGGTCTTCAAATCTATTCCATGCATCTGACACCTCTTCAAAGAACCTCGACCTTTCCTAAGCTACATATAGCTCTCATCTTCCCCCCTCACGGAATACTATTATCTCTCTTCGTCTTCTGGCGAGATTGGGGAAAGAATCGCCTTGGCATGCTTCTACTCAACTCCTCCTTAAGTATCAACCGAACCATGGTAATGATTCATACCATGTGGTCACTATATCTCTAAAGAAATGAAGAGATTTAACTTTATCACCTCTGTCTCATAATCATCTCGCCTTCACTCGTATTAGCCATCCTTGAGAAATCTTCCTGTGTGTCGGCTCGGGTCTTCTAGATGACCAAAGAACCGATTGTCGAATCCATTGTAATTAAGGCCAAGCTTAATTCAAAATTATTTGCTTCCACTAAGAGGGTCGTCAGATCGCGTATCATTCTTCCTCGAATAATAGCCCGTAAATCCTCCATCATGGTTCAGAATGGGGCCTCTGGCCGTCCTGTTCCTCCGTTTAGGGGTCATGTCTCTCATTTGCCATAGCTGCGTTCTTTGCTCTTTTTGTCTTTTCTCTTAAGCTCCCGAAAGTGTTCCTCTCCAATTAAGGTTCGCCGGAATCAGTCGTAACTCGTTTCCTATGCATTAAAGGTTTTCAGAATCAAAACACACTCGACAATGGGATTGGGTCAAACTAAACAAATATTTTCAACATGGTTGTTAAAATTAGTGCCGACTGTGTAGCCACCGCTGAAAGTTTATTTTTGTTCTTTTCTAAAATGTCCAAATTAGTATTTCCTTCTTCGGCCGTAATATTGATCTAATTTCCACTCTTTCAACTAAGAACTACTGCCATAAAAAACTTGTCTCTCGCCTTTCTATATTAATTAAAACCCTCAAATTAACATAGCTACAAGAGCCTTACAATTCTCTTATACCCATGTCACTTTGGATAAGTTTGCTTGCTAAAATAAATTTCTCTTAATGTTCAGGATTAAAAATAAGAGTTTAGTCTATGGCACTGCAAGTGCACAGGTCATACAAGTAGTAACCAATAAGTCCGTATATTCCTACGTAGATTGATAGCGAATTACATCAACTACCCCGACTACTAAAATTTCATACTATTTGGACTCAAAACTCATAATGAATGTTTTATCAAAATGACAAAAATCAGAAATCCTAAACTATTGAATATGTTCAAATTAAACTAAAACAAAAATGAATAACTAAAAATAAATTGTATCTAAAAGAATGGATTTCCGAATCAAGCCATCGAGAAACGAAACCATCAATGAAATACAATGGAACAAATCAATTCCAAAGACTAAACTGCTACTGCTCTATGTATGGATCCTCGAATTTTGTCCAAGAATTCACTATTGAATCGATTTCTCCGTTTTCACTGATTTAATATCCTTGCTTCTCTCGAAGACAAGATCAAACCAACTACCTATATTCCACATTTTCTTGCAAGATCTGGGTATTTTTCTTTCTCAATACTACACCCATTTCTATTGACAAAAGCAGAACTTTTGCTTTTACCTTTCCAGATTCTACAAAACTTACTACTTAATTAGTGGCTTAACTCTCCGCATCTATGGGTTTATTCCTTTCCCTTGATCGATCTAAGCTACACTGTGGATTGAACTTACCTTAGATTTGAGGTGAACTCTCTCGATCATTTATATTTATGCCAAATACACCCTCCAACTTCACTACGAGCGAACGGGATTTATCAAAATGAACTCTCGTGAGCTCAAAGAGTCATTAATCAGAATAACGATTAACTCAAAGAATGCTCTCAACTCGTGAATCTCCGTCTCAGGTCACTCGTAGGGCATCCCGATATCGGGAGCAAGATACATTCCTCAACTGGGTATTAGGTACTACCATCGGGAACTTATCTATTCAAACGACACCGATTAAGCAAAAAAATCGAACCCAAATTAATTCTTCCATAATTGTGCAGAAAGATCAGAACTAAATGTAAATCAAATACAACAGTCGCGCCCATTTCAGATTGCTAATCAAGAATGGAGCGCCGATCACCACGACCACCGTAATTGCAATAAACTGGTTAAACGACCAATTTTCCTAGATATTTCATAAATTTGCAAGAATATCAAGAAAAATAACAAAATCAATAATCCAGCTCTACTCATTTCTGCACAGTTCACACATTCAAAACCAAAAAATAAAACTAAAAAAATAAAAATTTACTCTAAAATGTACACTGAGTTCCTCTTCTTTTCCCTTTGTTGGGTATTGAAGAAGGAGAAAACTACTTTACTATTCGAAGATATCTATTTATACCCAAAAAACGACCCAGGGCCTAATCCCCAAAAAATGCTCCGTGGAAATCCAAAGAAAAAGCCTAGCTCATCGTGCCTCATGTCGCGACCGTTGATACGACATGGAATTCTCTTGATGGCTCATTATCACACTCTTCCTTTCTCTCGTTGGTAACCGCTTGTCTTATAAAATCCTCGAATAATAGTCAGCGACATTGAAGTGATGTCGCGACATCTTTAAGTTCGTTCCTTTATAGTTGGATGTCATGACCTCGCTTGTTATGTCGACATTATTGTCTTCTTATTCTTCCAGCTTTTGTGTTGCGACATCACCTTTTCAGGTTGCGACCACTTTGCTGTTTGTAAGAAGACTTCATGTTGTGACCTTGATTTCGGGTCGCAATTCACTGTGTTTTTCTGCCTTCATAATTTCAGCTTTTATGTCGCGACCTCATGGTGATGTCGCTAATTTCCTTGTTTTCCTTTCTTTCTAGGTCGCGCATCGCTCCACGTTGCAACCGATTTCTTTCTTTCCAACTATCTGTGCTCTGCTGACATCAAAGTGGATGTCACGACCCTTTCTTCTCGCCACTCCTTCTTAAGGTTGCAACCTGAATGAGTGGTTGCGACATCATTTTCTTGTCAAAGACTTCGCCTCGCTTTCACGTCACACCTCAATTTGACTCTTTAATTAAAAACTAGTTTACACTTCGCTTACTATAAGACCCTTATGGCTTCGCTGTATTGCATCCTTGTCGCGACTCAGAGCGATGTTCACATCATTTATCTCCTTTGGTGTCGCAACATTGAAAATGATGTCTAGACATGAATTTCTTCATTCGATCGCTCTCTTAAATCTCGATCACGCCTTCTTTCGGTTTGAACCTCCTTCTTCAAGTCACGACTTCACTTGTTCACGTTTTAGTTTCTTCTTCAAAGCCAAATTCATTGATGTCGTGACTTGGAATTGCTGGAAACTGAACTTCCTATCGCGACTTAAATTCCTGGGCCAGACCTCAATTCTCGCTACAGTCACTTTCTTATTTTTACAAAATTTGAATTTCACAGATTTTCCCGCAAATTGGAATTGAGCCAATTATTACTTTTCTCATGGCCAATTCAACATTACTTTCATTAAACTCTAAAAGGATTAAAAATCTAATGAGTTTTTTTACTCATCAACCATCTGCACCCGCCGCCCCCATACCGCCAAGCTCACACGACTTGCTCCCTTTATCACCAACACCCCACCCGTCCACCAGTTGAGCTGCTTCTCCCCTACCCATACCACTTAGCTCACCCAATCTGCTCCCTTCATCACAACCACCTCACCCTTCCTTCCTCCAAGCTGCCTCTTCCCTACCCATACTATCTAGCACACCCAAACGGCTCCCTTCATCACCACCCCACCCTTCCTCCCGCCAACCTGCATCCCCAACCCTGCCTACACCATTCCAGTGGCCTTCTCCATCTGTTAGCCTTTTGGGTTCGGCCCCCTTCCCACCCTCACCTAGTCCCTCTCCCTCCCACTTAACCTTCATCCCATGCAAACTTGCTCTAAAAATGTCATCCTCAAACCCAACCCGAAATATGGCCTCACCACCATCATTCCACCTGTCACTGAACCCTACATTATCACCCGAACTCTCCAAGATCCCAAGTTGTTCAAGCGATGCAGAAAGAATATGATGTTTCATCCTAAGAATTGGACTCCTAATTCACCCGAGACCAAGTGCATGGCAACAAAATGGGTGTTTCGCATCAAACACAATCCTCGACAAATTTCACGCACGCATAAAGCCCTTGTTGCTAAATACTTTTCACCAACAAATGACATTGATTTTCATGAGCCTTCCAATCTCGTGATAAACTTCATCATCATCCGCATCGTGCTTAGTACAAATTAATCAAGCATTGGGAATTGCCAACTTGATGTCAACAATGCCTTTCATGGGCATCTTACTTAAGGAGGCCCATGGCATAACCGTAAGGCATGCGAAAAGCCTATTATCCACATCATGTTTGTCATTTACACAAGGCTATTTATGGGCTCAAACAAGCTTCGCGAACTTGGTACTAGGTGCTCCACACCTTCTTGCTTGGGCTCGGCTTTGTCACATCCTATGCAGACTCATCCCTCTTTGTTTACTCCCGCGGTAATGTGCTCATCTATTTCCTAGTTTATGTTGGCGATTTGATTATTATAGTCAGTGACCCCTCCCTTATCGATAATATTATCCGGCAACTTAACTCAAAATTCTCCACAGCGATCTGGGTGCCTTTCTATGGAGTCGAGGTTTCGCCACTTCGACGTCTTCTACTACTTCAAAGAAAGTATGCACGATCTTCTGAGCAAACATAACATGCTCGACTCTAAACCTATCTCCAACCAGCTTGTCATCGGTACTTCTCTGACTGCTATAAATGGTTTTGCGCCGGTGAATGTCACCATGCACCGTCAGGTGGTTGGTGGCCTTCAGCATCTCTGGATGACTCGCCCAAATATTTCCTTTTCGACGGAATAAAATCCCCTCCCCAGCTTTATGCACGCACCATCCGAGCACCATTGGGGAACAGTCAAACGTCTGCTTCGTTATCTTAATGGCACGAGATCTCTTAGTATTTGGCTGAGGACACTCGACATTGCACCTGCTGATGTGATCAATGGCAACCTAAATGATCATACTCTACCGGGGGCTTATTTTCCGGTGTTAATCCACCCCGAGTTCCCGCAAAGTAACGCACTGTTGCTCGTTCTTCCACTGAGGCTAAGTATCGTGTAATTACGGCTGCCGCTACTAATTGCAATGGGTGAAATCACTATTGTCGGAACTTCTTTCACCAGTGCAGTTGTCGCCCACCTTGTTCTCAAACAACCTTGGTGCCACTTATCTCTCCGCTAATCCTATCTTTCATTCTTGCTTGAAACATCTTGCGATTGATTATCATTTTTAGGGACTTGGTTTAGTCGTTTGAGTTGTGTGTTGTTCATGTCTCAGCTGGTGACCAGCTTGTTGATGCTCTTACCAAACCTCTATCTCAATCTCACCTCTTTTCCCTATGTAACAAGATTGGTGTTATTTCTAGCACACCTTCTTGAGGAAGCGTATTAGAGTATATTTAGGGTTTCCTTTTATTGGCTATTATACGCTATTATTTTTTGTCTTTATATGTGGTATGGCAAGTATATATATATACCTCAACTCTCTCAATAATATAAGTCCCTTTCATAATAGAAACATAACTTTCATCGATATCAAGAGTCATGAAATTCCATAACCACAACATAATCATTGAATCTTCTTTGTCCCAAGCTTCAAAACCTAGTGTTCATTTTTCCGATCCAAGTTCCAATGAATGGTTGATTTTTCCTTTTCCCTTTAGAAATGTCCAAAAAAGTTGAGACCACTTCAAATAATGTTTTCCATTCAATCTATATGGTGGCTAAATATTCTAAAGTCATGTTGGGTTGTACACAACCTATTATGCTTCAAAAATTGTAGAGATGGAGTCTGACATTACTGATATTGATGAAACGACAGTAAAAGATAAAGGAGATCGAAAATAATGACAAGGAAAGCCATGGGAAAAATAAATGGAGGCTGAGAGAATTAAGGATTAAATCATCAATTAAGGGTAGAATCATACATCGATTTGGCAATGAAGGCCAACGCTAGCTAGAGTTACCCTATCTTCTTAGAAATCCTAGCCATATGGCTCTAATACCATGAAGAAGACATGGTTGGTAATCTTATTAATTTTGGAATAATTATATACAACCTATAGTCCATACTTTACATACGAACATTCTATACAATGAAAAGGAAGTTTCCATAACTAATTCTCTAAACTATAGGATCAAATTATTGACCCTAATTCTTTCCTAAAAACTTTGATTCACACAAGATTGCCCTCATAAATTATTAAAGCTTATGTATCATTCAACAACATAGCAAATGAATCTCCTAGTATATCTTCAAGTATCCAAAGGGAATTGAGGTTCACTAATTCAACTGTTCCATTAGTTCAACTGTTCAATTGGTTGAGAGTATGAGGACGTTTCCAAGGGTCTACATCTTTACATCTCCAAGTTGATTATGAAGGCCTTTTTCTTGTTTTCCGAGGGATTCTAACAATTCCAATTACGAGTCATGTTGTCCCAAATTCACTAAATAGTATAACCATTTGAAGCCATTTCATTCTATAGACTTTTGATTACAACGTTAAGGCATAGCTTCAACTCCGAATGAACACCCTAAACAAAGAAGCTAGAAATTTCACTGAAGCAATATGAAAAAGGCTAATGATCATATCAACCACTATACATGTTAGAGAAAATGGCGAATTTGCCTAATTTAGAATAGCACCAGCCTATGTATGAAAAATAAGTCTTAAATGGCCATTTTTCATGTGAATCAATGATTAAAAAAAAATGCCCTAAAGACCAAGGGCAAATTTAGGCATATAACTGAAATCTATGAAGTCCCAAACCATGTCAAAGAGGTATAGCGAAATCATCCATTAGGATAGGCAACAGTTTAGCACCAAAACAAAGATAAAATGACCTCATTCCATGTTAAATGATTGGTCTAATGGCAGTTTATACCAGATGTATTTAAGCTCAAACTAACGATTAATTAGATTTAGGATCGATTTCAAAACTATAGCATAAATGACCATTACAACCAATAAGGCCATGGGTTTAAAAAGGAGGTCATAAATAATTTCAATTCATGCTAAACAATTAGTAGTAATAACCACCATCAAGCATAGAGCAATGGGTGATATGGCCTTAAATCATGTCAAAATAGGGGGCCACCTGGTTTTAAGAATTAGTTAAAATAAGACAGGAACGATAAGGTGTTAGAAACCTTAAACACATTAAAAATGTAGCAAAAACAGCCATAGGAACGACACTTGTACTAGATGTGAAAACAGATCTGGGACCTTAAAATATACTCAAATGCAATCAAATTGTCATTATAGCTGAAAGTGAAATGTGACTTAGCAACCAATCTACAGAGGGGGGTAAATTGGTTATTCCCAAAACTTTTTGGAAAATCAAAAGAAATTTACAAATTAACTACAAGAATAGGAAATAAAAGATGTAGATCGAAAATGTAAACTCCGGTTTATATAGAGTTCACCCCCTTCTTGCCTACTTCCACTCTCCTTAACCTTCAATTCGACGAGAGGGTTCCATTATACTTGAGCTCAAATTAAGCTCGTTTCGTATTAATTCTGAATTTTTTTCTCTAATTTGCACTTCACAATCTCTTTAATTTAAACACACTTAAAGCTTTCACTGTTAAGCTCAATAGATGCTCTCTTTAGCTCAAATGATCACTTAAACATAATCCAAATTAGAATGAAAGCAAGAGGCACTCTAAGGTATGCAAATGTGGAGTAAAGCACCAAGAAACAAAAATAAGAGTTAATGTGTGAGAGTAGTGGTGGTTGAGAGCTTAAATGCAATAAATCTCATAGTCATAAATTATTCCCAACCATCAATTTATAATGGGGAAAACTCGAGTATAGTTGTTTGTCTCACACCTAGGTCACCAATGCTTATCGGGTCAGATCGATTCCATTAATGAAACTAGTTGTTGGTGCATTAACGCACTTAATGTGACCCTTATGTCCGTTATTCAAGTGTGTTCTCAAATTGGTAGACCGTTTGCTCGATCGATTCACTACCCTGCGAGAAACACCCCTTTTAGTATCCAAATGGTTGAGGTTGCACCTTGGCCATTTGGCAACCAATCTACTGCTTAACCAATCGGTCAACTAGTTGACTAACCAGCTGACCTAGACAACTCAATAAGTTTCTTGTAAGAAATTGTCGTTTTAGGTCCCTTTAACTCATTTTTTTCTCCAAATCAATTCTCAAACCTTAAATAACTCTTTTTTAAACATTATTTAAACTTAAATAACTAAGGTTTGATGATTAAACATAGGTTTTAAAAGATCTAACCAATGTAAAGTCAAACATAGTTAAAAACACAATATATGCAAAGAATGTCCAAAAGGCCCTGAAAATGGTCACTTTAGGTTCTTTTCATTCCAACTCAATTTCAAACCTTAGATAACTCTTCTAAACAAATTTTTAAACTTTTACCACCTAAGGGTTTGATGCTCAAACTCGTTCAACAATATGCAATTCAAACACAAAAATCGAGTTATGACGAATATGCATGTAAGAGATGAAATACCCTAAAGTGCACCAGTGCATTCACCTTACATAAATATCCTAAACTTGAAAGATCTTCATGTAAGTTCTTGAGTTTGGATTCTTCGTTGCTTATCATCTTGCACTTGAATTCTTGATTCTTTGAATGAGTGAACTTGTATTCCAAGAACTCAATCAAGTATACCATTGACATCTTAAGCTTAAAATATTTTCATTTGGTTTTTGATCAATTTCAACCTATTTCTCATCTCAATGTTAACCATTAGTAATCAATAACTTTGGGTTGTTATCATCAAAACCTTAATTAGAGGTACCCTTGGGCCAACAACAACCAAATATGCTATAAATGAAAGAATTATGAGCCTTTAAGTCTTGAAGATGTACTTAAAATGTAATTGAAGTACAACCAACTATACTTTAGGCATGAACAATACTTCTTAAAGGCTTTAAAAGCACATAAAAAAATGCAATTGAAATGGCGATTACAATTAGTTGTATGCATGGAAGAAAATGTCGAGATATATCGTTGACATGTTGACGATATATCGGGTATCGGAAGGCATCGATACGATAAAAGGCAACAATTATCGTTTGTACAAAAATTGTTAAAATATCGTTAATGTAAAAACCCATAAAAATTTTAAATTTAAATTTTCGTGATAAAAAGGGAAACTATGACTTACCCGAAATACCTCTGAGAAAGTCATGATTTTTCTGTATCCTTCGATGACAAAATGGATTGCACCGTTGAATCGCCCTGAAATCTAGCTACCCAATTTAATTTCGCTGAATTCCTCGAGATACTTCCGACTCACGATTTCGAGTAGGAAACGCATATCGGCCACACACATGGCGAGCCATGGATGACACACGGTGAATTGAGGCACACTACGGCAAGCCATGTGTCACACGTATATGGGCAGACAAGATGTGTGACACATGGCATGTGTCAACATGCATGGCACCTTGGACACTATATAAAGCCTTCATACACACGGGTCTCTAGAATCAACTGTGGGAGCAGCAAGGAGAAGGAGGAGGAAGGGAAAAGAGAAAGGGAGGAAAGGAGAAGAGAAAGGGAGGAAAGGAAAGGAGAAAGGGAGGAAAAGAAAGAAGAAAAGAGAAGAAGAAAGGGGAGGAAGAGAGGAAAAAGAAAGAGGAAAATGAAGGAGTGTCGTTGAATGAGGAGACCTGCATCGCAAGAACCCTGAATCGCTACGAGAGGTAGTTTCCTCCTACTGTTATTTTATTTAGGGCCATGTAATGGGCCTACGTGTTTCGGCTCGCTTCCGCGAATTTTTATGTTATGTGGTTTGTTTCAGGATTATGCGATGGTCAAAGACCAGCTTTTATTTCGGGGTTTCTGATTGTCCGAGACCAACATCGTATTCGGGATGGCAAAACCTGAGTAAAATGGAAAACTTGGTATGCCTTCAAATTTCCGCACACCCTTGTAATCGTCACGTTATCTTTGGACGACACTATACTTTTCTCGTCTGCATCTCGACATTTAGCGTTTCTGGGACTCAACCCGGAAGCTCTTCGAGTCTAGAATTACAAGATAAAGTGCTCAGCCAAAATGTAGGCTGAACATTGGGTCGGGTCATGACAGTTGAGAATAGTCCGCTCTAGTTTTTAACTGCTTTTCTAACCTGGCTATAAATCGAAATGTCGGGACGCATATCGCTTCTGCTGCGGAATTGCGTGTTGGATGTTTTATGTGGTATTTACAAAAACTGGACTTTCTGGACTAAGTCCAGATTATTTCTTAGGCCAAGCATGGTTGGATTTATGGCCGAGAATGGCTAGTGTGTGTTATTACCATAAATTCAATGACATACTAAATATGTGAAATTATGTGACATATGTGTGATGAAGATGGAAATAATTATATGCATCAATCAGTATGATCGACACACTATGTCTCAAATTAGAATATGTTACTTCCAGCTCTAAGTAATGGTCATTGAATTATGTTAGTACATGCTTGAATGATGTGTTGACATGAATGAACTGAATGATAGAAATGATGCAGTGCATGCTTATGTGATGTAACAATTTGAATGTATGAATATTAATACACCGCATATGTCGATGTTGAACTAATATATGGAATGTCAGGTAAGATGACATGAGTGCTCACAAGACAACACATAGTGTACGTAGAATGTCCATGTAGAGGTCTTCATACATTGGTCATGGGTTTATGGCACAAATTGCACAGATTGTGTCAGAATAATTGAGATACATTGGCGGTGTATTAATGGATCAAGACTTGCACGTATTCGTGCAGAATCGTGTGGGTTTGAAATGGACGGTCCAACTGAGTTCCACAAGAAATAATGAAAATGAACAAATGGCTTCAAGGAAGTAGGGATAGATACTCTGGGTGAAAACCTAAAACCTGTTAGACGTTGTATCCACCAAAGAAAGCCCGAAAAAATGCCTGAGAGAGAATTCGCGTGAGATTCCAAAAGTTCTGCGTCTAAAAGACACGAAACGATTAAATAAATATCATATAGACGACGGTAGTGAGATGGGAGCCTGACTGACTCAGACGATTTCCCATCGGGCACTTGCATCAGCGGTGTGGCCTGAGGTCGACCTGCATTGGGCATGTGAGTGTCGCCTCATACATGCATGTAGTTTTTTTCATGATAAGACAACATGTGGTACCCGATTGGTTGTTCGTTGACCAGGAATGATCATTTGCATGTGTGCACCTTAGCTAAAAATAACTCAGTAGGATTTATCTCTATTGGCGCAAATACCCCACAATGGACCCTCTCAGTATTGTGATGTACAGCATCGACGCTCCTAGAGGCCAGATTATAGTTTTGGCCAACTATGGCCTTAATTCTTGTTTTGTGTATATATTATAACGAACTAGTTTTAATATATGTTTTGTATTATGAGTGATGTAATAACTCTAGGATCTATAGAAATGTATGGTCTTGTAACTGTATGGACGAGTATGGATGATGGGCCCTATTGGGTCATTTTATCATGTACTGGTCTCCATGATATGAGACACAAGTGTGTTTCCTTCCGCAGGGCACTGTAACAACTAGGGCCCTGCTTCTTGGGGGTGTCATGGCTTCGTATCGAGTACAGTACATGAGCAAAATTGTGGCTTCGAGGGACTCGGGGTTTAGGCCATGGCTTCACAAGGTATAAGAGCATCATGGGCCAGATAAATGCAGTGCTCCGAGCTAGGCCAACAGGTCGCATGCTTAGGAAATTGATATCCAAGTCATAGTTTGGTATCAAAGTCAAGGTAAGAGGTTACCTAAGAGTCCACGGGATAGGATTAGATCACAACATGCATTGTGTGTCTTCTTGTTTATGCTTTGATCAGACAGCGTGATCGGTACGACCACGTGAATTTTATATACGTGGTAAAGATGTATATAGGAAAATGCTAACACTAGGTTGAGAAATGTAACTCAGGAGCTCGGGAAATGAACTGATGGTTCTGGGATATTAAGTATATTATGGGCTCAAGATGCGCTAATAGTTGGACACGAAAATGATTCTAAACTTGTTTTTTGACTTGTGTAGATGGAAAGTAGAGGACGAGGGCGTAGAGGTCGTCTACCTGGTGATGGTTTACACCACTGCTTTTTTATCACAGCCTTCATGATGCTGTACGGTGTCGCGGGATAGCCACAACTCACGTGATGATGCGATAGGTCGTGGAGGTGCCACAACCCTGTGAGGTTCAAGGCACATCATCCTCCGACGCTCACGTGAGGAGAGGACCCGACAGAGTCACCATCGGGTTTCACGGGACAGAGGATTCTCCAAGCCATGAGATCACCCCAGATGCTACCTGACACATTCCGGCTCATTCCAACAGGGTGAGTCCCAAACTTGGCTGAGCTGGCCACTTCCACACCAGACTATGACATGGGATGATTTTCAGAGACTATTCATGGGGAAGTACTTTTCTACTCGCAGACATGTAAAGGCCCGAGAGTTCCTCGAGCCGAGACAGGACGCATGATCGCATTCTAGCACGAAGCCAAACTAATAGTAGTCGAACGCTAGAGGATTGCGTGGCCACCGATCGCGCCTAGGAAGTTCGAGGATGGGCTAAAGTTGTCCATCCGGGGTAAGATTGTAGGACATAACCTACAAGATATGGACTTGATGGTCAGTACAACCTTAATCATTGAGCGAGAGGTAAATAACGCTCGTAGCATGCGGGATGCAAGTGCTAGTGATAAGAAGAGGGGGAGCCAAGCTTCTTCTTCAGGCTCGGGAAAGAAGTAAAGGACTTTTGTTCCACGAGGGTCTCTGTAAGGGCCGCGCCAACAAGGCCAAGGCCAGTCCGGTTACCAAATAGCCGACAGATGACATGTTTCCACCGCCATCACCGACATAAGGCTAACTGGTCCCCAGATACGTGGTTTCAGATCAAGGGACACCACAAACCCGATCATCAGCCGACACGATTCAAGATGTTCCTCCTACCCCATCGGGCCAGGAATGTATCGCTCCCACCGTGCGACACAAGCATCGAGTGTTTCACGTACAGCCAAAGCGGGCCAAAGTAATGGGTCGAGGTCGAGGGCAGAGTGCAATGTGCCTGGGACTTCTGGGGCTCAAGGGCGTATTTATGCCACATCCAGACTCCAGGCAAAGATATCGCTGATCCATGGCACGCCTACTCTTTCGCCCAGGGGCGGGTGTTATCGACCAAAAAGATCGATTCCTTTATCGCTTACATCTGCGCGAGAGCATCGCTGGGAGGTCGAGACCCAGACTCCAGCCACTACATGCGAGTTCCTCCAGTGACCAAGGCAGAATCGACCTGGATATGTCTGTGGATGTGAGTTAGAGACTCCCGATTCTACTCATGGTGGACCTTCGTCATTGACATGTCGAGTTCGAGGTCATCCTGGATGGATTGTCGACTCAGACATCGTGACCATATTTAGAGTTACCGCCTACACACCGTATTACCAGGTCGCGTTTCAAGGGAATAGGCACAATGTTTCACCCCATACTGTGTACGATTCACGATGGCACGGGCAATTGACAAGTTAGCTAGCTAGCCTTACCCTTGAGGACGAGGTGAGAAATGATATGAGTCTACCTCGGGTGGTTTGCGAGTATGAGGATGTTTTTCCGGAAGAGCTATCGATATTACCTCCACCGAGGGATGTAGACTTCCACATTGAGTTGCATCCTGGTACGTCACCCATTTCTATGACTCCGCATAGCATGACGTTGGTTGAGTTGCAGGAGCTCAAGGTCCAGATACAGGAGTTACTGGGCAAGGGTTTCACACCGAGCACTCACTCACGGGGCGTCTGGGCTCTATTTCAATATGAGTGCACCCTTCGACCATGCGACATGCATTACTGAACAGTTTACAATCAAGAATCTGTATCCGCCATCGAGGATTGATGACTTATTTGATCAACAGGGAGTGCGAGTCTACTCCAAGATGGGACCTTCTGACTTCGTTGTACTACCCAAGAAATTTAAGGAGGCAGACATCCCCAAAAAAATGCTCAAGACACCAGACGGGCACCTTTTGAGTTTACTATGATGCCCCTTTGATTCGACGAACAACCACAACATTCACGGACTCATGAATATGTGTTCCAACCCTATATTTAGACTGGAATCTATGGTGGTTCTTTGTCGATGAGATCCAATTTACCCCTACTGGGAGTAGAGCATGAGATCATCCTGAGAATCATCATGCCTTTTAAGGGATCATCACCATGCCAAGTTCGCAGCGCGAAGTTTTGGTCACCGAGGTGGGCTTCAGACACGTGGTGTCACCAAGCGCGTCATCAATTCCGAAGGTTGGTATCGCGGATGAGAGTCGGGAGAGGCCGGGTTAGTCTTCGAAAGGGTCGTCGGCACTTTGCATCGCGGTGGGTCGAGGATGACCCGGCATTTCGTGGTACGTAGAGTGTCGCCTCATACATGCATGTAGTTTTTTCCATGATAGACAACATGTACGCACGTATCAAGCCAGTTGCCTGACCGGAAATGATCATTTGCATGCACCTAGCGGGAATAACCTCATAGGATTTATCTTTACTGGCGTTAGCTCACCCCCGGGCCGTGGGACCCCCTTTCGTGCACGTAATTGTGCACAAAGTGCAACGCCCTTAGAGGCCTGGATTATGAAGCTGGGCCTGATCAGGCTTCTGATTCTTGGCTTGCATATTTTAGAACCAACTAGTTTTAATATATGTATTGTATTAGAGTGATGTAATAATTTTATCTATAAATGTATGGTCTTGTAACCGTATTTGATGAGTAATGATGACGCTCCTATTTGGTCATTTTACTACAGAATGACACACTGTGTTTCAGAATGACGGTGGGTCAACTGGACCCCTGTGTTTTAGGGGTGGTGTCACAGCGAATATCAGTGATATATGATTTATCCGATTTATCTACGATAATATCGGAAAGGCACACACGCACCCCAACCGAACCAAAGTGAATTTTCAAATTTTTAGTGAAATCTAGGGAAATTTCAGACGGATGCAACAAAATAATGATTTTTAGTAAATATTTTTCAATTTTGTAAAATTCTTCATAGAAGAAGAATGGGAAGGAAATAAATAAAAAATAAATAAAAATAGGAAACCTATCGCTAGTAGGAGGTGTTGCTTCGTCAGCACCATCAACACTTAGGGTTAGGACGTGAAGAAGGGGATGGGGCAATAAATAAAAGAACAAAAATGAAAAGAAAATGAAGGGTTAGGGCATGAAAAAGGGGATGGTGGGAATGTGACAACCCGCGCCACGCACTTCGAATCTAACCGTTATTCAAACCCTGAGACCGGGACGGCCCTCACTCTTCTTTATTTTATTTATTTATTTATTTATTTTTGAATCATTTCGACAATCCAAATACAATTACTTTCTAAACACATTTCAAATACTCAATGAAAAATATATATATATACTTAAGTACCACTTAACATAAAGTGGGGCCCATCATTTGATCACAAAACTCTTTTCATTCGATATGGCATTTCATGCTCATTCGTCCATTTCCCACCTTATAATGCAAAGATTATTATCCGTTCAATATCCAAATATTTACAAAAACATAATCGAGTTCGATTCATAATAGTGTTTATACAAAATGAGTCTAATAATTTCATGTATGCATGTGACTTGTTTTACTTATCCCCTCCGTAGACTTTGACGACGGGCCTTATTCACTCGTGGTCTATGCTCCGCACATGTTCACTCGCAGACTAACGATGATAAAAGCGACGCGCTAAGCATTTTCATGCTTAGTGGTTCTATATAGTACTCTCTTCCATTTCTGTTTAAGTCAAATCATGCAATTTTTCTAAATAATGCTTTTAAACCCTTTTGAATGATCAAAGCAATACAATACATATATTCATTTCATATACATTCTTCGCTATCGATTGTTCCAAATATGCACTTTCATATGCACAAATCATTCAAAATATTAAATCATGCACTTTACAAATTCCTTTATCAATTCTACTTTAATAATTTTAACCTATGCTTAATGCAAAGATATTCAATCACCTATGACAGCCCCACTAGCCGTGCCTAGATAAAAACATTTGTTTTATAACACAAGATTTCGGCCCCACTGACTACCGGGACCAAGTTATTAAAAATCACCTGCGGAACACTAATGATACTGCCCCGCTAGAAGGCATTGAGTGGACCATTATGTTTGCTCATAGTACTACTACTACATCGACTTTATCATCACTCAGTCCCACCATTTAACGCATATCACTGATTGGCGGTTCAAAACATCATGCACGATGGTGGCATATTTCTTATATTAAACAACATTTTCACGATCACATCTTACAAACCGATTATTAACCATTATCAGAATAAATGAAAACCAATTATACGTTTTGATAACCATTTTTAATCAACTTATTATTATTCAAACATCTGCATCGATATGAAGATGAAACAAACCGCGCTTTTTCGCTTCTGTCGCCTTTAATTCTAATCCTCGGAATTTTGATCACCCGGCTTTTCTCCGCTGCACTTCCTATTCTAATACACACACCATATTATTAGCTCAGTATTCTAGAGTTCTATTTAGGCTTATTTTCTACCGACTCCCTTTTCCTGTTACATTCTTTCTTTTCTTTTCCTAATTCCTCCTCCTTAGAAAATTCTTAACATTTGTTTTAGGAATTGTTATGCCTCATTTTTAATTCAATTTGTGGGCAATGGGACGCCCACATGGTTCACTTACACTTAGGGGGACTCAGAAAAGAAAAACTCAACTTAAACATCAACACAACCAAGCAATTAGTACACTTGGTGCTACAATAAAATATTTAGAAAATATGTAAATGGCATATGGTTAGATTCTAGACTCAAAGAGCTTTTCATAGAGTCCAAGAACACGAGAATCCTTATTCGATGAAAAGCTATGGCCGATCAAGTCAGTATCAAATTCAAATGCGTGGCTCATGAAATTTCGTAGTCAGGAAAATTTCTCGCACTCATAAATTTTTTTAGCAAGTGTTGCAAAATTTTCGCAGGTTTGCGAAAATTTCCTACATTCTATGTTTTCATTTTCTTTTCCTCTTGTTTATGTTTAATTCACTTGTGCACAAGCACAAACACTCAAATCAGCTGCTTAGTTCAAAACAAAACGATAAACATATTTCATCTCTAACATTTCGGCTTTGACAAATCAAACACAAAATCGAACCAAGAAGAGACGAGGAAGAACAAATGAGAAAATCGCCAATACTTAGGTTTCCAATAGGCTGATTTCACCCCAATAGCTTTTTCATAGATCCAGTTTCGATTTACACTTTACCTTACAAGAAGGAGTGAAACTCCTAGCTTCTTTTCGATCTAGTCGCAACTCACCACGACCGCCCTTCGATTTCTCAAATTAGGCGATCAATAGAGTTTAGACTGGAGACAAAACAGCTTAAAGAATGAAGAAAATCCAAGTGATTTTCGGTTTCTCAAAGTGGAAGGTGCGATTGGTGAGAGTTTGAGAGAGAGAGATTTGTGTGAGATAGAGAGAGATGAGCAGATTGAGAGAATGAGGGAAAGAGATAAATGTCTCTCAAAGACCAATATTTGGTCTTTTAATCAAAACTCACTGTGCCCTTGCTCGTTACACACTACTTCCATTTTTCTCACTTTAAAGCTTCATTTCAATTTCTATTTCCACTTAATTTCATTTCATTTATACTTGGCATTTACATTACTCATTTATGACCCTTAGCTATCTCCTCATTTGATATTTTTACCAAATTTATTCGCCTCGTAAAATTTTTTGGTTTATCATTTTTCGCTTTTAGCCATTTAAACCTTAAAATATAATATAATTTATTTTACACCTCAACATGTTACAAATTACAGGTATTTTCAGTACATGTGGCAATAAAGAAAAGAATAAAAAATAATGAAAAAGTAAAATGAAAAGTTCGGTTGGTTGGAATTTGGAAAGGTCTCAAACCTGATATTTATTCCAGTTATAATTTCTACAAAAATTTAGTGTCATCCAACCACTAAACTTATCAAAATTTAATATGAAAAAATTATTTATAAGTTTTTTTTTTAAAATCGTTTGTTTATAATTTATATTTATTAAATTTTTAAAAAAATTATAAAATATTACATATGACAATTTGTTTCATAATATTAATAATTTTAATTTTTTGAAAATTTAAAAAATTTGATTTTTTAATATAATTTAGTTTCATAAAATATATATTTGTTAAAAAATATTAAATAATTAATCAAGTTATAATTTATAAATTAAAATTAATTTGAGAAGTATTAATATAATTTCTCATAACATCGATTATTCAAATAAATTAATGTCAATATCAAAATATTATCACTACAACTACCAAATTTTAAAAATTAAATCTCAAATAAATTATTTTATACAAATTATAGGAATAATATAATTTTTATTATATAAAATATGACAAAATATGTTTTAATAAAAATAATTTTAATTATAATAAATAAATATAAATATATTTTAAACAATTTTTTTTAAAACTAATAAATAATATCATTCATTATACTTAGCAAAATTAATTTCAACATGAATATTTTTATTCTTTAAAAAAACATTAATATTCTTATTTTAATATTATTTAAAAGAAATTTAATTATTTTTATAAATTTTAAATATAATTTTTTACTGATATTTATATAAAAATATCCACCGATATATATCCGTCGAAACCAGTGTTTTTATCCTTGGTTGTATGTTATGCATTAAAAAGTGCCCAAATCAGCCTTTGAGATCAACAATCTTGGTTGTGCGCCCAAAGTTCCATAATGCCCCACATCGATTAGAAATTGAAATGTTTATGAATTTATAAGCATGGACAACATCCAAAGGGTCCGTAAGGTTTCCCAACAAGTGGTATAAGAACCGGGTTCATGCTTAATCATGTGGGTGGATGCCGAATAAAATGATGTGGTGAGCCCCTAGCAGGTGATGTTTTATGTAAGGCGTGTGTGCCCAAACGCAATGAAAGACAAGGAAGTCCTGCTTTTAGGAGAGGCTCAATGGAACTTTGTTCGATGAAAGGATTGTTGGGTGTGTGTCCAAAGTCCCACGTTGGTTAGAAATAGGAAAGATTATGAGTTAATAAGGATGGACAACATCTAATCAAAGGCTTCCAGAGAAGCCCAAAAACAAACCACGAGGGCTTGTGCTCAAAGCTGACAATATCATACCAATGCGAGGATGCCTCAGGTTTCCCAATAATTGGTATCAAAGCAAGGTTCAAACTTGACTCAGGTAAATCCTCAATTATCGAATAAAGGTAGAGCTTGTTACATTTAAGAGATCATCCATTTGTCAATGTGTTCTCTATCGGGATAGGCGATGTGCTTCTCGCATCTTCATCGACAGGAATTAGTTAATTTATGAGTTTATAGCATGACAAACATCCAATTGGTATGAGACCTAGGGGTTTAGGCCTCAGCTGACAATATCTACCAATGTGGATGATGAGTATACTTAAACTCATTTTATCCCTATGTTTTACTTATATTTTTAGTAGTTTTATTATATGAATAAGTGATATAATGCTCTAAATGTTCAATTTGTGATTAGGGTCATCCATGAGCCAATGAGTTAAAACAACAGATAAAGCCCAAAAATCAAGAACAATACATGCAAAGAACAGCCATCAGAGCATGTTTTTAGCTACACAATGATCCCCAATTGCTACAATATTGATACGGATAAATAGTAGGACTTCATACTTTCCAAAGAGACCTTATTCACCATTTGATTTCAAATGACAAAGCGTGACTCTTGGTGCTGGAATAAGAAATATAAGAGACCTCTAAAGTGACCAGTTGAGAATTCTGCACATTCAATCTCTATAATGATTTCTGGAAGTGTTTTCCGATTATATCTAGATTCTACACCTCCAAGATATTTCCAATCTGCATCAAGAACACCCAAATCGTAGTCTGATGACAAAGTTATGACTCACGGTTGGAGCAAAAAATAGATTCACAAAGAATATCGCGACGCTGAGAATTAACGTCGCGACGTTGCAAAGAGTCATGTAAACGCAGCATCCTCGATGTTCAGGTTCAGGCTGATTTTCATTCCATTTTTAGCCCATTTTGAGCCCACAATTGTGGGTTTTAAAGCTCGAACCCTAGAAACAACAAGGGAGGACGTTTTGGAATGGATTTTAGGCGTTTTTTAGGGAGAACAAGCTCCCTTTGGGTGGAAACACCCTAGGGCTTGTTCTCGGGAGAGATTTGTGTATTCGTTTCGAAGTGGAAGAAAACTCTGAGGAAAAAGAAGAGAAGAAGAGAGCTTCAACGCCAAGACTTGTTTTCTATCTTTCCTTTTCCGTTTTCTTTGATGGCTGTATTTACTTTTCCACTTATGTTTTAGTTAGTTTTCTTGTGGTTTAGATGTGAACAAAGACATGTTTGAAGAATTTTCCTAATTTATATTGATTGGATGTTTTATTTCATATTTATGTCAGTATTTCATTTGATCTTAATGCTTGTGGGTATTTTCCAATAATATTTGTATGAATTATGGTTTGATTCAAAATTTAAAGTAGTGAGAGTTAAAATTAGACCATGGATGATTTACCATCTAATTATCATGAGATAGATATATAAGTGAGATTAGGTGTGGTATTAAGATTTGTAGGGTTCAATGCATCCTTAATTATGATGGTTTGAGACAAGAGATGCAAGATAAACTTTTCTATGGTAGTGTGCTGATGCTTCATAGTAGATTCGAATATTACTAGTGAAATCGTCATCTTCATGATGAAATCATCATCGATTGATCAAGGGAGGTTCATACACATCATTGTTTAGGTGAAATCTTATGTCCTAAGGCTTTTAGTCTTTATGCGCCTATCTCAGATGCCTAGATTAGTGTCTTTGAGTTTTTCTATAGATTTTCCAACATCCAAATAAAGCATAGGCTAGATTAGAGTCGATACTTAGTAAACCTAATTCTCCGTGGGAACGATACTCACTTATCATTATATTACTGAGGCGACATCGCAGACTGCATTACAGCGCACACATTTTACATAAAGCACAAATCTACTATCGTTGGAGGTGGGACTGAAGAGTCCATAAAATTTCCTAACAAGCAGTCTAGTAAGAACGAATTTTAGGCCAAAAGATCTTTAAAACATTGCTAAACAATGGCCCAAATGATCAATCGCAACCAGCTACCTAAAGAGCATACACCTAAAGTCAAAGAATCTTTAAAACATATCAAAACAATGGCCAATTGGTCTCCACAACCGACAGTTCGATAAGTATGTGAACCAAAGCCAGGTCTCAAGTTATGACTAAGGATGGCCAAAAGTGCCCATAAACTAAAAGCAAGAGGTTACTAGAATGAAATATTTATGTCGATTGTTCACATCAACATTCCACCTTTAGTAAAATATGCTTAAAGAATAACTACCCTAAAACTGATTCATCATTCGTATGAGCATATAAGTAAATCCACACCATGGGAAAGTTTAGAGAATCACACATAAAGAAAGATTTTCCTTCCTTTTCTTTTTTATTTTTATATATACAGTAGAATTAAAGGTTTTTATTTCATTGCTTAATGCTCAACTAATAACCTCTTCCCTCAAAGAGCCTCTTCTTTGTTTCGCTTTTGAAGTCCTCTAAAACAAATAGCTCACGACAACCTAATGAAATGAAGTTTGCATGTTTTCTCTCATTTGAAAATCCTTTTCTAAAAAATAAAATCCTCTCTCTCTCTCTTTATATATATATATTAAGATTCATGCAACAATTTTTGGAGACACCTGAGTAAGGAAAAACTAAGGAAACATAGATTTTTACGTGGCTCGACAAGGTGCCTATATCCATAGGAACTGCCACCTCAAGCCTGTCCGACCCGAACGTGGACTCGACCAGGTCCGGCAGACATCGACCCCTCGCCTTTTTTTTTTTTAATGCAATCAAAATATCATATACAAAATAAAATTACACGGAGTGGTGTCCATCAAAATCTATACACATACCGAGTCCCATTTTACATATACAAAACTGCACTTTACATTTACAAATCGTAGCTGAACCTAGATGGGGTGAACCCTACTACAGGCCGGTCCCAATATGCTAAGTTTTCTGACGCCTTTCAGATCTACCCAGATTAAAAACTGTATGTTTTTTACGCTTAGTGGGAAACAGATGACTTATACAGAAACACATGCACTATTACTCATTTATAAAGAGCATATAACAGTAATAGATATGCAGTAATATATATATCAGAATTTTTCATCAACTCATACAGCAGTTTATACACATTTTCGTACTTATAGTAAACGATTCTCGCTCAAGTCTCTCACAGACACAAACATCAGACGATGCATACGTATTCGTATCTCCCAAAGGACATATATATCGACTTATTCTTTATACTCTTTCTGACTTATAATTATTAAGATCTCCCAAAGGACATCTACTAACTTCTTTCGTAATTAATACTTATTTAGATCTCGTAGGAGTTACGTAGCTAGACCTTACCGAGGCATCTGTGAGGTACCGCAACTTATACTTGTACTTTGGATGTTATACTTGTATTACAGTTATTACTTATTTCTCGGACCTTATACTGGTATTACTTGAACTTATTCTTGTATTTCTGATCTTATACTCTGTATTACAAGAGTATATACTTCTGTATTTCTGATTCATACTTGTATTACTGAACTTATTCTTGTATTTCTATCTTATACTTGTATTACGTAGCATATACTTTATATTTTTGATTTTATACTTTGTATTACTGAACTTTATTCTTGTGTTTCTGATCTATACTTGTATTACGTAGCATATACTTGTATTACAGCATATATCAGATTTCTGATCTCATACTTGTATTACGAAACTTATTCAGATTTGGATCTTATACTTGTATTACGTAAGCATATCCTCTAACGTTCAATGGTCATCTCCGCAATTGCCATCCGTCTGCATGAAATGTCAGGTTTAAACGGCTGGCGAGTACTCAGTCGTTGCAAACTAGGCCAAACCGATGTGAACCCGGGTCTCGGACCAAACTATCAAAACCGAACCCTACGGCGTCTCACTATCTCATCCACATACAACTTGGCCAACTTTTCCAATGAATCTTCAACATTGACTGGTAGAAAATGGGCAGACTTCGTTAATCGATCTACTATCACCCATATTGCATCATGTTGCCTCTGAGTCTGTGGAAGACCTGTCACAAAATCCATAGTAATATTTTCCCATTTCCACACTGGAATAGGGAGTAACTGTATCTTCCCCGCGGGCCTCTGATGCTCGCCTCACCGCGGGACGCCAGCACTCAGGAAACGAAAACTCGCGACCTCTTCTTCATCCCATTCCACCAGCACGTTCTTTCAAAGTCCCAGACATCTTGGTACTACCCGGGATGCATAGCATAATGCAGATGAATGTGCTTCAGATAATGCCCTCTTCAGCCGCCCATACTCCGCATACACATTCTCTCCGCCCTTTCAATTATCATACCATCATCTCTAATCCGAAACTCCGCTTTCTTCCTTTTTCTATCTCTTCCTTGCTTAATCATTTGTGGATCCAAGGATCGCCTCGCTAGAACCGTCCACTGTGGCGCCTAACATGGAAATGTGGCTAATAAGGCTCCTAATCCTCAACCTCCAATATCACCCCAGCTCTTAGATCCACCAACAAAGGGAAGATAACTCCTATCTCACATGAGACAAAGAACTCTCTGGTCGCCTACTCAAGGCATCCGCTACTACATTGGGCTTTCCTCGATGGTACCTCAATAGCACAAATGAGTCCTTAATCAACTCAAGCCATCTTCTTTCGCTTCGTGTTTAACTTTGGTGAAAATATATCAAGACTTTATGATTCAGAAGATCCTACAAGGAACACCATATAAATAATGTCTCCATATTTTTAGTGCAAACACGATCGCCGCTAGCTCTAAGCTCAGGTAGGGTAATTCCTCCTCGTTTTTAGCTTCTTCCCTGAGGCATATGCAATCACCCTATCATTCACATCAAACACAACCGCTGCCTCACGGGAAGCACTGTAAAACCACAAACCCATCTCTCCCATCGGGCAAAGCAGAACTCGAGCTCAAGTCAATCTACCCCAAAACTCCTCAAATCACTTGCATCCACCCAATCATATTTCTGACATCTTTCCTTGTCGCCTTAGTCGTTGGGCTCGCTATCTTAGAGGTCCCTCAACAAACTTCCCCGTAATATCCTCGCTAAAACCAAGGAAGCTTCTAACCTCGACACATTCTTCTTTCGCGGTTTCAATTTGCCACCGCTTCTATTTTCCGGGGATCCACACTCACCCCATCATCTCGTAAATCACATGACCAGGAATGCCAATTGCCGAGCCAAACCGACACTTGCTCAACTTGGTATATAACCTGCGCTCCCTCAAGGTCTCAGAATACAATCCTCGGGTGCTCTAATGTTCCTTCGAACTACCCGACTATTACCAGATATCATCAATAAAAAACTATGACGAACCTATCCATCATTTGGAATACTTCTGTCATCAACCATAAACTGAGCATTAGTCAAACTAAATGGCATTACCAAAAAACTCACGCCCGTGAAGGTGTCCCCGAATGCGCCTTAGGCACATCACTCGCACTTATCCGATGATACCTCGACCTCAAGTCTATCTTGAGTACACTGGGACCCCCGAGCCGATCGAATAACTCATCGATCCTAGAGGATACTGATCATGATGGTAACTCCGTTTAATTGCCCATAATCTATACACAACCAAGAAACTCCCATCTTTCTTTTTCACGAAGAGAACTAGAGCTCCCTACAGGATATGCTCCTACCACTAACTCCTTACTTAACAATTCTTCTAACCCGAGCCTTAAGCTCTCTCAATCCTACAGAGCCATCCCATAAGGAGGAATGGAAATGGCCTACCCCCGGGATCAAATCAATGGTGAAACCCCACCTCTCTTTCGGGAGGAAACTCGTAATATCATTCGCTGTGGGAATACATCCGGGAACTCTCTAACAACTGGAATCTCATCCAATAGAATCCCTCCCTTCCCGTCTCCACCACATAAGCTGTATAACCCCGACAACCCTTACAGCATTCCTCGCCGCTACGGCGAGATCATATTGGAAGATAACTGCCTCACTCTCTATTCCTCCGAACTTTACCTCCACTTCCCGTCTATTCAAATTTTTACTTCCTTTTATAATCTAATGTGGCTCTATGGCGAGATAGCCAATCCATACCAGAACCACATCAAAGTCCCCATATCTGTGTTACAAGATCCGTCTGAACTCCGTCCCTCAATCGAACTCTACTATCTCTGACCACTGCTGGCAGGGCAACCCGATTCCACTCGGGAAGGGAAACCTCATACGACCCTCTAATGGTCGGGTCTCTATCTAAAAACATCTGAAGAATGGCTTGGATGCAAATGAACGCGTAGCTCCTGGTCCACTAATGTATACGCGGCCATGATCATGATAGAAATAATACCGCTGGACTACATCCGAGCCGCATTCGCATCTTAACAGTCACGCCAAGATATACTTCCGCCCGAGCGGGCTCGCTCGTATCCCCTGGCACCGCCTACCTCTACCACGACCACCTCTCGTCGCTGTGCCGCCCCTCCGCTCGGGAAACCTCCCGACCACTCGTGATGCTCATCTCTCGTACCGCAGCGGATCATATCGATGTCTCCGCACCAATCAGCTGAGGGCACTCCCTAATGTAATGGCCTTCCTGGCCACAGTGGAAACACCCTGTACCGAATCTCCTACACTCCCCATGGTGTCGCTTCTGACACATGTGACATGTGAGGAATAATTGTGCCACCGCAGCAACCGGGGCCCCACCGATCCTCGACTGTAGATAGCTCCCACTCCGCACCTCCGGCCTCCTATAACCTCTCATTCTTGCTTTTCTTTCCGCCGCATCACTCGAAGCTACTGAAGTGCCTAGCACCTTCTTACTCTACTTTCTTGTCTACCTGATACATACAAGATTTTGTTCAACTCCTGAGCTTTACCAACTAAGTCCCCAAATCTATTCCCGAGAACCATCGATAAATGCACTAAAAGTAAGGTCAGAATCCCGATAAAAACCTTCTGCACTTCAGGACTTCATCCGCTTAAATATATGGAACCAATCTAACTAGTTCTAATAATCCTTTCATACTTGATACCGACATGTTCTTCGTTTCTAACTTGTTAACTCCTCACCTTGGTCCCATGACTCGGTGAAAGAATTCCACAAGGAATTCTTGTTGAAATTGGTCCCATGCTATACCATCGATACCTCTCCACGGCATCCCACCAATCCTTAGCCCCCGTATTCCATCGAAAACTCGGAAAACAAGACTTTCGCTTCATCCGCAGCCTCATATCTTCGTAACCTTGTTTACTATTTCCACCTCATAACCGCCGCCAGATCACACGCCGTCATATGGCTTGGGCGCCAGCTTCGTGATTTCTTATCATCTCCCAAAGTTCTTCCGTAACCTCTAGGTCGCGCGAGGTCGCGATCACGATCGTCGCTATGGCTACTATTCAGGTAACTGCGCTACCCGCCGTAAACAATCCCGGCACTCTCAGCACCTTTCCGTGGCGCATGGTCCAAATCACTGCCATCGAGGTCGATTCATAGATGCAGAAGGTGGTCCCTACTACGTTGCTCATCTCACAGTACCGGCAGATTTGAACCGCTGAATAACTCTATGACGACCTCACGTCCTTCACCGACATAGTGTCAGAATTTCCAAAAATATGAACTATTTAATACTTGAAACTCCTCATGTATGTACTTGAACTTAAACTTGCATGGCTGCTGGCCACTTATGCTCGATACCACCTCATGTGGTATCATTTTTCCTCAAGTCCCAGTCACTGTGATAACCCGCCCGATACACCTTGACACACCCCCACCCTTCCAAGGCGGCGCAGCCGGCCACTCCACAGAAATCCCTTCACCGTTACCTCTAACCCACTAGAAACTCCCTGCGGAAGTGAAGCCATTGCTTATTAAACCTCTCTATAAAAATTTTCTTTTCTAAACTTATGATTTTATAAAATTTTTCTGAAGATAATAAATGATATGACATGCCCCAAATCCCTGTGATACATCCAATTTACACTATATCCAAGCATGTGCAACCAAGATACCAACACATTCTCACAAAACTACTCTATGTACATACATATAAATCATTATACAAGTTCAAAGTATTTCCTTACACAATATTCTTATCATGCTGATCGATATAAATGTCGAGAATCCGACCGCTTCCAAATAGTCTCTGAGTGTCCAGACTTGGAAAAATAGTTTTTAAAATACAAAATAATGAGCCAAACGAGCTCAAGAGTGTGTATGTTTTATAAATGCTTTTCTTTTCCTAAAACATCTCAAACGTAAAACTTTCTTTACAATTATTTTCCGTGTTTTACTGCTTTGCTTACTTGTTTTTTTAAAGCTTCTAAAACTTTTCTTAGCTTGCTTGCTTTGCTTTTCTTTTCTTTAAAAGCTTATAAAACTCTTATCGTTTGTTTGCTTAGAAGTTTATAAAACTTCTCAAATTTCTTTTTCTTGTTATCTTGTTTGAAAAGTTTCTTAAAACCTTTCACAAACCTTTTGCTTTAAAAAAGTTTCTCAAAACTTTTTCATAAAACTAGAGTCCTGTCAACCTAAGTATTTCTTGAAAATAAACGGAGCCCGGCTCACCGCTTGCTTTAAAATCCACTCGAGTTGTCTAACCGAATGCTTTTGAAATCTAAACGGAGCTTGGCTCAACCGCTTGCTTTAAACTCTAAGCCTGGTGATCGGAAACCACAATGGTTGATTTTCAAAACTCGTATATTATGCTTATAAAACATCAACCACTGAGGCCTATTCGCTATCGCATCCCTAGTGAACACCGAAGTCCCAAGATCGCGTCTGGAAGGACCTCGTCCACATCACTTTTTTCCCATAATACGGTGGAATCAATTCCTGGTCACATCACCATATGTGCTAGAGTCATGTCCAGGCTCGGCATCGCGCCACTCGCCTCCTTTAAATGCATGATGTATGCGTCCTACGTCAATAATCGTGCAAAACTAAAAATGCATGTATGAGATCCTATCACCACCGCGCACGTAGCTGGTCACCTCCGACCGCTTTCGCTAGAACTGGTGGAAGGCCCGTTTTTTCACAAACATTCTTTGCTTGCTTGCTCGCTAGTTTTTCTGCTCTTGAAAATATTTACAAAGTAATTTAAAACCATTTGCTTGCTTGCTTGAAAATGGTTTAATTATTCAAACCATTTACTTACTGTCATTGAAAAGCATTACATAATTCTGTAAACCATTTACTACTTTTCAAAATTTATTAACTCTCAAACCATTTGCTTGCTCGCTAAAAATGGTTTAATTATTCAAAATCATTTACTTACTATTGGCTTGAAGATGGTTCTAACTCAAAACTACGAAAATATCACAAGAAACGCTTTTATAATAATAATAATAATACACTAAGATTCGAAACGAAGCCAGAACACTCACCTCTTTCACAAGCAAATCTCGAGCACGCCCACAACTTTCTCCCCGCCTTTTCTTTTAGCCTACACTGGCGATAGATCACACATCACGGCAAGACAACTGCAATTTGCACACTCAAGTACTACAATTAAAATTTTCGTAAAATACGCAAGCCCCAAATGCCATTCATTGCAAGATATGACTTGATTCTGTGACTAAAGTGACGATATACTAAAACACCAAAACATTTCCTTCAAAATTATGTCCGATCAAGCTTTCAATAAAATCCTAAATTTTTAACCAAAACCGTCCGAAAACAAATTCAAATTCACCCGATCGTCCAAAATAGTCCCAAAATTTCCTAAAATTTCCTAAAAATTCCTAAACTCAAATTTAAAAAATTTCGGGACTGAATTTACGGGCTCTAAGAATATTCCAAGTCATTATATGCTTAGGCTCGAATACAAGTAGAAAAATTTCCACCTCTTCAAGCTCGACAAAAGCCAAGATTTGCTGGGCCCACGCCGCAGCCTCTCGTCATGCAAAGAACTTAAACTCTTTGGCCTAAAATTCTAACCACTGTAATGACGAGATCCTAAAAACTTAAAATTTGGTTTTTCAGATATTTCATCTGAATTCTCGCCAACCCGTGGTTTTTGGCATCATCGCTGCAGCCCCGCCGCTGCAGAGAAGACTTTTCGCGCTTATCCCGACGTAGACGATCGATTCAGAATCGAGAAAAGCATAAAAAGAAAAAATAAAACTCAAAATCGCCACGCCTCTACCCTCACCGTCCAGGCACTGCCATCCCTCGGACTTATTATTATTTTTTTCTTGCTGGGACCCACATGTCCCTTTATTCCACTTCTTAGTCCGTTTCAGCCTCGAAACAAATTATTTTGTCCCGATTTCAATTTTATTTATCCTAATCAATATTCTTTATATATTTCGTAAATTTTTCGAGATTTTAAAATCCCTAAGCCAAGTGCTTCACTTAAACCCATCGCTGTAAATTGCAAATATTCCGACCGCTCTTAATTAAATCAATTTTCTGTGGTCATTAGATTTGTTATCTAACTTTAACACGCATTCCGTCAATATCCCGGGAGATCTGTATAATTTTCGAGACTTAAAATTCTCAAGAATTCATTATTATTAATTTACTATTTAAACTTCCACACTATACTTTCTCACCCCCTCACCTTCCTTAATTGCAACTAACTTTTGAAATTCTACTACACCATCTCAACTTAATTACGCCTACATATCCTCTACGACAATCATGACCTTCGTTTTGGGCATCAAATTCGGTTCCAAAATTTATAATTTTAATTTCATCTCCAAATACTACAATGTGACACTTGGTACTTTATACACCTCACAAGATCATACACTCTCTGGATTCGGTGTTACATTATTTCAGATGTACATAATATTTAAATGTGATTCTCGTATATACATTTCATAAGCATAGCCTTGGCCCTTGAATGGATGATATTTGATCAATTAATAGTATCATACCATACCAACTTTATCACTTAATGGTGGCCGTTTAGAAGCCCTTTTTAAATAAAGATCAATGCTTTTACATTGGTATATTATATACCATTTCTAGATCACAATAAAGTTAATAATTTATATTATTCTCAATATTATTTATTTTGTTTATATTAATATTGATTTCATTATATATCATAAAAGCTACAGGATTTTTTGTTTTGATTGTAAGTCTATATTGACATTTAATGTAGTTGATTTTAATTATTTTATCGTGATATCAAAGTTTGTCACCAATGTCAAATTCACAAAAATTCAAGTTTATGACATTTGACATTTCTGAAAAGAATTATAAATTTTGGATCCACGATGCTAAATAATTTTTTTTATATTTTATTTTATGGAAAATCATCAATATAGTCCAATTGAGCTTGAAACGATTCCCTGAAGTGAATCAATATCATCCCAAACTTGTGGACATGGATAAGGATCGGTCATGGTTGCATTCATGGAAGAAATTCCTAATATCATATTGATGATCCTCTAAACTTGAAAAGGAAAATCTCACCACCGTAAGTGGATTGATATCGGGAGGTAAAATGGGAAGTACATATAAGAAAACCTTTCAAGAACCATGAGAATACTTCATAGATGTGGTAAGAAAGGGCATTAAGGCTGTATACCCATCTATCGCCCAAATATTTGGTCGCACCTTAGCAAGATAATGCTACCAAATGAAACTAGATTTCATTTCAATGATATCAGTTATATTCTAGAAAAATCCACAAAGAATTTGCTCAACTTTAGCATATCCACATAAATGGATATCACATTGAAACCATGAATGAATAATTTTTACCGTCTTTATAAGGACCTCTATTGTTTATGGAAAGAAACTTATAATGGAAAAAATCTCAGCCTTCTCCTCTAGGTTATATCATACAAATATAAAGTCTATCAAGTCATATGTTATTGTGAGCTAGAAGTTCAACGACCCAAAGAGTTTTATTCTTTGGCATGACAAAGCCAGTCACCATGAATCTTCAATGATGTGGACAATCATGAAACACTCACATAGACATCCACTAAAAAACCAAAAGATTCTTTTGCCAAATGAATTCCCTATGCTACTTTGCTCAAGAGGTAAATTGATACGACCATCTTTGTAAAAGAATGATTTGAGTTACCAATCTTCTTAGAAAGAATACATGGGGATATATGTCGACTTATTCATCCATCATGTCGATATTTCCGTTATTTCATTGTCTTAATAGATGCCTTTACGAGGTTGTCACATGTTTGTCTCCTTTCTACATGTAATGTTGCCTTTGTTAGGCTTCTCGCACAAATAATCAAATTAAGAGCTCAATTCCCTAACTATACAATCAAGACAATAAGATTGGATAATGCCGGTGAATTCAACTCTCAAACATTTCTTGACTACTTCATGTCAATTGAAATAAATGTCAAGCATCACGTTGAAAATACTCACACCCAAAATGGTTTAGTAGAGTCCCTAATCAAAGGTCTTTAATTAATAGCTCGACTATTACTAATGAAAACAAAATTATGAACTTTTATCTGGTGACATGCTATATGCATGCTACAAGCTTGGTTTGTATTTGACCAACAACTTACCAAGAATACTCATCTTCACAACTTGTACTTAGACAACGATGAAATATTTCTCATTTATGAATATTTGGTTGTGCAATATATGTACCAATAGCACCTACACAACGCATTAAAATGGATCCCCAATAAAGACTTCGAATTTATGCAAATTTTGATTCTCCGTCTAATATAAGACATCTTAACCCTTAATAAGAGATGTTTTTACTGCTCACTTTGTTGATTGTCATTTTAATGAGAGTGCATTCCCCACCATTAGGGGAAATTTTTGGTTCTGTAAGAATGGAAGAAATTACTGAATGCATCTACAATGTCTCATTTTGATCCTCGTACAAATCAATGACCTGAAACAAAGGATCATTCATTGTGCACTTTAAACCAATGATTTAAAGGCTGATGATGTTAAAAGGACAAACATGAGAAATGCCATAATGCTCAACACACCATATCTATGAGTTACTTATGTTATTCAAAATATTCCAAATAAAACCCATATTATTCTAAAGATATAATCTCAAAGATGAGAACATAAAGAGAATGATAATTTAAAGAGGTGTACTATGATGCGCAATCTCTGAGATGTGAGTTATAGATAAAAACAAAAAGCCTCAAGAGGTATATAGAACAAGAGTTCTCACAGAGCATATATTGAACAAGAAACCATCAGAAATAGAGATAAAGAAAAGCCCCCAAGAGGCACAGGTACCAGAAAATTATGAGATCTCAATGAGTTATGTGCATAAGGGATATAAATGGGATCGAAATGATATTGTTAACAATAATATTTTTTCCTTCCAAGTGACCTTAGACATCATAAGAAATGATGAGGATCCCAAACCACAAAATGTGGAAGAATGTCGACATAGAACTAATTGGCAAAAATGGAAAGAAGCTATGCAAGGAAAATTACACTCGTTAATGAAGCGAGAAGTTTTTGGAACACCTAAAGTTGTAAAGCTTGTTGGGTACAAATAGGTATTTTTGCAAAAGTGTAATGAAAATAATGAGATCATAAGATATAAAGCACAATTAGTAGCACAAGGTTTCTCTTAAAGACCTGGTATTGACTACGAGGAAACATATTCACTTGTCTTGGACGCAATTACTTTTCACTTTCTAATAAGCTTAGCAATCTCTGAAGGACTAGACATGTGTCTCATGGATGCCATCATGGCTTATCTATATGGATCCATATATAATGACAAATACATGAAAATCCCTAAAGGATTTAGATACGTGAAGAAAATAATACAAAGTCTTGTAGTATGTGCTTAATCAAATTACAACGATCTCTATATGGATCACAATCCTACATGTCATACAATCGCCTTAGCGAGTATTTTTGAAAGAATGGTATGCAAACAACCCTATATCCCCATGCATCTTTATCAAGAAATCGAAAACCGGATTTGTCATTATTGATGTGTATGTTGATGATTTAAATCTTGTTGCTCTTGAAGAGCTTACAAAAACAACAAAATATTTGAAAAAGGAATTTAAGATGAAAGATCTTGGGAAAACAAAATTTTGTCTCGACCAGAGATCTAAAGATTTCCTACTCGGTGTTTCGTTCACCAATCAACATATATTAAGAAAAATTTAAAGTTCTTTTATATGGATAAAGTACATCTTTTAAGTTCTCCAATGGTTGTCCGTTCACTTGACGTGAAAAATGACCCATTTCGTCCTTGTGAAAAGGGTGAAGAATTACTTGATCCTGAAGTACAATATCTTAGTGTCATTGAAAATTTATGTATCTTTGCTAACTATTCATTCAGATATTGCTTTATGTCTATTTATTAATCGAGTACGCTCCGCTCTAACCCAACGACATTAGAATTCAGACAAACATATATTGTGTTATCTCTATGAACAACTAATATGGGACTATTTTACTCAAAGGAATCAAAGCAACAATGATTGATATGCTAATATAGATACCCGCGGATCCACATAAAGCCAAATCACAAACAGAGTGTATGTTTAATTGTAATGGAACTGTTATTTCACTTTAAAAATAATTGCTTTTATAATATCTTTACAACAAGTATTTTATTTTTAATCATTTTTAGCTTATATAATTCTTTAAAAAACAAATTTTAGAAAAGAATTAAAAGATAATCCGAAACAACTTAATTTCTACATCCACACATTTAATTTAGTGGATTGGTGGATCACATCCATATTCAATTTGAAGTTTTTATCTCGCAAATTTTTTTTGAAAGAATCTAACTTATTTAAACCCAAAATAGGATAATAGTTGCTAAGTACTAGATGATAGCATCATTTGGTACCAAATTTATTACAATATAGAAGGTGGAAGAGAAGATGGGAGATAAAATATAGACGGTACAACCAACAATAAGCAAAACATCATTACTAGCTCGTCCATACTAGCCTTCAACTTTTCGAGGTGCAAGTTTGTGAATGAGATTCGCCGCCAAGAACAAGTCATAAAGCTTCAGGGTGGATGATGAATGGATTTGGTCCACCAGAATAGAATTCCAAAGTCAGTACTTTAAATGGGATTCGGGCCAACAGAACATAATGAAAAGTTTGTAGATGATGAATGACGGTCCACCAGAATAGAATGCAAAAGTTTGGGTGATTTTGAATGGGATTCGGGGCCACAGTGAACAAATGAAAGCTTCAGGGGCGGATGATGAATGGGATTTGGTCCACTGCACGAATGCAAAGTCAGGGGTGGATTTGAATGGATTTTGGTCCACAGAACATAATGTGTAGCTCCAAAATCTCGACTAGCTAAAACAAGAGAGAAGAGAAAGATAAGGTTCCATGAAAAATTACGGATAAGTGCTCTCGCCAAAGAGTAACTTCTTATTATATAGCACTTAGGGTATTTTTGGGAATTTGAAAAAGTTCTAATAAGAGTATGAAATATCTTGAAATCCCAATACAAAAAGAAAAAGAATTATATTTTTGTTATCTTCAAATCACCTCTTTTGGAATATGATCTTTTTCCTTCTAGAATTGTTACTTAAATGTTAAAAAATCTAACCCAATAAATTATCTTGCTAAAGAAAATATAAGTTTACTAATTTAAAGCTATGCATATTGTAAGACCCAGGAAAATCTACCCTTTCAACAAGGCAAAATCGTAATTTTTAAAAACCAAAATTTATTCTCTAGATCTCTGATGATCTAAACGGATTTCACTGCCGGAATCGTATCGCATAAATCCACCACCACGTCGACTCCTGGCTGACCCGAGACAAACACTGCATTTCAACGATCATGTCAAATGAAAATCCACATGATGACTAAAGTCACTTATAACATGTACCATGTTAATATGTTGTATGAGTAGAGAAATGATTTAAAATGCACACACGAGATAAATATTAAATGTCGAAATCCAAGATTCGCGCATTAGTGAAAAGTTAAATGATAATAAGATCAATACTAATAGTTGTCATCCTCTCGCTTTTGAAATACAAAGAGAAACGGAGGGAGTGGAGGAAACGGATTACGTTGGTCGGAGATTAGGTTTTTAGAGTGAGAGAGAGAGAGACTTCTCTCTATGTTTCTAGGCAATCCGACCGTCGGAATTCTTCTGAGCAGCAAGTTGTGCCGGTTTACGGTGAGGCCTACGAGCTGGCCTGCTTTTGGCGAGTTTCGAAGCAAACTCCGTGGAGGTAGGGTTTCATCCTACTGTTTTACTATTGATTTAAGAGCTATTGATGTTTCGCTGGTTTCCGAGGCCTTGAACGTGTCGCTTGATTGGTCCCAAAACTCGGGACCTAAGTGAGAACTTGGGAGCCCATTGAACGCCTGACTCAGATGGGTTGAGCCTGGGGTGCTTATTTCATAGTTTATGAAATAAATTGTATTGTGATGTGTTGAGGATGGAATGGCTATGAATTGTTCACGGCGGAACCGATGTTCGCGATTGTCGTGAACAGAAAACTGAGGGGTTTTAATTGTCACTGAATAGTGACACGAAATAATGCTTAGTGAAAAATGGGTTTGGTTAAGTGATTCAAAATGAATTGCTCGTGTTTGTTAATTAGCTCATGTGAGCTAATTTTTGGTGGAATGAATTGTGAAATAGCATAACATGTTATGTATTATATTAGATTGTTCGGGGATGTGTTTGTTCTCGTAGAGCCCCAGCCAAAGGAGACTCGCCTCGATTGAGAGATGCTCTGGTCACCCGACATTCACGAGTGTTTCCGCAGTTGATTCGGCAGTCAACGAACCCCTGGCTCTTGAGGCGTCACAGCCTAGACGAACCTAGGCATACGAACACCAGGAGCTCGTTTCCTGGCATCCATCACCACTTGGTGTGGTTCGATGTAGAGTTAGGTATGAGATTACCTAGGAAGGCACGGGATAAAATTAGAACACTGCATGTGTTTTGATTGTGATCATGTGATTGTGTGATTGATGTTTATAACATGTGTGATCATGTGATTGTTGATGAATTGTTGTGTGAAAAATTTTGCAAAACATGAATGATGTGTGATCATGTATTGTGTGGTTTGTGTGCTTAGTGTGTAGCACATGTGATGTTAGAAAATGAGTTTTACAATATGTAAACTGAAAAAGAAAATGTGGCCAAATATAAATAAATTTATAAATTTATTTGGTTATTGTATAGTGGTCTTTCTAAGGTTTTGCTGTGGTGTAACTCAAGAAAATTGAATAAAATAAATTTTTATAAATTTATTTTGAGTGTTCTAGAAACGAGAATATATATATATATATATATATATATATATATTTTTTTTTTTTTTTTTTTTTTTTTCGCAGCCGGAAATTTATGCGTAAAAAAAAATTTAGTGGAAAACTAAAAAAAAATTGGTACAAGGACTCGATTCGGGGCTACCGCCCAATTGTATCAAGAGAACGGGTTTCAGATTGCAATATGAGGTGTATCAGTAAAGTCAGGAAAGGCTTGAATGGTCGGTTTTGTGTTGCAATACAACAATCAGGACAGACAAGCAGCTATAGTTAGGTCGTAAGTGTATCAAGAACAGGAGGTCGAGATTGTATTGCAATAGGGAGGAATCAGACAGTAAGAAGCTGTGATGCAAGGTCATGTAGGGAATCATCGTAATACAATAGGGTGTAGGTGACATGAGTGAAATACGTTTTAGAAACTGTATTGTAATACGCTTTATTGTATCAGGATGGGCAAGGAAAGGTCATCGTGTTGCAATACACCACAGCTGCTCAGACACTCCAGTACTAAAGGCTACTGCAAGACAAATAAGTATCGCGATACGTGGTCGTGCACATGGTGCACTTGAGCGCTTGACTCAAGATCGCTTTCAGTCACCAATCGACACCGCTTCGCGAACATCGCTCATCACAAAAATTTTCGGAATTTTTTTTTTAATTAAATTAAATAATTAAACTAAATCAAATGAGACAAAATTTTGGAAAAATAAAATTTTCAAAACTTTGTTGATAAAAATGATTTGATAAGTTGAATTAGTTGATTCCAGACACAGAATGCAGGACATAGTATATGAACTGCATTCTCGAGCATGATTAGTGTCTCTGGCCAGGTTTATGCCTGTAGATACCGCATTGTATTTAACTTGTCATTTGACATGTGTAGATGGTTAAGAGGAGGACGAGGACGTAGATATGCCCACTGGTATTGGTCAGGGCACCACCGGCATTCGACCACCCACCCAGATTTGATCACCTGTGCCTCAGAGAGGCCGAGGAGAGCCATGGCGCAGCCTATAGCACAGGCCGGTATAGCAGCAGTCGTGGAGGTCCAAGAATCCTCCGGGAGGTTTGTGGCACATCATCCTTCTACATTCACAAGGGGGAGGAGATCCGGCGGGTGGCGCACTACTGTTCATGCGACGAGAAGGTGTTGGGGAGGCCATGGAGATTACCTTCACACCGACTAGATCAAAGAATGCTCCACGGAGGGGCGAGGCCCAAGTACGGGTGGAAACGGGGCAAGGACCTCTAGGAGATTTGCAGGCTAAGTGACATGGGGCAGAGTTTCAGAGCTGCTCATGGGTAAGTACTTTCAGATAACGCGAGGCATGCTAAGCGCTCAGAGTTCCTAGAGCCGGGCTGTGGGTGATGACTGTTGATGGATTATGTGGCTAGGTTCATGTGAGCTAGCCCACTTATCGATGATTACGTGGCCACGTATTACGGCCGTTGTGAGATTCGAACGGATCGAAGTCATTCATTCTGCCAGGATTGCAGGACTCGCCACAGATATGGACTCCACGGTCGGGACAGTTCCACCATAAGAGAAAGAGACAGAGGATGTTCTGAGCACTCCTGGATGCGAGTGTTAGTAGCAAGAGGAAGGAGAGTCGGCCATCTTCCGGGCTCAGAAAGAGCAGAGCTTCTACCACGAGGGTTTTCTGTAGGTCGCGCCTATCCGGCCAGGATGATGAGAGTTGTTTGGTCAAAGGATGCAGATGTCAGGCTACTCATCACAAGAACCCGATTGATAGAGGAGGGATTGCCCTCTGCACGTGGATCCCGGTGGTTTTGGACAAAGACGTCCTAGTCACCGTGTGACGTGAGAGGATACAATACATCCCTCCACAAAGACCTGCACAGCCAAAGGAGCCAAAGCCAATTTCAGAGAGCTACACGGACACCTCCCATTTCACAGGAAGGCCCGAGAGGCCAGAGTATGGGTAGAGGTAGAGGACGAGGCCCACAGGCAGGGACATCAGGGGTTCAAGGGCGTGTCTATGCCATCACACCGCAGCCGAAATAACTGACGCCTGGGCTTATACAGTGGTATATTTCGTTTATCTCGCCTAAGAAGAGTGTTATTTGATTACAGGTTCAGATTCATTCATTGCTACATCGGGCCAGGATAGAGTCGGGCTTAGAGGTTGAGACCCAAAGGAGCCTTTGTATGTGAGTTCTCCTGTGATTGTACAGAATAAAGGGATGATATAAACAGGCTATGAAATGAGATCTCGACTTCACTCACAAAGGACTCCGAGGATCACGGACATGTCGGGAGTTCACGTCATCCTCGATGGATTGGTCGACAATATTGTCATATCGATTGTGAGCTGCCTGAGGGTTACCGCCACAAACAGATCTACACTTCATGTGGTATTTGTGGGGACAAGCATGATATTTTCGCCCCGCATAAGCACGAAGCTTAGGGTGTCGGGACGGCTAGCTGTCACATGATTTTGATTCCTAAAGGACGAGAGAGACCGTACTTAGATATACCTCAAGTAGTTTGCGAATATGTGGATGTTTTTCCGGGATGAGTTACCCCGATCACTTCACAGAGGGTGCAAGCAGACTTCAGACGAAAGCACTCTCGGGTAGAAATGGGTAATCCGCTGCCTGGGTCACGGTCTGACAGATGCAATGGCAATCGGCCGTGTAATCAACGATTTTCATTAAAATTTTAGCAGTAAATTTCACCTACTAAAATCTGGCTGGTCGCCAAATAGCCTTGAAAAAAAAAAAAAAAAATTTCTCTCGGCGTGTCGAAGCCATACCGCCGCCATCGCCGGCCACCTGCACGCGGCTGTCAATTTAACGGCTCAAATTTCTACTCTAATTTCGGTGGACCGGCTAGCCTAACGGCCCAGCCAATTTCGCCACCCCACCCCAGATTACCATCTCTACGACCAGACAGATTTGGCACCAATTGAGTCAGAAGAACCCGCAGTCCAAACATATATGAGCCATCGACAAAGGGTTCATTAGACCGAGCACTTCACCATGGGCGCCCTGCTGTTTGCAAAGAATAAGGACAAGACCCTTCGACCGTATCGACTTTTTACGCATGGGCCGAATCAGGTTACGATCAAGAATCGATACCCATTACCGAGGATCGAACATTTGTTCGATCGCCGAGAGGAGCGCGAGTCTACTTCCAAGATAGACCTTCGTGACCAAGCTACCATCAACTCCGAGGGTTGGGTGGAGATAGATATCCCTAAGACAAATACAGGATGCGCATGGCACTTGAGTTTACTGCGGATGCCCTTTGATTGACGACGCGCCAACAAAGATTCATAGATCTCATGCATAGGGTGTTCCAACCCTATCTAGATCGGGCTGTCGTAGTCTTCGTGGATGATCTTCTGATCTACTCCCAATCGAGGGAGCATGAGTATCACTTGAGGATCATGTTACGCTTGTCGAGACCATCACCAGACGCCAAGTTCAAAGAAGTGCGGTTTCGCTTTCATCGAGGCGAGATTTTTCGTGACACGGGTGCTCGGAGATAGCGTGTCGCTGGACCCGCAGAAGGTCGAGGTCGCGGATGAGTCGAGAGGCTAAAGTTAGTCTTCGAGGATACATAGTTTCGATCGTCAAGTACCACAGAGATCTATCGAGATTTCTCCCGATCAAGACCTATTTAATCGCAGGTCGAATCTCGGCGAGCGTCAAGTTTGATCGATGATCGACAATGGAGGCATTCCAGAGTCAAGAGGAGACTCGCTTTCACCTCCTATCTGATAGTCCCTGATTGTGGGACAAAAGGCCACGCGATATCAGGCGGATGCCTCGAGGGCCTGATCGGGATGTTTTGACGCGCCCAGAGGCAAGAGCTATGCTCTCGCGCTGAAGAATCAAGGAGCAGCACTGGATTCCACACACGACATGGAGTCAAGGGCTCGGGTCTTCGCCTTGAAGATTCAAATACTACTTATATGGCGGAGTTAGGAGGTGCAATGCACCACAAAAGTCTCAAGTATATTTTCACGCAACGGCACTTCAATATAAGGCAATGCAGATGGATTCAGTTCCTTGTAGGATTATGACTTCACTGCATTACCACTCCCGTAAGGCAAATGTGGTGGCCGATGCACTGGCCTAAGTCACAGGAGTCTTGGCTAGTATAGCTTCCTCAGAGGGCGTGATGCTCGAGACTGTGGGACGCTGATTACAAGACAAAGAAGCGCATTACTGTGGTACATTAGGGAGTTTAAGCATACACCGCCTCTATCGAAAGAGTGGATTGAGTCCCAGCTGCAGGACGCAGAGATAGTGTCCATCAGTGACCGGGTACAGCCTGCTATTGTGTGACGAGGGCTAGACCGCCCACTCATGGTACTCAGATAGAGGATCGTAGTGGTTCCCCATTCGACCGACTCGAGAGGGAGATTCTCAAGGAGTTTCACCGCTTCACTGCTTGCATCCAGTGGCAACGAAGATGTACCAGATCTTCGCCGCGCATCACCGGAGTGGAATGAAGAGACACGTAGGGGGACTTTGTGCCACGATGTCTCACGCGGTCAACAGTTAAGGCCGAGCACCGGCCAATGTATTACTAAATTGCCGGAGGTATCGGCTGAACGGGAGCACGCCACGATGGATTTTTGTGGACTCCACTTGCCACCTGACACCGCAGAGACATGATGCCAGATGGTGATAGTGGACCTGGCCACGAAGTTTCCAGACATTTTCTAAATTGCATGGATGACCTTCTCTCATCGAGATTTTGTCAGCTTGTACATTCACAGAGATAGTCCGACTACATGAGTACCAAGATCCATAGTGTCTGGGATAGTGGGACCCGAGGTTTATTTGCACTTCGAAGAGTTTCCAAAAGCTATGGGCACACGACCGACGATGAGTATTAACTTTCCACCTCAAACAAAGATGGTCGTACCGAGAGACTATATTGTGTGTTGGGGAGGACAAGCCGCGAAAGGCCCCGATCATCGTAGCCGGGAAGAAAGACTTGCTCCTATGGAATTCGCCTACAACAACAAGGACAAAGGAGTATACAGATGGCATACCATATGAGGCATTGTGGCGCGGGAGGCCATGCAGTGTCACTGCTATGTTGGACCGAGGTGGGAGAGAGCCCATCACCGGGTCCCGATCCGACAGAGACACTCTCGAAAGTGAGCTTGATACGCATTAACGTTTTCACGGCCGTAGAGCCTGTGAGAAGAGCTTATGCCGATGCATCGACGTCAACCCTTAGAGTTCGAGGTTGGGGATCACGTCTTCTTGAAGGTGAGGCCTAAGAGATGAGTGATAAGGTTTGGTAAGCGAGGGAAGTTATCACCGAGGTTCATTGGGCCTTTCGAGATACTGAGGTAGTAATCAGTTACAGACTGCCGGCTAAGCATCGCTTAAGATGTTAGTTATTCACGATGATTTCACGCTCCATGCTCTAAGTATACTCCGCATCCGCTCATGTGGTGGATCGGGGGATGACGAGATTGACACCGATGGGACTTTCGAGGAGGAGGTGCATTTTGGCACCGTGATCGTGCTTTACGACGCAAGACCGCGAGGCTAGCGAGGTGCTAGCGCAAGACTATTGAGCGGAGGAAATAACGTGGAGCGCGAGACACGACGCGCCACCTATCCCTTCATAGGATGAAGGTATGTGGTTTAGTCGCTTAAGATTTAATGACGAAGCTTACATGCATGTGGTAAGGTGCACATTACATACGCATGTGAGCGACAGGATTTGGTCTGCACTTCGTGACCGAAATTCCTTTTAAGGAGTGAGAATGTACCTGAGAAAATTCCAATTTTCTCAACAAGGGCAAAATCATAATTTCGGTAAAAATCCAAAATTTATTCTCTAGATCTCGGATGATGAAACGGATTTCACCGTTGGAATCGTCTCACGAAATCTAGCCACCACGTCGACCGTCGACCTGATACAAATGAATTTGCACGTTTTTCAGTATCGCGCTTCGTGTTGTAAACGACATGTACGTGACGAAAAGTCACTTATAACATGTACTCATGTTACTTATGTTTCATGAGTAGAGAAATGATGGAAATGGACGGCCGAGATAGTGCCAAATGTCGAAAATCCAAGATTTAAAGGCATTAGGTGAAAAGTTAAATGATAATAAGACAAAATAGCCAATAGTGTCATCCTCTTCTTTTTGAAATACAAAGAGAAAACGTGGAGGGGAGGGAGGAACCGACATATGGCTAGAGATTTGCTTTTTAGAGTGAGAGAGACTCTCTAAGTTTCGGGCCATCCCACACGAATTCTTCAGCAAGAAGCAAAGTCGCTCTCTACATGCGAGGACTAATACGAAAGGGTTCAGCTTTAAGGAGTTTCGACAAACTCCGTGGAGGTAGGGGGTTTCATCCTACTTGTTTTACTTTGATTTAAGAGCTTTGTTGGATGTTTCTCAAGTTGTTTGAGGCCTGAACTGCCAGTTGGATCTGGCCCCAAAACTGGGGACCGGCGTGAGAATTCTAGAGCCTGGCTGGACAATCCGTGACTGTAGGGGCTGTTTTGGGTGCTTATTTCATAGTTTATGAAATAAATTGTATTGTGATGTGTATGAGGCCGAAAATGGCTATGAATTCGGGTTCACGAAGTGGAACCGATGTTTGGTGATTTGCCGTGAATAGTAAACCGAGGGTTTTACTGTTCATATGAATAGTGACACGAAATAATTTTGTGTGAAAATGGGTTTGGTTGAGTGATTCAAAATGAATTGCTCGTGTTTGTTAATTAGCCCATGTGAGCTAATTTTTGGTGGAATGGATTGTGAAATATCATAACATGTTATGTATTATATTGGATTGTCAGACAGTTTGTTCTCGGGCAGCCCCTGCACAAATGAGACTCTCGCCCCACGCTGCGGAGAGATGCCCGGGTCACCCGACATTCACGCAGCGTTTCACGCGTCGACGCAGTCAATGCACTTCAAGCTCGGCTACATATTTCTTTTCAAAATCATGGTCGATTTTTTTCAGATTTCTATTATTCAAATTTTACCAGGTAATGACAATAATGGGAAGTGTCTCCCCAGAAGCTGTGAGGTTGATTCCATCCACTAACCGATAACTCTTCAAGGTTTGTCAAATAAACAAGTGAGGGGTGGTCGATATAGCAGTCGAACAACATGAAGATCTCTTACCCGCATAGGCCCATTGTCAATTTCTCGCCTTACGGCGGCCCTGGCACGCCATCAGATTAAAACCACACGAACCCACTCCGCACAGGCAGTCCTAAAAACCCCGTGTGGGATCCCGAGTCCCCACGCCACTCACCACATATGGGAAAATACGATAGTATATATTTATTCGAATTTATTCAGAGACCGAGAAAATTCCAATTTTAAAATGGCAAAATCATAATTTTGCAAAATCCAAATTTTTCTTAGATCTCTGATGACCTAAACTGACCACCGTTGAATCGCCTCACGAAATTCAGCTAACATCGTCGACCCTCACAAATTCGAGATACCGAAATTTCACGTTTTTCGAGGCACTAGGTATCGGGTGCCGTAAAACGACATGTGATGTGACAAAAGTCACCTATAACATGTACTCATGTGACACATGTTGCATGAGTAGAGAGAGGATGAAATGTATGGCCTAGATAATGCCATGTGTCAAAATCCAAGAGAAGGGACATGGATGGCATTATAGGAAAGTTAATGAGGAAAAGGACAAAATGTCAATACTTGGCCATCTCCTACATTCAAGAGTAATTCAAACGCGCAGAGAGAAAATGTGATGCACAGTTTTAGGTTTTGATATTTGGGAGAGAGGTAAGGTCACTTCTCTCTAAGATTCCTGCTAATCTGACCGGCTTCGATTTCTTCTGAGCAAGAAGGAAAGTTGTTCTACGTGGCGAGGGCAACACGTGTAGCACCTAAGCTGAGTTTCGACAAACTCCGCGGCGCAGTGTTTCATCCTACTCTGTTTTACTCGTTTCATGTTTTGTTGATGCTTGAGTTGATCGAGGCCGTGAGTGTCGCTTGATCGGTCCCAAATCTTGGAACCGAAATGTTGGAATTTATGAGACCCATTTGGACAGTTTGTGACAGTTTTAGGGACTGTTTTAGGTGTTTGTGTTGTAATTTGTGTAACAAATTGTGTTTGGTGTGCATGAGGTCGGGAATGGCCATGGTATTCGATTCCACAAAGTGGAACCGATAGAAGTTGAGTGGGCTGGCCCAGAACAAATTTACTCATTCGTTTTGATTGCTATAAACAAATTCCTTGGTTTGAAATGACCCAAAACATCCATGTAAGTTGCGCTTGAAATTGATGAAAGAATGGCTTGAGTTGTATAGGAATTAGTAGGTTAATGCATGAACTTTTGTGTATTAACATGAGGTCACAATTATATGGAATATAATTGTCTGTGTAGGTCATTGGAGATGAGTTTATGATTAGCTCAAGTGAGTTAATTTGGGTGATGGTTGACCAAAATTGGTACGTTGGTGTAAATTGTGTTGAAATTACATAAAATGTCAGAGATTAATATATATATATATATATATATATATGTATGTATGTGAATATATTAGCATGAATGACATGAAATGGCATAATGCATTTTCATATGCAACTGTAACCCAGAAATTAAAGAGTGCATGACACGAATTTTTCCGAAAAACGAACATGATTGCGAGAACATGATGATTTTCCTGAGAACGTCGGGAGACACCCAACGTGGTCATTTCTGATGAGACTATGACTGCTGGAAGTTTCAACACATTCGCCTGAGGATAGTCCATATTTTTACCGATCTGCAGAGGTGTATTTTCAAAAGAACACAAGTTTTGTTTTGAAAATGATGTTTTCATACGGCTTAGTAAAGTGTGAGAGCCGTGAGGACTCGAGACACGGAAATCCGCATTACAGACATTCAAGTAGATCACGATTTACTTGAAAGTGTGTGTTTAAATTAGAGCATTGCATATGCACTAGGTGGGGAGTAAATCTACTAGGTGATTCCACCATACCGGCATTAGCTCACCCTGTCGAGGGAATATATTATTTCAGGTACAGGGAGTGTATGAGGAGACGGCTCATCCTAGAGGCAGATTTTGAAGAAAGCTCCAAGAAGCTGTGTTTAGTTGGATACAGATGAATTGCTTAAACTTTAATATATGTTGTATAAGAGTAAATGACACCTGAAACTATGGTATATAGTTAGTGTGATATTGATGAGTATTATTAGAGCCAATGGCAAATGCCTTCTACTCATGTATATGTCTTCTCGATGCTGATGTCGGGGATTGCAGCCTGTAGAGCTCCTCATAGCTAGCTGAGATTTCGCCCCAATTTCAGGAGTGGTGTCAGGTTACCCGACATTCACGAGTATTTCGCGGCCGACGGCTGCGACGCCCTATTTCCTCGGGGTCCGCTGACCACCCGCCAACTCACGGAACATCAGGAACGTCAGACCCGACATTTCATTTTAAAATAGGCGGTAGTCTCCTTTGTACGGGGAGCTCTACCCGGGATACATAACTTGTATATAACCTGTCCCAACAATCCAATATAACAATCCATGAGTAAAACGGCCACTTGGGCCCACAAACCAATACTCATCCTAATAATTCCCAACTATATACAATAGTTTCAAGAGTTAAGAAATACCTTTATGTACAAAAACATATATTAAAATTGAAAAACATTCTATCACATGTATACTACAAACCAGCCACAACCCACTCTTCTTCTCAAGCCTCGGCCCAGGACAAGCCGCTTCTCGTACACCCCGCACTGGTAATGATATCCTCGACAGGTGAGCTAATGCTCGCAGTGGAATCACCTTTACCGCCTCCACCTATGTATATGCAATGCTCCAAAGAAAACACACATTCAAGTAAATGCATGATCCTACTTGAATGTCTACCTGAACAACTCATACCCCGAGTCCTCACCGACTCCCTCACACTTGCCTAAGCCACATATGAGAAACATTATTTTCAACAAAGATATTTGTTTTTATTTGTGGACTACCCTCCGATATATGTAGCGGATCACCCGATGTTATATTTATGACTACCTTATGAGCTATGGTTATCAGCGACCGACGATTGATATTTATACGGACTACCCTCAATTATTATTTTGTCAACCCAAACTATTCTCCTCTCAAGAATCACCTCATGCACTCACTCCTATTTGCTTCAGGTGCCCCAATAAGATATGGAATGCACGATGCCAATTCCAATACAATCTATAACACATGCGAATATATATAACATGATACATTTATGTTAATTTAATCACACAAACATGTTATGGAATACAATCCATTACACCAAAAAATTAGCTCACTACACTATCCAACACGAGCAATTTGATCGGAATTACTCAACTGCAACACATTATTTCACAAAAATTATTTCAGAACACACTCGTGAATAGTGACACCCTGTTACCGCTCGTGGTTCCGCCACATTACATTTTCCACACAATCTGCCATTTCCGGCCTCACACCATCAACACAAGATTTATTTCATAAATTTATGAAATAACCACCTAATGAACCCTACATACCATGGACCTATCTGGGGCTCCATAAATTTCACTAATCACCTGCTCACTTTAGAACCCGAATTTCACTGCGCCATTTCCAAATTTCATATAAACTAACACATGATTTATTTGACGACTGACAATCCAACAGCCCAAATCCAAATACAGCCCCGTCACTGACCGCACAATTTGGGTCAAAATATAAATACCCGGCCCCAAGTTTCGGGATTCCATCAAACTACCGCTCAAGCGCCTCAATCAAACCGAACATTATAAACACTTAAATAAAGTAAAACCCAAGTAGGATAAATTCCTCACCACGTAGTTTGTCAAACTCCTTAAAACCTGTTCTCACGCGCAGTAACAACTTTCCTTCGTCTCGAAGAATTCCTGACTACTGATTATCTGAACTTGCAGAGAAGCTACATTTTCTCTCACTAAAAACGGCCTCCAACCTCTGTAAATTTTCTTCCTCTTTTCCCATTTTTCTCCTTTTTACAAAAGCAGGTAGGAGACAATTATAAATTTTTTGTCTTTTAGTGCCATTTAAAATTTTAAATAATGACCATTATGTCTCTTCTTTCCTAAGGTTTTACACTCTAGCACTATCTCTTGGGTCAGTCCATTTCATCATTTCTCTACTACGCACTTGTATAACATGCGTACATGTTATATGTGACTTTTGTCACATCTCAAGTCGTTTTTCAACACCCGAAACTCGATGCCTCGAAAAACGTGTAAATCTCGACCGCCTTGAATTTGACGAATTAACGTATACAGATTTTCATGAGATCGATAACAATCTATGAAATTCATTGTTTACTATCCGAGATCTAGAGAATAAATTTCTTGAATTTTTACCTAAATTACGACATTTATCTTTTCCGTAAATTGAAATTTCGTCTTACACGGTTGTCAATGGACCCCTGCTCAGCGTCACATTCCTAATTTCTAAATCCTTTTTTTGGAAGGATAGTCTTCATAAGGAAAAACATATATTATCCCTTAAAAGGATAATCCTTGATAAGGAAAAACAAATCTTATCCCATAAAAGGATAATCTTTGATAAGGAAAAACAGATCTTATCCCATAAAAAGATAACTTTAATAAGGAAACATATATTATTCCTAAATAAGAACGTGAGATTTGGGAACCTAACCCCTATAAATTAGGAAGACCCTCACAGAAGAAGGTATGCACTCTACTATCTCAACCTCCTCCTTCTTCCTCTTCCATATCGGGCCGACTTAATCACGGAGAGGCCGGCCCACCACGGCCTGACGCCCCTTCAGAGGTTCACATTAAGGCCGTTGTATGCCCCTGAGATCGACTAATAAAATTGGTTCTACATTCTCATCTCGTGTCAATGGTCTTTGGTTTCATATATTAGGTTCCACTTTAAATGTTTGTAAAATGCAAAGGGAGTGAGATTGATTTTCTTAAATTCCTTTAATTTATGAAATGCCAAACTCCATGTACTCCTATGGTTTTATAAAAATATGCTTCATTGTTTTTTTTTTTGTAACCTTAAATTTGCTTATGGGTTTTGTTAAAAACTGAGATTTTGCTACATAATATTACTCTGAAAGGGTCAGGGATGAGGTGAGGCTTATTTTTACTGAAGATATGATTATTACAAAATTGTTAAGAAGTAGAGAAATAAATGAAATAATCTCCACAATAGATGAGCGTAAAACATGTCTCCTGCTACTTCATCTTCATGACCAATTACAAAAATAAAAGAGAGAAAATTTAAAGAAGCAAATCCTATTGTGTTAAGCAAATATGTGAGACTAAAAAAGACTTATGTCCTTTAATCCTAATCAAATGAGGAACAAATTGTAGTTAACTCAATAATATTTTCTAGGAAATCTTGAAAGAAAGGGTTAAATCCAAGTTTGTAAGGATGGTGAAATGTAATTTGTTGAAATGGTGAAAATATCCTTCCTTTTGTGTTTTAAGAAAATGGTTGGATTTGTAATTTTTTTGCTTTTGTCCTTTTTAAACTATATCCCTTTATTTATCGCTCATTTTTAAAGATATTTATTATAAAATAAAATTAAAGAAACTAACTATTATATTCATATCGTAATTTATTATAATAATCGCAATAAATGGTGAAATTGAAGAAAAAAATTGGTACCTTTCATTCAAACAATGAAAGTGGAAACTATTATAAATAGCCCAATTGCATTCATGGGCCTTATACCATTTTTCTACCAGTAATTTTGGTCAATGACGAGAGGGTCTTGGACATTTTTGTGTTCCGGTAAAAGTAATAGCCTTAACTATCACATTTTGTACACCTCTTTCTTTTAGATCCTTCACAAGAATTTATGTCTCGTTTGTTCCCAATCTTTTTTCAAGAGAAAATAAAAAAAGTACTAATAATGGAGTTAATTGGTTAAATGAGTTATTTACCCGATGTATTAAGACCCGAGAAATCTAATTCTCGAAAATGGCAAAATCGTAATTTCGATAACAAAACTGTAATTTCTGCTAAAAAAAAAAAAAAAAAAAAAAAAAATCCCAAATTTATTCTCTGGATCTCGGATGACGAAACGGATTTCACCGTTGGCATCGTCTCACGAAATTCAGCCAGTAAGTTTAATTTCGTCGACCGAGAGATGTCGAAATTTACATCATGCCGAGGCATCGCTGCCGGTGTCGTAAAAATGATTTTCGATAAAAAGTCAAGATATAACACGCACTCATGTGCCAAGGGGCGGTACAGAGGTAGAAAGTATGAAATGGATGGCCGAGATAGTGCCGAATGTCAAACCTGAAAAGAATTCAAGAAACGGTCATTTTGAATTCGATTAAACGAGAAAATGCCAAAATAAGGAATAGTGTCTCTTCTCCAAATTGAAAAAAGAGGCAAAACGTTGCTGGAACAGAGAAGAAGTTTAAACGGAATATGATTTTTCTAGAGAGAGAAGGACCTCCTTCTAGATTTTCGGGATCCAATCACTGGGCAATGGCTTGAAAGAAGGCTTAAATTGTTTACGCAGAGACCTACGCGTAGCAATCGGATTTGAGGAGTTTTGACAAACCCAAGAGGTGGGGATTTATCCTACTTGGTTTTAAGCACTCATTTAAGTGTTTTACAATGTTTCTGCTGGCCTGAGGCCTGAGGTCATTGACAGGTCCCAAAACACGGGATCGACCAGGAAATTTTTAGACATTTTGGTCATCTGCATCATTGGGGACTGATTTTGGTGTTTATATGATAATTTGCGGAATAAATTATGCTTGTGTGTATAAGGCCTGGTTTGAAATTCGTTCACAAAGTGAACCGATCGACAGGATTTTCCTGAATAGTAATCGAGGTTTCACTATTCCCGAGAATGTTCACAAAATACTTTAAGTAAATAATGCGTTTATTGAGTGAATTAAAATCAAATCAAGCTGCGGTTTGATCATTAGCCCACGTGAGCTAATTTTGATGTGATTGATGGTGAAATTACATGATACAGTTTGTGTGATTTAAAATTATGTGAATATATGCATGATTATATATTTACGTGTTATAATTGAAATGAAATTTCCAGATCATGCATTCCATATGCACTGGGCACCCAGACGATGAGTGAGGCATGAGGTAATTCTTGAGAGAATGGTTCGGAGGGTTGTCTAAAAATAATAAATATCGGAGGGTAGTCCAAACATAATATCAATCGTCGGAGACGGCCCAATTGATATACATCGGAGGGTAGTCCACACATAATATCAATCGTCGGAGTCGGCCCAATTGATATATACATCGGAGGGAGTCGGGTGTGAGGGAGTCGGGGAGGACTCGAGATTTGAGATGATCGGGGTTAGACATTCAAGTAGGATCACATTTGCTTGAATGTGTGTTTATTTTGTAGCATCAGATATGCACTTAGGTGGAGAGAAACACTTGGGGTAGATCTCCACTATCGAGCATTAGCTCACCCCGTCGAGGGATATTATTTTATTGCACAGTGAGCATTCGTGGGAGCTGCAGTGAGAGACTCGCCATCCTAGAGATCAGCTTTAGAAGAAAGCTTGATTTGCGGGGCTTGGGGTTATGATGTATGACATGTATTAGAATTCTCTAATTTTAATATATGTCAGAGCAAGAGTAAAATTTGAACTTTGAAACTATTGGATATAGTCGATGTAGATATTGTGATGAGTGTCGTTACTGAGCCCAAGTGGCCATTTTAATCATAGACTGCTATATTGGACTGTTTGAGACAAGTTTTATACAGTGTTGTATCGGGGTAGAGCTCCTGACAAAGGAGACTCCCGCCGATTCGTGGAGAAATGCCCAGCGTCACCCGACATTCCACGAAGTGCTCGGTCACCCAGTCAACTGACCCTTTGTCAGGGCATCACGCCCATGGCCTGTTCCGCGATGCAACATTCTTAATCCAAAGGTTGCGGCAAAGAAATGGCGGAGATGACAAACGCTTCACAAGAATGTCATTCAAAGAATTTAGTTCAGAGGTATAAATTGACAAATTTGGAAACTCTATTCTAATGATACACAATCTTCCAAAATTCACTTAGGCAAAATTAAGGCTTTGGCCCGAGTCCACTGATATAAGAGAAGGTATTAGCTAGATCCGGCTAAATGTCGCCTGGGAACTTGATCTCTATGTCCCGATGATGTTCATGATATGATGCCATCGGTGTTGTGGCTTTTGCTAGAGGCGAAGATTCAAGCAAGGCAGCCACTATAGCTCGTGGGGGCATATGCCCCTTCGCTCAAATTTTCATCTCAACATTTTTTTATATGTATGGTTTCCTTTTCTATTTATGAAAAGGCTACTGAATTAGTTTTTTTATCCTTAATATAGTATGTCATTGAATGTCCATGCAAATTTTTTTATCCAACATTTTGAACCCTAAAGTAATAGGGAAAGAAAAAAATACAAGAAAAATAATTTTCTTGCATTTGATTTCACTTATAACAAAATATAAAAGAAAATCAAATATAATCACATTTTACTAAAAAATTATATATTAAATTTCTTAGTTTATTCTTTTTGATAAAGAAAAACTAATAAATGAGTTTGAATAAATATATATTATTAATTTATTAAATTTAAACCTTTTTTTTCTTCAAATTTTTCTTCCCTTTACTTTTTCTTTCTATATTTTCTTTCTGCACTCAAGCTACAAATGAGCCTAATGGTCCACTAAAACATTTTCCAAAATTCTCATTTCTACAATTAAGATATTAGAGCAAGGTAAAAGTTATTACTAAGAATTTAACCACAAGTTACCATCATATCGTTAATACAAACCTATATATACCAAAAGTAACTCAAAAGAAAAAACTTATATATATATATATATGTGACACCCCAAAACCCGGGGGTCCCATTGACTACCGTCAACCTGCGGAAACCTGTGTGTCTTATGTCATGAAACCCATACATGAGTAAAATGGCCCAATAGGGCCCATCATCGTACTTTGGCCCATACGTTTACAAGACCATACATTTCTATAGATCTAAGAGTTATTACATCACTCCTATCACAAAACATATATTAAAACTAGGATCTCTAATATATATACACAAAAACAAGAATCAAAGGCCACATCCGGCCCGCCCATAATCCCGACCTCTAAGAGCGCCATCCGCCCACCTGTCCCCCACGCACCTGAAAAAAAAAAAGGGTCCCACGACCCAGGGTGAGCTAACGCCCAGAGATAACCTATATGGCTATTTCCTACCTAGGTGCACATGCAAATGATCATTTCACAGTCAAACCCACAACCAATCCGTGCATACATGTTATCCTATCATGGAAAAATCTACATGCATGTATGAGACGACACTGTACACGCCCACGTCAAACCTCCGACCCACCACCTAACGGAAGTGCCAATGGGAAATCAAGATCGAAGTCAATTCGACCATCTCACAACTCGTGAGTCTATGTGATATTTATTTAATCGCTTCGCGGTTCAGGGCAAATGTAATCCTTCGGTCTCACCGCAGTCTCTTACACCCTCCGACATTTTTCTCTTCGGCTTTCAACGGCGGGATACTGCCTAACCAGTTTTCGTGTTTTTCGCACCGGGGTATCTATCCCCTACTTGCTACGCTCGACACATTTCATTTTCCATTTTCGTTTAACACTATGGAACTCAATTTGACTTCGTCCCATCTCAAGTCCACACGATTCAACACCAAATGCAAAGGCTAAATCGCACTATGTACACACACTCTCATGTAATGTGGTGTTACCGCACACCAATGCACGTAATTCTTTCACATCGCACTCAAAAACCCATGACCAATGTATGAAAACCCTACATGGACATTCTACACCAGACACTATGTGTGCTACGAACACTCATGTCTAATGCAATAACATTTCATATATTTAACATACATGCAAATATGTTAATATTCCACATATTCAAATCAAGACATCACATACTATGCAATTAAATCCATATTGGTTCCATAAAATTTGCATGGCATTCATTGTACCCCGCATATCGCCTTAAAATCATGCACTTACAAGGACCAAAAAACTACCCTAACATCAACTAAGCCATGAAACTGCTCAGACAAGATGTATATTTCATGCACGCCCAAACCGCAGCTACAACCGCCTGTGTCTCGTTTATTCTCGAACACGATAAGAGACTAGAAACCTACCCTACCAATAATAGTATTTGTAGAAAATGTTGTGGAATCATCCTAATCGCTAGGGTTACTTTTCATGGACATTTCATGACTTAGGTCATAGCGAATCGAGAAAGATACAAATTTCGATGTTCTTCATTCAACAATAACATACCAAACTCAACTAAATGCCATTTTCATGGCCCCAACAAGGAAATAACCAAGGAGAAAGATCCTCACCTCTTGAAGTGTGTAGGATCGCTTCGATCCAATCTAAATTCAAACAATGGAGGAAAAAAGCTCCTCTCCCTTTCTCTCCTTTCTTTCTTTCTTCTGCTTTTCTTTCTTCCTTTCTTTCTTTTCTTTCTTTCTTCTCTCTTTCTTTCTTTCTCCTCTTCTCTACGAATTGTTTGTCATCTCTCCTCAAACTACCAAGTTGCCACCTAGGGAGCCCACCTAACATCCATTTGTTTGACACTCGGGTCAACCCAAGACCAAGTGTTCCATGCCAACTTCAACCACTTTCATGCTCATGTACGAGGGTGGCTCACATCGCTCCCACCCAACTCATGC
>JAEQBH010006217.1:0-198771 GCA_016808115.1 Tetrastigma voinierianum
TAAATTATAATTAACTCATAAATATTATTTAACACAAATAACTTAGGTTAATTTGGGTTAAATATTATTAATAGGTTAATTTGGATTAAATAATTGAGTAAGACGAATGAAGTTAATATGAGCCAAATTGTTTTTACTGAGCTGACACAAATATGACTGCTTATTAAATAGAACATGCATCATCTAATTAAACTCAAACCATTATACGGTCCCAACTCACAAGAAACTTGTCACGACAACTCAATTAGGAAGGGCTGTCACAAGTTGCCAGGCTATGAAAAGTTGAACAGTCTTCTGAGAGTGTGGCTTCAGCTAAATAGCTTCAGCCCAACCTCTAACTTCTAGGTGTAAATAGCCGTTGGGCTTTTTTTTTTTAACAAAATAGGCTTAAAAGAGTTGAAATTGAATAAAAATTACACCATCTATGAAATTTCTATTGCAGATTAATTGTTTGTACTCTTGACTGTTTGTGTTTATGACCCAGATGTGTTTTGAACTCTGCACAGTTAAAGAAACATGAATTATTCAGTCTAACTGAGATCAACTGCCACACCACCAAACAAAAGGTGAAATGATTATTTATGGTAGAGACAATCATGAATGGGATTGAAACAGTGTTGATTTGACTTATAGAAACTGGTATTTAAGAGGTATAAGTAGAGAAAAGAAGAGATCAGAGTATTGCACCAGAGATTTCTAACACAACCTAATCTTCTCTTGTTGTCGGATAGTCCCCACTACCGCCTCGACCGATGCTTCGTTTTCTGTCACTCAAAACTAAAAACACAGCTAGATGGACGAACCGCAGATTTCTTCGATCTCATCAGCCCAGCAGGAAGGTTTGCTCTTTCGACGACCTTTACTGTCGGATGGCCAAACTGTTTACTTGGAGAGCAAAGTGATGGTCACAGGTACCCAAACAATATTCTTAGCTTTGAATATACATTAAGATGCTTCCATTTATTTATTTGATTGTATAATAAAATTGTTAAGACAATGAAGCCCATTAACTTTGACTGGTCCTGGCTTTGATAACGCCCCTGAAAATAATTTTTGTCTCTTGAGTTTATCTTTAGATCACCAATGTCCAAAGACCATCCTTTCTACTACTTGAGTCATATCTTAAAACACTAGATTTGTTTAATCTTTAATATCATTTAGATAGGTCAAAATAAATAAAGTGATTTTCAAGTAAAGCAACTAAAAGTAAGCCAGACTCAGGCTCACAAATTAAGGGCCATTTAAATACAGAAAATGAATCAATTTTTTGTATTTTTATGAGAATGAACATATAACATTGAGTAATGCAAAGTGAATAATTTATTAAAAAAAGTTTAACTAAAATTTCTAATAGACAAATCTATTCTTATATTTTCTTCTTTTACTTTTCTTCTAGTTTTTTCCTGCATTTCAAGTTTTATTTTCAAAAATCAAACATACCCTATAGATTTCATGGTGTTGATTCTCTGCTGGTTAAATTTTACAGTTTTTTCGTGGTGGAGTCGGGGTTTCTAAGTCCGAGTAGAAGAAACTGTCAGATCACTTTCCACTGCACCAATTGGTTTTGGATGGCTGCTGTCGTTAATTAATCGGTTGCATGAAATCCATGTATTTAAGATTGATGCCATTGTTTTAATCAAATCTAATTCCATGTTCATGACTTTGAGTTCAAATACGAGGTATATTTATATAGTTCATCATGCAAATTTTCTTCTCACAGGAACCAAAAGCTACTCAGATTCTTTGACGAATTTGGGTGCAGAGAGATCAGCAACACTTGTTGAGAAGTACAGCTCCTTCTAAAGTATGCAACCAAACAAGATCAGGATTAAAGTAAATCTCCAACACTGTATGGATCCTTTCAACTATGATCTTCATTGATGACATGAGAGTTTTCAGAAGAATGTTTTGGAAAAAGATACTCTCGCCCATGCATTTTCATACATATTTTGACACGAAAACTGAAAGTGCAAGCCCTTTATTATAAGTACCACCGTGGTTAGATCATTCCAACTCAACCTTATTTACTTTGTTGACATTACTCTCACAACGCCATATAAGTGTGCGCCTGTCACGCTTATTGATGTCTGACTGTGATGTTGTTCTCGACCATACCACAAATACAATCGAACCAACGAAAATGACCTGTATTTGCAAGAACAGGCGATATATTTTGGTAGCAAAGGCACACAACTTTACATGGCCTGGCAACCCGTCAGGTCTAGCGGACTATCTTAGATAAGGATTTCACTTATTCGATGGCGTCAGCACTGGTCTTGCGTGGTACCCAGGCCCCTTCATCCACATCCTTCTGAAACCTTAATTTCTAGTGGAATTCACCGAACCCCTTCATTCCCTCTATTCGCTACAAATATTGCACACCATAACTCCATCAGACATCAAAATAAGATTTAAGAAAATAAAAGATCTTTCACCATAGGTGAAAGGCTTCATAATGCGTAACACCAATCATATCCCGCACTGCATCAAAGATGTTTGAACCTCGCCATATTTATCTCAATCTTGTTCTGCAATCCGTACTAAGCATCTTCCAAACTTAAATATATAGCCTGTATATTCGACATGGAAGGACTATATAAGGTCGATTAGCATCCTATTATGATCCAAACCTAATTCTCATGAATTATTCATACCCAAGCTATCACGTGAAAATAGGAGACTTTGTCGTCAAGTATTCTCAGGAATAGAATCCCAGAGCGTTTCCAATTTGATTTGATAGCCCGTGATGATCCAATCTTCTTCTTCATTTGAACTTATTCGCTGCTCAAATAATTTGATTTGATCTTTATCCACTTGCCAAAATGATAGTCAGTCAGCAGGTTACTTGCTCCTCCAAGTACCTTTGGTCTCTGCTTATGCGACTGGGTCATTTGAGTCCCACAGTTGCTTCGCTCTAGTTCAGACCCTTATCCGCACGTCCTCACAAAGACAATTCCTTATTCGGGAACTACTTCCTGGTCCTAATATGACTTTCTTTGTTTAATCCTATCTAATCTTCTCGAAAGCCTTCTTCGTGGTAGCCCTTAGGATAAAGAAATACGTAAATTACAAACCCACTATTCTCCTTGTATCAATAAAGATAACTCTTTAAGAAAAAGATACACACACTTGCTCCCCTATTTTTCTCTCTTCCTTTTTTCGAAAGGCACATACAAGAGAAATCTTAAAGGGCCGAAACTGGCCGAGAGGAAAGACCTGCATTCATTCCCATACTGCTATTATCCCTAGGGATGATCATGAGATCATACCCAGAGGCATCCAATCCTTTTTGTGAAATGCTCACACCGATTCTCAATGGATACTGCCTAAGATCAATGTGATTTTGTCTCAACCAAAGTTTCGAATGTAGTGTGCCCTATATCAATGTGCCTGGTTCTCAATGTCGAACTGATTTTAAGATGTCGAATAGCTGAGGTTATCACAGAGTGTTAGGACTCCCAAAGACATCATAGCCTTTAAGCACTCATCCAAATGAGCTGTGCATCCACTACCAATTGCTATTCAACCTTGGCTGCAGAGTTGAGAAGATTTGTTTTATTGAAACCAAGACACGAAAGTTATTGCCAAGGAAGCAAACACCCACCAGCAGTGCTTTTGCCATCCAAGTTTCCACCAACGCGCCATCGTGATCTCACTGAAAAGGACGGTGTTCCTTGCACTGTATACCATAGTATGTTGTTCCACAACATATCTTTACAGATCTTCTAATCATTAGATGACCATCCCGGGAGACCTTCAATGCATTAAACTCCACATTATAACTGACGTCAAGATCGACTTGCAACCGCGTACAAGCTTCCAACCATGCTCTATAAGATAGGTTAACACTGCTCCCTGCAACTTTCAAATGGGTCTCCATCGTCTCATGCTCATTAAACCAAGTTCAACCGACGAGGTCCTTGCATATTTTTCCGTGAGATGCGGTCCTCGAGTTATTTAATTCCGACATGGTCCGTAAAAGCACAGAAGTTCTTCAGAATCTGACAATATTTTAAATTTTATGCTCATACGCCTGAAAATTGTTCATTTATTTTGGCCAGACGCACCAAAAGACAATTTCATCCACATAGATTTGAACGACAATAACTTCCTTTTGACTTTTACTAATTAAGATAGTACTCATCCGGCTTCCCCTCATGTGCAACCTCTTTAGGAGGTATTCCTTAAGTCTTCTTATACTAAGCTCTCGGGGCTTGTTTTAGTCTATAGAGAAATTCCTCTTTAGTTTGTAAACACGATCATATGTAAGAGGATCTTCACACTTTGTGCTGATGTAGATAATTCGCTAAGAAGGCACTCTTGTCGTCCATTTGATAAAGTTTGAACTTGAGTGTGCAGACAAATGCCATCAGCAAACGAATTGACTCAAGTTGAGCTACCTGGACATAAAATGTCATCAAAATCGACTTTTCCACTTACATCCTACAACCAACAAGCTTTGTTTTAGTGATGTTTTCCTTCAATTCATTTTATTAGTTAAAGGTCCATTTGGTCCCAATTATATTTGCATGTTGGGCTTTGGAAATCAAATCTCAACCATAATGCTCAATTTGATTGGGGCACTTTGCATAGCTTGATCCAGAACCCATCGTTCAAAATTTCAATTTTTCAACATCAGAATATGCAAAGAAACCAAGGCAAGACTCATCATAATATCAGAGTTCCACCTTAGAAACTCTTATTCCAATTCACCGCTTCAGATTCTTCATAATACGCAATGATTGTTGCTAATCTTCCTTGTGAGGTTTCTGAAATAAATGGTGAGGTGTTCAAACACTGTCGTAATATCTCCAAGCAGTTAAAGAGCCTCATCATTCAACATCAACTATCAGAAAGCCCAATAAAGATTATCCAACGCCTATGGAGACTGCCTTTCCTTCAACACCACGCGAGCGCCTGGGACTATTGATGGTTTTTTTCCTTTTCAACAACACCACAATAAAGGTTCTCTAGTTCAGATGTTCCACTGGTAAAGATAATCACACAACTCACAGGTTAAGGATTCATCACAGCCTTCAAGTTCTTTGTCGCTACCCTATACACGCTGTTTGTAGCAAGACTCCCAAAGACACTTCAACACGCCAGCATCAAACTTCCTTTGTTCTATCATTCAAAAGATGGCACAAATCAACAAATTACAAAGATGTGTTCAAATTATTTCTTACCTTCCAGATCTCATATGATTTTTTAGAGTTCCATGTCTAGATTCAGATGTAGTATATATAGATGACACTTTACCTAAAAGTTATTAGTTGACACTTCGCTTTGTTACTCGTAATCTCTGTAAAGTTCTATTCTTTCTTTCTACTACTCCAATTTTTGAGAGTTTTAGAGCAAGAACTTTGTTATATACCATTCTTCCTATAAAATTCAAACAAGATGTTTCTCAAATTCCTTACCATGACACTCCTTTATTCTATTAATTCAGTTTGTATTGTGATCCCATATAGCCATCACCACAATTCTTCAAATGCTTCGATTGTTCTAAGGAAATTTACCCAAGTGAACCAGAGAAGCCATTCACACACCTTCCAACAATACTTATTTGTATTAGGTCCCATCATATCCATGTGGACCATTTCCACATTTTGAGAGATACTTTAGTTGAGGACCTTCGAAAGTGAGGTGTTCAAACTTGTTTCCCTCGTTGGCAAGGTTTGCACACTCTTTCAGGTTCTTATTTGAGATTTGGATCTCCATCACTCTTCTGATAATAATTTGGTATTCAGACTATTGTGGTTTATATGTGTCCCATCTATCTATGCCAAGGTTAGTGTCCAGAGAAGTCATCTTCACAAGACAGACTTTTCCAAATAATACTCTTGCTTTATTTAATCTCATCAGATCCATGGGATCGGGCCTCTAATACCCAGTAGGTGAACCTCATGTCGGAGATTCCTCCAAGTGAGTATGGCTTAATCTGAGCCCCTAGTCGCGTTGCTTTCACACTATTTTAATAGTCTTTCATTTTATCAGATCTTGATACTTCATGATGGTATTCCAGGAGACCACTGGCTTACATGTCCTACCTATTGCAAATATGCCAGCGCTATTAATCATAATGTTGCTACGTGCCTGGATCAAGCACAGAAAGCATCATCTCGATAAAGTTACCTTCCACAGATCCGGCCACGATTCGATCTAGAAGACAAATAATATTTGTCCTCAGAATCTTACAAATGATCTTTTTAATACATAATTAACATACCGACGTTAGCTTTAAATTATCGACAAGAAACACATCCCTTTAATTCTCGGAGTTAGAATGCTCATGATCCTAACCCCAAAATTCTTCCTTTAACGCTATCCCCAAAGGTTACTGAGTTCAAACTAAATGGAAGAACATTGGATAGCAACCACTTATTACCAATCATATGTCATGAACTTCCACTCTCAAAGTACCACCTGCCTTGAGAGAGGTAAGAACAACAAGACTCTTAGTTGTTCCTTTTTCTACCCAGGTAGGCCTCTCAACTCCATTTTTCTCCTCTACTTTCTTTGGTGATCTTGATGTGTCCCTATAGCAACGCCTAATATGACTCATATTTTCGACTACTAGCATTTGACCTCTTGCCTTATTTATGAGTCCATCTCATTTATTCAACATGTTCCTATTCTTCGAGTTCAACAAGTTTTCATTTCTTTACAATCTGAAGACAAGGAACCTCCTTCGAAGTTGCTTGTTTCTGCTCTAAAGAACCCTGGCACATGGGCTGCTTCTTCCTAGACTCGAGGTGGGCCCCTATACAGAAGCCGTGGGATCCAAGCATCACCCAGTTAATTATTCCTTAATATTTTTTGAGACAGTTCTAACCCAATCGTTCATGTTTTAAGGATTTCCCTTAGAAAGTAGCCACCCTTTCTCCAAAGTCGTTGAGTCTCACTCTGCTGACGGACTATCCTCAATAACTTTCATTGATTTTGTCACAAGTTACCCAAATTTTCGTATAGTATTTAGTAAGACACACTTCTTCGTCTGAGATCTCATCCTCTCTTCTCTCTAACAATGGGTCAATCGAGTGATCTGAAGGAATTTGTAGTCAACAACCACGTGTGTCAGAGATTGCCAAAGGCTCCATCCTCGGTTCTTGAGGCTTTGTGTCTGATTTAAGAATTTAGGTCATGGCTACCAGAAGTGTCAGTGGTCAACTTGTTCCTCCTCCAGTCTGATCATCACTAAGATCACAACAAGTGTAGGAGATTAATTCTTTTTCAGATACATTCTGCTTCTGACGTGACCATACCCCTACATTCTTCCGTATCGATCGATCTGTTCCTAGCATTTGGTCCCCGAGATCCTGTGTCTTCCAAACTTACACAGATCTTAATTAAAAACAAAGTTTGTTTTCAAGTTTAAGTAGTTTCCCTTTGCTCAGCATTCAACTCTTTTATTTCAAAATTCTTTAACAACAATGCCATAGATTCTGAAAGTTCATTTCCTTCATCAATGCATCTGCATTTCTAGCCCTTAGTCTACAAGTTTCTTTCTTCCTCGATTCTTCGTCATTTCTATTTCAAACGGCAGATCCCATTATTCTTCGAGCCCTGTCTCTTTTAAGTCTTTCATTCTTATTGTCATTACGATGCAAACCTGGGTAAGTAATAGATCTTGTGGCCTTTTCGTAAGTTCTTCTTGAATCTTTTCCCTAAGAGAAAATGATTCATCAAGTTATGTCGCACTTTCCATCAAGTCATCGTTAGTCTCTCCTCATCAATCCACAAGTTTTCAACTTGTTGTAAGAAGATCTAATCCTGACTCGTGAAACTATCAAGCCTTTCCAAAATGGGCGCGAAGAATGTCCCATGCTTCCTTGCTACTTCGGTGGTGGTGATCATCTTGAATAGAGAGGGATCAACACCATTGAAGATTGCATTTAAAGCCTGTGAATGCAGAGGAAAGGGTATCTTCTTCGTGTGTCCACTTGCCTTGGCCTCGGGACCGTTTTTTTTCTTCAACATCGCTTGGTAGGCTTACTTCCATCCTCAGAGAACGATCTTCATGCTTTTTCATCAATTGATTTTATGAAGGCACACATCCTTTCTTTCCTGTAGCTAAAGTTCGTCCTATCAAGAAGAGGAGGATGGTTGGTAGAACCACCTTCTTTTAACAAATCCATTTGACACTCACACACAATTAGTTAGTGAAAGCATGAATCTCCCCACTCCAATAAATTAGATGCACTTACTATGATACCAAGTAATTGTCAACACAAGTGTGCGGCTCTGTAGTCATAGTCACCAATGTTTAGACTATGATGTTGTTTAGACTATGCTGTAGTACGTCCAAACTAACCTTATGGGACTTAGTGTGTGCAAAGCGGATGCAATATATTTTGTAGTAAAGTAAAGGAACACACAATTTTTACGTGTTCTATGAACCTTCCTACGTCCACGTGCTTCAGCCTATGCACAGCAAGTAAAAGGGTAAGTAAAGTAAAGGATTTCACTTATTTGATTCATGGTTTATAGTAATTAGTGCGGCAAGGTACAAGACTCCCTCTTTACCCACGACCCTTCTTGAAACCTAATCATTTCTAATGGAATTCATAATGAACTCCTTTCATTCCCCTCTCTACATCACCACACACTCATAATCCATTGTACATCAAAATAAGATGAAGAAAAATAAAAACATCTTTCACCAAAGGTGAAAGGCTTTCAACGTGCAATACCTCAACCGAGTATCTGCACTTCGCACTCTCTCAACATGTCTGAACTTCGCTTGTTTTTCCTCATTCTTACTCCTTAAAATCAATACTAAGCATCTTCCAAAGTCCCAAATATATAGCCTTATATATTAGGTTATGGAAGACTAGATAAGGTTGGATCATTATCCTAATATGACTTCAACACTCAACTGCATTTCCTTGCTTATCACATTATAAATTAGAAACTTGTTGCTCAAGTGTCCTCTTTATAATAGAATCCTTGATTGTTTCCAATTCTAATTTGATTCCTTAGATGATTAGATCTTCTTGATTTGAACTTTATCTGCCTCCCTAAAGATCTTGATTTGATCTTTATCCGTTTTGTCAAATGATCTCTAACCTACAGGTTTTCTCCTGCCACCTGTCTCCAAGCTAGCAAACTCACGGTGTCCCATGGCTACTCCGTCTCTAGTCCAAACCCCGCAGCGCACGCCTCCCATCACAAAATCAGCTAGTCTAACTACTTCTTGGTCCTATTATTTTCGAAGCAACCATCTTCTTATAGAGCCCTTAGTAGGACGAAGAAATGGACAATCACAAACCCAACATACACTTTGAAATGTTAAAGGAATATGGGTTGGGCCTCAACTTTTATCTAAATCATCCTCTTATAAATAAGAATTTTCGAGAGTATTATTTATAAAAATTATGCATTTTTCTAAATTTTGAGAAAACAATTTTTAATAAAATAATTACTATCTATCCAAAAATAAATTTAAAATCAATCTTTTAATTTTATTCAAATTTTAAATAAAAAAATTGTGAATTACAAGCAATGGACTGCTATGTTTTAATAATGTAAGGTTAATTTTCAAATTTCAAAGTAAGAGTAAATGTCAACAAAAGTAAAAGTGCATAAAGGAATTGGAATGATAGACTACTACCATCAAAAAATGGGTTACCTTTTATGTTTTAAATAGTATAGAGGGTTAGTTAGAACATTTTAAAGTGTATGAGGTAAATGTCAAAAAATATGTGAAAATGTAGGGGATTGAAAATGTGTTTTTCCTAATTCTTTCGTCCATCTTTTTGCTTCCTTAGTAGTTGTATCACATCCCATATTGGTTGGTGGGAAAGTTCACGTCACTATATATTAAGGTTGTTAACAAGGTGTGATCGAGAACCCTTCATACCAGAGAGGATGATATCTACATGGTCGATACAAGTTGTGTTAGTAGATAAAATTTTTAAGTCCTTGTATAATCTTTACTATAGCTTGATCCAACTCTTCTTGAAAGCCTAATTCTCCATGGAACTAGGGTTTTCAACTTTTCATTAATGTCCTTCACATCTTTCCTTTCTTCAGATGGTGAATCATCACTTGACGTCAAATTTTTATGATTTTTGTCTTTCATTATTATGTGATTCTAAGGAATGCCAATATACATACATCTGACCAAAAACTTGATATGCAGAATGACCTTTATGAAAGAAATGGAGGAAGCAAAGCAATATATGGTGTACAACTTTTCATACTAGTTCGAAGGTCTTCTAGAACATGTCAAGAGACTGGGGATACTACTGATAAGGGTATTAGCCTACATTCTTCTCTATCTTATCCGTCGGTACCATCTTCTACGATATCGGCTCCACCGCTTCTATCACCTTGGCTCGTCTAAAATGCGGCGGATTTGTAATGGCATGTTGATAATGTTATGTTGGAGGCCTCCTTCCTCTTCATCGAGGATTAAGGTAAAATGAGAGAAAAATTAAGCATTAAATCAATGATAAGCATATATAGGCTCCATTTGAACTCCTCTAAATTAAAGTACAAGGAAAGAAAAAAATGCTAAGAAAAATTATCTAGTCATATGTTTGATCTCACCCTCTAAGATCTAATAGATAAAAACAAAAATAATCAAAGCTCCTTAAAATTTTACATATTTTTAAATTTCTTAGTCCTTATTTAATAGGAAGAAACAAATAAAATGAATTTGAATAGACCAATAGATTTAATTCATTAAGTTTAAACATATTTTTTATTTTTCTCAAAATTTTCTTTCCTTCAACTTTTTAGCTCAGTTTGGAATTCGAAAGGTTAAGAAAAGAAAAAGATATTAAGGCTAGGAACCCGGAAAGCACTATGAAAGAAAAATACTAATGAAAATATTTTCTCATGTTTGTTTACTAGAGAAAATAATATAAAAGAAAATAAAATATAATCAAAATTCTTCAAATTTTTATACATGAATGTTTTTAAATTTAATTTATAATATAGATAAAATAAATAAAATGTAGCTGAATAAATATATAAATTTGACTTATTAAGTTCAATATATTTTTTATTTTCCTCCAAGTTTTATTTACTTCTACTTTTCCTCTATTTTTTTCACTTAATACTTTTCAGGTTCCAAATGGACTCTAAGAAAAATAAATTTCTATGTTTGGTTTACTTGGAAAATATAAAGTTAGACCAATGTAATCAAAATTTCTCAAAATTTTTTATATTTTTAAATTTTTAGTCCTTATATAATAGAAATGCTGTAATAAATGGGCTTGAATTAATATATAAAATTAATTTATTAAGTTTAAACTTAATTCCTTTATTTTCTTCAAATTTTTTCTTCTACTTTTCTTCTTCTCTATCTTTTCCTCTCTTTATTATCTTCCTGGGATTTCTAAAACCCAGCACTTAATGTCCTTCTATTTTCTTTCCCAAGATTTTCCATCAAGAGTATGCGGTGGCACTAGACTGATTTTGCAGGCCTTTTTTCTTTCTCTTTGTTTAATATGGAGCCAGTCATGAAAGGAGAAAAGGGCATTATGGAAATGCTGTATTTGTTTTCTCCAACTTCCTTTCTTCATTCCCTTTCTTGGTTGGAATCTCAGTTTCTGCCATAACTACTATTTTTTACATGGGAAAATTAGTTACAGATTTCTCACATTATGCCTACTTATGCCTAATTCTGTTAGGCTGCATAGCTGCAGCAGAAATCAGTATGATGCTTGTTGCTTCTTTGGTTCCTAACTACAAGATGGGAATAGTAGCCGGCTGTGGATTTATTGTAAGCAAACCTAAACGATTAACTAGCTAGCATCTTTGTTTACCCAATTCCATCATCTTCAGCTCATTATTGTAATCAGTCTTATAATTAATGGTTGTATGCAGGGTATTATGATGCTGGCCTCAAGTACTATAGAAACAGATGTGCCTAAACCTTTCAGCCAATTCTTTCATACATCAGTTTCATGGCTTGGACATTTAAGGTATACTTCCTAAATACAAAGTTTTCTAAGACTTTTTCTTGAAATTATATATTTTGTACGATTAATCATTTCAGAGCTTGGAAGGGTCAATGTTTCTTGCAATTTAGGTCTTTATGAATCAATTACTTAGGATTTTATTAAATTATTTAATCTTTATATTGATGAACCAAAATAAAATAAAAAATATGAGTTTGATTTAGAAATTAAAAATGATATGCCGGATTTAACAATATTTTTATTTTCTTTCCTATTTTGTTTCCTTGTATTTTTCCTTTCTATTTTATTTTCCTAACATTTTCCAAGAACCAGACATATATATTTGGCCATGGTATCAGTTACATTTAGTAAGACAAAGTGGGTGTCTGTCACCCTTTGGAACTTGCATGTTTGTTTCTCTTTGCTTGGGATAGGACACACAAATGCACTGACTTTACGTACAAGTCCCACTTTACACCTAAATGATTTCAATATCAAGGCTACTTAGTGCCCAGGAGGAGAATATATGACCCCTCTCTAATTTTTTTTTTTTTTTTTTTTTTTTTTTTTTTTTTTTTTTTTTTCTTTTGTAAGAATTTTCCTTTGTAGAAAGGTGGAGTCAAATCAACTAACCCTACCTCTAACGAAATTGTAGGAACCTAAATCACTAGGCTACAACATCACATTTGCTAAAGCCTACCCCTTTTTCACTGCAATACCCCTGACTTGTACTTCCGTTGTTCAGCCATGCCCCTACTGTTAGAAAAAGACACAGATGAACAAATGCCTAAAACTGGTTAACATCCCATGTAAGAGCCCAGCTCCACTGTGATTTTTCAACTACATGGGCATGGTGACTACACTCAAAGTTTAAAGATCTTTATAAGTTTTATAAAGAAATCGGGACAGGAGCCAAAATCTGACATTTGAGGAGCTCCATCTCTCGCTTTCTTTAGAGAAACCTGAGTTCTTGACTTACTATTAATGGATTAATCCAATTGTCGGTTCATTACTAATGCAATTCAATGCAAAATCTAGGGATTATACAAGAGTCTATTGATGACTTGGAGTCGATCCTCTTATATTCCCCGGTGATCCAAAATTGACGGGGGAATTTTTATTGAGAACAATGCTTGGTGTTTCATTAAGTCATTCAAAATGGTGGGACTTAGCTGCTGTTCTAGCCATTGCCTTGTCATACTGGAATTCCCTTCCTGTTGTCCCAAGCTCAGGAGCAACATTCATCCTTGCTACTGCCTTACACTAAGAAAGTTCTGCAAACGGTCTCTTAAGAGACAGAAGCCATCTTTGTCTTCTGCAAGGCACTCATCCTCCCTATTCATTGTCCTCCCAAGAGGGCTTCAGCCTCCAACATTCCAGAGGCAAGACCAACCATATATTGAATCATAAATTACATGTATTACATATTTTATGGCAGCTACTAATAAATGGAGATCATGAATCTCAATCACCAATGGGTTTCATCATTTTTCAATCTAATGAGTGTGAGGCATTTGATAAATGCCCTAACTTTCATTCAGATATCTCATTTTCAGACTTAAACTTTTCAAATCCTAAGATATACTTTAATTTACTTTATAACTACTTATGTCCATCCATTAAAAAATACAATTGGGATTAACGTTACTGTAAGGCATTTGATCGATTTTAATCAATCTATCCTTTCAAACGATAGTGATAATGAAATAAGTAAACAATGGGATATCTTAATCCAAAAAAATTCAATGTTGACATACATACAAAAATCAATAAGAAATAGGAAACTTAATTAATGGGTGCAAGATGGAGGGGGAAATGTTTTAACGATGGAAGAAAAGCTAATGAGATATGTTTATGAAATTGCTATCAAGAGAATAGTTAATTTTTTTGTTTTGTGAGAAATGAAGGCTATGGTTCTAAAATGTATTCTTTACATTCTATTCAAGTTATTGAATCTTTTTTCTTTCTTTTGTTTTTTTTTTTTTACGACTTATGATTGGGGTAGGGTGTATAGCAAGGGCCCTGCATTGTTTATGATCGAGTTTATAGATTGATTTGTTGTATACATCATGTGTACTTTTTTTATTCCCTTTTGGGGCTTTTAGTGCAGGGAAACTTGTGTTTCTGTATGCAGGGGCAAGTAATTCAAAATCAGGTTACTGTTTTGTGTTCAGTAATAATTATCACCAAAAATAATTGTTTTTCAAGAAAATCAGAATGACTACCAAAAGAAACCCAAAACACCTCAGCAAAAATAAAATAAAATAAAATCGTTTTCCAGCTTCTCTATGAAACTTGTGTTTGTGTATAGCAAGTGAAAAAAATCAGCCTTATCTTCCTTCCATCCCGTCATCTTCCCTCTCTAATCTCATTTTTCTTTTTTTTTTTCTCTCATTGTTTGATCAAACTTGTGCGAAGGAGTTTTTTTAATACTCTACAAATGTTGTCGGGGCATTTGATATTCTGACATTTTCATTTTCAAAACATTTTGCAATTCGGCGGTGTAACTTTATATACCTTTCTTACTTTTGGAATATTTGGTCATTTTTTGTTGGTTTTTTGTAAATAAAGGAGCTACCTTTATTATAAAGGAGTTACCTTGATTAGGGAGCTACCTTTATTATAGAGGTGTTACTACCTTGATTAGGGAGCTACTTTTATTATAAAGGAGTTATCTTTATTAGAATCAATGCTTATATTACTACAAGGTATAAATACGATGAAGGTAATACTGCAAAAATTGTTAGTTCTGCCTAAAGAATGGGGACCATCTGGCATCAAGATGTGGCCTCAACATTATGTATCACCCGGTACTACCACACTAAATTAGGGGTACCACCATAACCTACTATGGGTACTACCGAGTAATAAAAAATTGGTACTACCAATGAATGAAGGTATTACCGTAAAAAACTATGGGTCCTGCCTATAACAGTCAAGAGATTGGGTGACTAAATATTTTGAAATCGTACTACCTAGACATATTGATAGTACCACCATAACAAAATGGGAGTACTACCAAAATATACTAAGAGTACTACCTGGTACTACCATAATATTGTTATCAATCAATGGTATGGATCAGTTAGATCACTGGTTTTACCATAATATTGTTACCATAACACACTAGATGGACTACCATAACATATTAGGGGTACCACTATAACATATTAAAGGAATGTGTTTGTATAATTATGACATTTAAATTGTGTGAACTGGGGGTACCACCATAACTTACTGTGGGTACTACTGAGTAATAAAAAATTGGTACTACCAATGAACCAAAGAATGAAGGTATAACCATAAAAAAATAAAAATAAAAAGTTGTGGGTCCTACCTATGACAGTCAAGAGATTGGGTGACTAAATATTATGAAATCGTACTACCTAGACATATTGATGGTATCACCATAACATAATGGGGGTACTACCAAATATACTGAGGGTACTACCGTGATATTGTTATCAATCAATGGTATAGATCAATTAGATCATTGGTTTTACCGTAATAATGTTACCATAACCCACTAGATGGACTCACATAATATTGTGGGGTACTACACAATATATTGAAAGTAATGTGTTTGACTTTGTATAATTATGTCATTTAAATTGTGTGAAACTAAATTTATAGATTAGACGAAGATGGAGAAGCAAATGTTCTGTAATGTGCTCGATTAAGAAACTACAAATAGAGTGGTGTCATTCATCTCTATTTTCGTGATGCTTTATGCTTAATGCTTGGTTAAGAGATGAATGACAATTCACTTATTCAGAGTTTCAGAATTTGAGTTAATATTATTGTCGGGCGCATACAGCATATAGTCGAATCCAATCAATTATGATATTTATAGTAATAAAATAGATCAAAAAGTGAAAATTAATATCATGCAAAGATGATACATACAATAACCATTAGCGAGTCTTTCTGTGTATTCATATACTAATGTTCAAAATATGACATAAAGGAGCAAACTTATACTTGTAGGGGCTGGGAAATGTCGGCCATACCTTGCGAGCATGCATGCTCTATGATACAATTTATTGGACAAATGTTATTGATTTTGTTGATGATGGGTCTAAGTTGCTGTTTAATTGTTGATATATCAGGGTCTTTCCGAGGAGAAACTCATGACATGTGTTGATGTCGATGTGTTGTTCGAGATGTCCTAGTGAACAACATTTCTCTCTAAATCCTCCATCTGGGAAATAAAATTTCCAAAGACCAAGAAAAAGCATATAGAAATGCCACTCTGCGATAAGCGCACCGTCTATTGTTCACGTTGTAATATGGTGGCATAATTTAAACATGCAAAACTCTTCCAGCATGATTAATGTTTGCTTATTTAATCTCTACTTGAGAGACATTTGTTTATGTCAGAATCTTATTCAAAGATTACTTTATTTAGATATGTAGTTAAAACTCCATCTTACTATTATGATTACATTTGTGTTTTCATTTCTAATGTTTTAGCCTATTTTGTTATGATACACTATAACTTTATATTGTAATGAATTAAGAGATTGGGTGACTAAATATTTTAAAATGGCATTATCAGGGTACTACCATGTTTTTTGTGAGGCCAACCCTTGCACTACCATAACATATCACTGGGGTAAAACCATAGTATACTGAACTAATTCATAATACATTAGGGTGTACGACCAATATATACTAAGGGTACTACCATAATATATCAGTACTACCATAATATACACCTGCAAGACTACTAAAAATATACTAGTAGATTTCACCATAGTAGTATATTATGTGTACTACCATAACATACTGGGATGTACTCACGATGACCCCATTCAGACATAAGCCTGCATCGACACAGAAGTGCCTCATGGTCATTTTATGCCCATGAGAAGACCCTAATGGGAGTAAGGCAATGCAAGATCAAAGCAGCTTAAGCCTTAGAGATTTTATGCAAGAATGGAATAAGAGTAAAGGAAAAGGACAAAGGTAATTCAGGCATTATACCTTCCTTAAAGAGATAATTTCGATGTCTCCTTAAGATGTAATGAAAAGCAAATAAGTTATTTATGGGGAGTAGTCTCTCAAGAGTAGGGACCAGAAGTTCTTGGCCAAGGCGCCATGGCATGCGTGGAGCATTCAAAGACATGCATGGATGCCTAGACATACATGTTGTCTCCTCTCCGACATTGGCATAGGGGAGATGCCTACACCCGCATGTGGATAGCATGGGATTAGATGGGATCAAATGGCAATATATTCGGCGTACTACAACAAAGTGTCACCGAGATCGGGACATATGCAGCATTACAGACTTAATACCGGCGCAACACCCGGGTGATCACGGGCGAATGTCGTGGTCCGGGTCGTGAGCGTTACATGGCAAAGATATGGAAATGCATGGCTCGTTCACGCTTCTCCGTCGAACATGGTAAATGCATGGTCATTGCAGGTACGAGGACCTCAGAGAAATGGATGACACTTCGTGATATCCACTGCTAACTACTTATGGAAGAGACTTTAGTGCGCTCTTGCACTTTTTTGGAGAAAGGTGGCAACACAACCTTCAAAGATAAAGCAAGGATAAGGGCCAAGCCAAGAGGGAACAAGGAGACTCAAAGGCTAGCAACTTTTCGGGAAGGGATGCAACTGATCACAAGGGAGGCAAATTTGAATTCAAAGATTCAAAACTTAGGAATGGCTGCAACTATTGGGTAAGGCACTTTGCTATATTTAAAGACCTTGTCCTTATACTCGTAGAAAGGCAGAGAAACTACAAGTTCTTTTGTATCTGCTTGTATTGTTCAGATTTGGAAGTGTTCTGCACTTGGAAAATTTTTTAATCATTTATTTTAATAAAAGGATTGATTCTCAGAAAAATAATGTCTCACATACGATTCTTTAAAGAGATAAGAGAGGAAAGGTTGGCTGTTGAAACTCAATCGCATCAGGAGAAAAACTATCAATGGATTTTCAGGGTGACAAGGTATCGTAGCTTATGTAACGGCTATGAAACACTAAAGGAAAGGGTGTCTCAGCTGTAAGAGATCATGGGGGACCAGACTTGATGATGAACTATCTCCACGTGAGTTGTGTGCGATCCAACGAAATGGATGTTCAAAAGGATCGGCTTAATCCTGCCAAACATGTAGAGGAAAAGTCTATCGATTAAGAAAACTAAAGTTCAAATCAAATGGATGAACTTGCATTTAATGGCTGAGTCGCTTATAGGCAGATAGCCGCATCCCTTAAGAAGGTTTTACATATGGTCATTCTCTTCGAACGCAGATGCAAGTTCAGTGCTGTTCGAGTCTCGCATTGGAGCAAAGCTTCAATTGCAATCGCAATGCAAAGGAACTCGAGAATTTTTTGTGGGACATGAAGCAGTTCTTCAAGGCTGCTCGTGTACCAGATTAAGAGAAAGTCTCATTCACCAGCATGTATCTCATGGGTGATGAGAAACTTTGAGAAATAATGAGAAGACTCAGAGGCAGGAAGGCCACAAGTTTCTGAGTGGGAGATGCTAAAAAAGGAATTAAAGGATCAGTTCCTTTCTATGAATGATGTGTGGCTTGCGGGAGAGTATTTGAAAATACCGAAGCATATAGTTTTAGTTCTGAGTCAGTGAAGAGTTCAGCTTCTCGATGTTTCGACATATAAGAAACATTGCCTAATAGAAGATAAGTTATTCAACTTCATCTCAAGACTTCAAGGATGGGCACAAACAGAACTTCGAAGGTAGGGAGTTCGTGACTTACCCATTGCAATGGCTATGGAGAATTTCTTGGTGGATTACAAGATGGTTGGTGACATCGACACCATGCAAAAAACCAAATCGAATGGTGGGAAAAAGTCCAAGGTTGATGGGCCTCTTGGCTATGGTCCCGAAGAGTGGGAGAATGTGCAGTAGACATCCGCTGGGGTTAGTGCCTGTGATGCCAGTGGTCCCCATTCAGCCAAGGCATGTCCAAAATGGAGAATATGTCCGCTCTCTAACCGACAAAGGATTCAACAGAGATTAGAAACTGGAGACACGTGGAATACGATTCAATGGTAAACCTACTCACATAAAGCCAGTTCTATTTTTTTAACTAATGTATGTGGTTGTTCAAATGAATGGAATAAAGGGTAAAGGCGTTTGGTCGATTACGTATAGCACACTTGTGTAAGGCAATCAATGGTCGCCACTTTTAAGATCGATAACGAGGCTTATGACAAAGGTAATCGACCCTTTTTAATATAAGAGACCATCTGTAGCTAAAACGCATTACGTCTTAGTGATGAGAGAACAAGTGGGTCACAGACTTGGCTGTGATGTACACTATGGATTTTTAGATGATCATCTGATAGACTTCTCGATGCAAGGTATAAAGGCCATGCTTTACTTGAGAAAATTAGCGTCTATGCGCTGTGGACGGCACAGTTGATGGTCAGGGGAAATCATGCCAAAGAGACCAAGAATAGAGCAAGGTCGATTCCAATGTAACGTGGGGTCATCGGAGGAAAAAACAAACGGATTGAGAAGCTTCGCACCCTTGTCTCGGATAAGATCAGCCATAGATGATACTTCAATTCGAAATATGAATATCAGACTTCAACTGGGTGTGGGGATGGCCTAGACCCCTTCAAGACCTAAGTCACATCATTGGGGTGAGGCCTCTATGGATTGCCTTATGATGAATCTAAAACTCATATCCATTTTTGCATGCATAATTGAGGCTTAAATGCTTATTTTAATGTAAAATCATGAAATCTTCACCAAATTATTGTTTTATAGGAATTAACATCACAATAAGTAAAAGAAGCCTAAATTGACTAAGGTAGAGAGTGAAAAATGCTAAGTATACTTTTCTTCATTATCACACAGAGAAGGAATCAAGTAGAGTGAGCAATGCTGTCTAAATTATGTCATGATAGCAGTAGAAGAGTTCCTGTAGAGGAAGAATGCTGTCACATGTTCCAAAATCTCATACGCTGATAATCATCCATGAACAACAATCAAAATGTCAAAATATATCTTTAAGATCACCATCGACTTAAAAAACGCCAAAGCGCATAAAGTAATTATGGCCGCAAATAATTATTCCGGAAAGATTAATGAAGCAATAATAAGAAGATTGTCACAACAATACTAAAGACACAAGTTGAGAAGACACTATCGCGACAAATTTAATTATGTCGTGACAATCTTTCCTAAGATCATCTATTGAACATCACAAGATATCGACAAATTCAAGACATGTTTAGAGTAAATGTCGTTTGATAACCAATCATGTCGTGAAAAATGTCAATACAATTTCAAGAGAAAATATCGCGGAGTATCAGAATAACCTCATTTACAATATCAAGACAATAATGAGCAACAATGTCAGAATAAATCATCCTAATGTGTGACTCATTCATCCCGCCACCGCTTTTAAAGTCAGGAAGGAAAATGAAAAGAAAATGGGTTGATTTTAGGTTTTGGAAAATCCACCTCGAGGAGGAACTACAAGTTTGAGTCACGACTTACTTTTATTTTTATTTTGCTAGAAACCCATAAAATAAAAACCCCAATGATCTAATATGAAAGCTGCCTCAAAACTAGATTTTGGTCCAGACTGTACTACTATCAGAAGGGGCCATGAGGTAGTGTTCCTTCTAGGCCCTAACTCATTTCATTTGTTAACTGGGTAAGGGAGCATATGGGTCAAAAATCCATACCTCATAGGCTAAATATACAATCCTAGACTTAATTAACCTAATCAGATCAAGCATGCTGAAAAACACTCAACCAAAAGCGAAACAGGCAGACTGGGTCCCCGCCACGCTACATCAAAGGTTACCAACAAACATAACACACACGGCACCTAAACACAAAGACATCCATGAAATTCATTGTCTAACACCAAAGATACCTGTGGTCCCTAAATTGGCCATCAGATAAGAGGTCGCCCGGCTGCCTCATCGCTCAAAATTAAAATATAAAAGGTGCGTTTGTAGAAACTATACATTGCATCTCAACCATCACATTGATGCTACAACACTTGTCCACCATACAAATACGCCTATCCATCTCAAAGAATCCTACCCAACAAAAAACACTAGATTATCGCACTTAACTAATCACCCCTGACCAGACCCCGATCAAGAATCCAAAATGAACACATTAATTCCGAAATAAACCCCATTTCAGACCCTAAATATAGCCCCTACATTGATTTAGCTTAATGGCTGACTCACAGGCCGCGGCTTCAATTAAACTAAATCGGCGACCCACATAAACCCAACAAACCGATCGATCTAGTTCCCAACCGTTCAGCCGGTCGAGAGAGGGCTCCAAAATTTTGTAAGAACCTTCCTCAAAGATTCATGAATCCAATAAGACAAAAGGAGTTCACCTGACCCGAGTAACCAAGAACCAACACAACAAATCAAACCACTCTAAACCGCCGCTCTAGCAAACTAACTATCGAACCGGCTGGTTTGGTTTCCCAACCGGTCCATAGATATGGTTGACAAAATATTTCAAAAATCTTTCTATAACTTTTTGGCAAAGTCAGAACTAATAAGATGCTGGATTTAATCTGACCAATAACCAAGAACCAACACAAACAAATCAAACTAACGAAACTGCTGCCTGGTAACTGAACCAAATGAACTGCAGGTTTGGTTTCAACCGGTCCAGATGGCTGACAAAATATTCAAAATCTTCGTAACTTTCCTGGCAAAGTCAGGAACCCACGACAAACGGAGTTCACCCGACCAACAACCAAGAAACTAACACAAACAAATCAAACCACCCAAACTCGCTCCAGCAAACTGAATCTCAAATGAACCGGGCTGGTTTGGCTTCTCCCAACCGGTCCAGATGGTTGAAAAATATTTAAAAATCTTCTAGAACCTTCCTATAAAAGTCAGGAACCCAACAAGATAAACGGAGTTCAATCTCGACCGAATAAACTGGTTACTCAACACAAATAAATCAAACCACTCCAAACTGCCGCTCCAGCGCCCATTGAACCAAATGAACTAGCTGGTTTGGTTTCCCAACCGTCCAGATGGCTGACAAAATACTCAAAAATATTCAGAACCTTTCCCTTTACTAAAGTCAGGAATCCAACAAGACAAAATGAGTCTAATCACACCAATAACCAAGAACCAACAACACAACAACTAAAACTAACCCAACTGCTGCTCCAGCAAATCACACGAACTAAATGAACTGCTGGTTCGGTTTTCCTAACCGGTCCAGATGGTTGACAAAATATTTCAAAATCTTCAGGTCCTTCCTGGCAAAGTCAACAACCCAACAAGACAAACGGAGTTCAATCTTGACTTCAATAATCCAAGAACCAACACAAACAATCAAACCGCATCTAAATCATAGCCCAGCAAACTGAAACTAAATGAACCAGCTTGGTTTTGGCTTCCCAACCAGTCCAGATGGTTGACAAAATATTTCAAAATTCTGTGAAACCTTCCTTTATAAAAGTCAGGAATCCAATTAGGAGACAAACGGAGTTCTAATTAATTCCGAACAACGCAAACACAAACAATCAAACCACCCAAACTGGTCTGCCCACCAGCAAATCGAACCAAATGAACGGCTAGCCTCGGTTTTCCTAACCGTCCAGATGGTTGACAAAATATTTCCAAAATCTTCAGAACCTTCCTTATAAATCCAGAATCCAATAAGACAAACGGAGTTCAATTCACCCGAATAACTAATCACAAACAAAACAAACCACCAAACCGTCGCTCCAGCAAACTGAACTAAATGAACCAGCCGGTTTGGTTTCAAACTGGTCCAGATGGCTGAAAATATTTCAAAATCTTCAGAACCTTCCTTGCCAAAGTCAGAATCCATCAAGCAAACTATTCCAATTCAATTCAATAACCAAGAAACCAACACAAACAAACTGGGAAACTACCTAACCAATAGTCGGTAACCGGAACTAAACGCCGAAACTTACTGCCCAGCTTCTAAATCCGGGTCCAGATGGTTGACAAAATATTTCAAAATCTTTCAGAACCCCTTACAAATTCAGAACTAATGATAAACGAGTTCAATTCCGACCCGAATAACCAACTAATGATGTAAACAAATCAAACTACACTCCAAATCATAATCAAAGAATCCACTCAATGAACTGCTGGTCGGTTTTCCTAACCGGTCCAGGATGTGGTTGAGAAAATATTTGAAAAATTTCAGAATCTTCTTTAAGGAGTCAGGAATCTAAAATTAAACGTGATTGATTCTCAGATCGGATGAGTGAGAACCAACCAAACAAATCAAATCGTTTAAATCAATGTCTAGAATGAATCCGCCTCACGATGAGCGGAAAACCTGCCTAAATGGTTGGAGGAAAACCTAAAATTTGGTCAGAAGACCCTGTATAGATGGAGGGAGCCAGGTTCCATTTCACTCTTCACAAAACGCCTGAACAGAAACTGCTTCACATCCCTAAAAACTAAAGAACGCAGGTCCGAGCCCGGATAAGTGCTCCCTCCTGGGTCCTCTCCAATCTGATCTCTATGTCCTTTATATACCAATTCCCACCCCAGCCATCATCAAAGCTCTTCATTTTCTCTCCCTTCAAGCTTTCTGGAAAGAACCCTAATCGCCTGGAAATAGCTTCCTATCCACTCCTCTCCTATTTCCCATGTTTAATCACTTAAGCCAAATTGCTTCACTACAACAAGTATACACAAGGGAATTTCTATATGGGCTGTATGTAACCCAAGACAAAAAGCCCATGTACAGACCCACACATTCTAAGGTCGAATGGAGCTTATGGCCCGAATCCATTGCATCTGGGGCTCCAAAATCACAAAAACAAAGGTTCGCCACGTCATTCAACTAACCGGTTGAATCAGATGCCAACCAATGAGCCATTGAGTGAAAATTATGAAATTTGGATAGAATGTTCCCCAAGAATATGAGACCAACAAAAAAACTGCACCATTCTAAGTTTGGATTGAGGAGATATGATCAAAACAAGGAGGAGTGTTTGTCAAATCACCCAAAGAATGGTAGTTGTCAGATATTATTACCATCGACACGAACCAACTAAACCGATCATCAAACTATGACTACAAAATTATGAATTTTTAACATAAACCCTCGCTAATAAGGAATCCAACAAAACAAACGCTGAAACACCTCCAGCTCTGACAGCCGAAATATAATCAATGTCATGTTCAAATTGATGATACCCATAAATTCCACTGAGCTAAACCCTGGGCACTTACTCTCATGGCACGATGCCAATAATCGACACTACGACACTGGCGAAATATACGACTAATGGACTATATACCCACCCGAGGCCCTGAGAAAGACCAGCCTAAAAAGGCCTAAATGAAAGAGAAGATGAGAAACAAACGGTGCAGCACGATAACTATGTGGATAAAATGCAAGTGCTTGGTGGACAAAATCATGGTTCATAAATATGCCCCTCTTCAAGAGGAATGAACGAGTGAATCGGTGCGAAGTGCAAGAGATGCAAAAAGTAAAATGAACTTGTGCAAGAACTTGTATGACCAAATAATTTGTCCTTACCTAGTATCAAAGGATAACTGAACAGAGTCGCCCAACAAGGACTAAAGAAACAAGTCATGGCCCGAAGATGAGGATCAAACACATAATGCCGAAGATAATGACATCCGAGGCTATGAGAAGATGAGGATGCCCGCAACCTCGAGAAAGGTCCGCAAGACAAAATGTTGATCCGTATATCAAAAAGGTGAATCTCAATGAGCCGGAAAAGTGAATCTCAAGAACAAATGATCCGGCGAGTACCGGAAGGTAACATCCGTGAGGAATTTAAAAGGTAGGATCCAGCGCAGTACTGAAATGTGGATCCGGGCGAGTACTGCAATGTGGATTCATATACCAAATGGGATCCGGGCGAGTACCGTAAATGTGGATCCGCAAGTACTATAAATGGATCCAAGAAAATGCAATGCCGGATCCGGCAGTACCGAAGGTGGAGATCCGTGAGTACCGGAATGATGGTGATCCGCGGCACGAATGGATTCGCTTAGTACTGTAAATGGATCCGGGCAGTACCGTAGGGAAAGGTAGATCCGCAAGTATCGGAAATGCGGATTCGGGCGAAAAATTAAACGCTGATTCGGCGAAAATGTAAATGGATCTCGAGAGTAACGGTGGGATCCGGCGAGTACTGTAAATGTGGACTGCCGAGTAACAGCGTGATCCGTGCAAGTACCGGTAGTACGACCGTGAGACGGTGTGTGATCCAGCGAAAATGGAAATGGGATCTGGCGTACCAAATGTGGATCCAAGCAGTACTAGAAATGTGGGATCCGCGAAATACCAGAAGGTAAATATCCGTGAGTAATTTAAAGGTAGGATCCAGCGGAAAATCGGAAATGTGGATCGGCGAGTACCAGAATGTGATCCAAGTAGTACCGAAGGTAAATATCCGTGAATACCGGAAAAGGTAGGATCCAGCAGCATCGGAAATGTGGATCCGCCAGTACTAAATGTGATCCTCGGGCGAGTACTGTAAATGGATCCGCAGGCGCGTAAAGGTAGATCCATGCGCATCGAAATGTGGATCCGCGCAGAGACGTAATGCGACCGCCAGTACTTAAATGGATCCGCGCAGTACCGTAAATGTGGGATCCGCGAGTACTTAAAGGTAGAACCATGAAAATTTAAATGGATAGATCCGCGAGCACCTGAGAATGAAATCGCTAGCACTGAAGGTAGAATCCATGATGCAGAGAATTCAAATAAGCTAAACAAAGTAAACAAACTCGTGAGTGCAGGCCCTAGTATGACATCCAAGGGTCTACCAACAAATGACTGGTCAGTTTAAATCAAACAATAATCATGACAAAAGAAGCGGGGATACCAATTATGCAGATAATAGGAAATGCCACAAAATGATGTTTAGAAACCAAGAACTTCTGGTAACAAGATGGAAATAAAGGTATGTCAGAGGACAATCGTAGATAAATGTGACTGGCGTGAAAGAAAAGGTTATGCCCTCACCCAGGTATCAGCCGCTGGTGTCAAAATCCCATAACTACACATGTGGTCAAAGCCGAGAGCCAAAAGACGCACCATTCATTCATGAAAATCATCCATTTCACTCCATAAACCTGATATAGGTGGCGCCCCAGCAGTACATCTGATATGCAAGTGCCTTGATGAAAAAACCTAAAATAAATTTCTGTAGTACCCAATCATCCGAGCAAGAGAACAAGACAAATATATGGGGTGTGGGCTACGTGCACCCCATTGGAAGGACAACATCCATGAATCGACCCAGCCCTACATCACGTGATGAAGAAACCCGGGCCGCATGTGGCATACTCAAACTTTGATGCCAAAACATCTCTAGGCAAATGGTCAGCCGTACATGCCGCACAGCCAATGCCAACATGAAAGGATAGGTATGCCCTGCTGTGAGCATGTCAAAGCATAAAGCCACCGGTTATCATGGTCCCGACTCAGATCAGTCTGTGAATCGATCACTTCCGACCGATGCAAGCAAACTAAATGGAGAAGCAATATTGTGACCCTCGATACTTCCTAAGAACAGACCTGCTGACATCCCCGTACTCAATCAAAGATGTAATCCCATCCATATAAAATGCTTCAAGCAAAACACGAGATCTCATGGTCTCGTGGCGGTCTTGGTCGAATCGGACCGTAATGTGGTGTCAGGGGTGAAAGGTGAATGACATGATGGGAAACAGTTCAAATACCCAATAACACCGCCAAAGCCTCAGACGCGGCAATGTCAAACATCAAAGGATCATGTGAGCAAGTCGATCAACCAACATCCGAATGAACAATGTGAAATGACAAGTGAAGTGCACCAAAGGACACGTCGCTTAAGAAGTGAGACGAAGGATCAATAAGAGTAGAAGAAGACTGAAAGTGATAAGAAAAATGATGAATGGATAAAGCAAAAGGAAGAAACAAGTCGATACAAATGTGGCAAATGTATGACAAATGACGCAACAATCCCATCTCGTGAACGCCAAGTCAAAAGCAAGTCACTATAAGATGGAAGTGGTGATGCGGTAATGATCCAGTGGACCTAGTGCGGGCAAACCAAACCCGATACCCAATGTGTTACCCAAATCCATGGAGAAAGATCGTGACAATGTCGCGCCACTCAACCCTCGTGAGGAATAATAAATCTCTCAAACCTAAATGAGTAAACGGCTATTAAATAAACACACTTTTTTTTTTTTTTTTCTTTTGTTTTTTTTTTTTTTTGTTTTTTTTTTGTTTTGTTTTTTGTTTTGTTTTTTTTGTTCGTTTTGTTTGTTTTTTTTTTTTTTTTTTTTTTTGTTTTTTGTTTTTTTTTTTTGTTTTTTTTTTTTTTTTTTTTTTTGCGTCGAACCTTCAAAGTAGGTCGAATGCCATACTAACACAATCCAACCGAAAGAACCTCAAACCTCTAAGCCCAAATGGTCCCCTCAACCTAAGAATCCTGGACAAAACCCATAAAGTGAATGAAGGGTGTGAATAAACCCGACTAGTAGCTCTGGATGAGAGCATGTCATCATCATACAAAAGTGAGATAAAGAAACAAATAGAGATGATAGAAACTAGACTCAAAGATAGATGGTATGAAGATGCCAAATGGAGAAGAAAAGAAACAAGCAATGATGCGAGAAAGAACAAACAAAGAATGTCACAATGCTCATAATGCTCACATATCCAATTAATAAATGAAAAAGCGCATTGTGGTAAATTTCCCCAACCCAGTCAATAAAAAGTATGCAAGGCTTAATGAAAGAATAGGCCATAATAAACCGCGTGAGGCTCAAAGGGCTAGCAATAGGATATATCAATGTATGGGTGTGTAATAGGGAATATGGCTACTCAAAGTGATGGCCACCCATCCTCTAACCATGATCTCAAGCGTAAAACCTCTTCAGCTGATCCACATTGACTGGCTCTGTGGAACTCGATTCGCTCTTAAGTCCGCAACCAGTCGCCTCCTTCGAAATGATCTTGATGACATAAGGCCCGTCCACTTGGTCTAAACTCTCTGTGGTCGCTGGACAATCCCCTGAGGACCTTCAAGACTCAGGGTCTCCTTTGAAACCTCCCTGCTTGACCTTCTAAATGTGCACGAGTCATTTTCCTCCATATGTCCCCGAACATGATTCGCCGCCTCAATCTCCTCTCATCCAAAAGGCTGAGTCTACGTATAAACAGATTGGTTGAGGAGCCTCTCCATCCCATCCCATCATAAATATCTCATCTCCCAAAAACTCAATCGAATGTATACCACCCGGGGGTGGAGGTACAACTCTAGTGTCATGAGGAGTTTGACCAGAGTCACTTCGTGGCGTCCCAAATCAACCAAACCCCGATCAATCAAGTCCTCGAATAGTATGATCTACTGCCGCACAATCCACCAGATTATGACCCGCCTCGACGAGCAGGGCATAAGAAGATCGGCCCCGAATCCGCGGGTAGCCGCGTGGGCGGTCTGTGGTAAAGTGGAACAATCAAACCTCCTCAACTAATCGGTTCTTCCCGGCCAGCATCCCGAGTCAGGTAAATCGCCGCCGCCTCGGTGGAGGCGCAGGTTTCATATCACATGCATCAGACATGTGGCCTCCCGAGGCGCCCGTAGCATATAATCGGGCTGCGGGCGCGAAAGTAGATAAGCAGCTCCAACCGCCCCGGGAAGGAGAAGCCTGCCTCGACCGACCCCGCCGTGTCATCCGGGTAAGGAGGTCTCAAACCGCTTGAACCCGAAGGTGATGCGGGACCTTATGTCTCAGAATGCCAATGGCACCAACATCCCCATGGTCTGTCCCGACTCGGGGCTTCTTCCCCTTTAAGTCTGAAGGAGAAGAGTCTGCCCATAATCCTCTAGATATGCCCTCCTCAATGCCATAGAGGGCCTGAACAAATGATCCAAAGTCTGTCTATGGGAAGCCCATGAGATGCCTAGCAAAGCGAGGTCAAGACTACTTTGATAATCATGCCGACCGATCGCGCCTCGAGGGTCTATCTATAATCTTGCAATCTTCTCTCCAAATGAGATGAATGAAGTTATCACTCATCCGCCGCCGAGGGCTCTAACCCTCCGATACGCCCACCACAAGATAAAAGAATACCAGATGATAAACTTCTGTCCCAAATCAGCCCATGTCCTACGCCTCGAAGGGTCCAATGATACAAACCAACGCTGAGCGGCACCACTTAGCGACAGAGGGAAAAGCATGATCATCTGCGCATCGTCCAATCTATGCCCGCGCATAACAAATACAGATAACTCGCAGTGATCACGGGGGCACCCTATCCCAAAGAAAATTCTCAATGTCCCATGCGAAACTCAATCGGTAAGGTCACACCGGAAGGTCATCATATCCGTCCCAACCTATAACTCCATCGGAACATGTGTGAGACTGATCCCCTTACTCAAGCCCATCGATACCCGGCCCGAGGCATCAATCTTAGGGGCCACAACAAAATGGGGCGTGGTCTTAGTCTGACCATGTAGAACAAAAGCTCCAACCTGTGGGGCTGATTGAACCAATGGTGGTGGTGGAGGTGGAACTGTATAGTCCTGCTGTACAGTGGGTCCAAATAATGGTGGGGGTGGCAGGTGGAGCCGTAGTCCCTGAAGCGTACCGTGGGTCCGTGATGATGGTGGTGGTGGTGGAGGTGGGGTAGAGTCACAGGTGCTCCCGAAATTGGCAATGGTCGCCCATGCTCCATCAATCCTCTGGTCCCGCCCCAATATAGCATCCCGCAGAGATGCCATGGTATCGTAATCTTTCAGCTAGTCGGGTCGACGCAGCGCATCGAGAGTCCATATCTCTATGATTTGATGTATGTTCTAACTCGACCGGGTCTCAATTCAATCTCTAACAAGTCTTACTCCGATCCGAATCCAAGCTCGAACCCAGTTCGTTTTAGTCAACAATCCTACAAAAGGAAAGTGGGGTATGTCATCCTCGTGTCTATCAATCCGAAAATCAATCCAAAGAATGCAATCCCACAATGAAATCCTAAGGGAATGAACTGACATGCGACATCAACAACTAACTGGGTGTGGCCCCACATGCGAGGAGCGAGATTCTAACATGGTAATACTAGGTAAGGCACTCAAAAGCTAACAGCGGAGGCAAGTCCTAAGAGGTTATAATACATGATCACCCACAAGGGTACACAACCCGAGATCCTAATCAACAATCAATCAACAATCAAAGTGACATACTAGCCACGCATGTATCCATGAAATCTAACTCAGGGCTATACAGGTCTTCATTGCTCGGACATCCGTCATCTCCATAGTTATCCCAAACATCGATATTGCCCTTATTCTAGCCCCTATTCCAAACCCCTAGATTGGTCGAAGGCAAATAATTAGGAATGATTCCCAAACAACATAAGTAATCCATGAGGAATGGTCGACCAAGACTAGTGACTCCTGGCAAGGGGATACACACGGTCTCCACAAACACAAGCGGCAAGGCCATGCAGTGGAAGGAGCAACTATGCAAAGAAACAATCATGCACAAAGAGCAAGCCTATCACAAAATCTACATACAAATCCAACCATCTATGCCAATCAAAACATATAGCTAGGTACCAAATCAACCATGAACAAACATGCTAGAATCCAACAGGTGAACACACAAGCATAAACAAACCATAAGTGTATGCCAAATACCAACCAAGTTTTTGATCATCAGTCATCTATGTAGCCTAAGAGCCTATTGATCAGAGAACCATGCGCTCCAATATACCCAACTCAAGTTCAAGCTTGATCCTCTTATGAAACCAGAGATTATGGGTTCGTTTCCTGAGTCGCTTAATCAGGACCCTACCCGATCCACGCTCTTGGCCGCGACTCGCTTAAATGGAAGGAAAATGTAAAAGAAAATGTGGGTTGATTTTCGAGTTTTGGAAAATCCGTCCTCGAGGAGGAACGGTTTTGCTTTGGAGTCGCCACTTACTTTTATTTTTATTTTTAAGTGGGGAAAACCAAGTAGGAACAAAAAACCCCAATGACTCCAATATGGAAAAAAGCGCAGATGCGGTAAACTAGATTGGGTCCGGGGATCAGACATCTATCAGAAGGTACTATATGAGAGGTAGCACCTCTAGGCCCGAACTCGGTCTCTACTAGTGAATTGGGTATGTGGGAGCATATGGGCCGTAAATCAAATAGTCTCATAAAGCAAATATACAACTTAGACGACCAACCCATCAAGTATCAAGTATGCTTTAAAACACTCAACCAAAAGCGAAAATGGTGCGTACCTCTAGTCCCTGGCCACGCCCTACATCAAAGGTTAGCCAACAAACATAGCAAGCATGCATGGCACTCAAACACAAAGCATCCATGTGAAATTCATTACCCAACACTAAAGCACATACCGTGGTCCTACCAAGCTATCAGATAAGAGGTCACCAAGGTTTCGCATACCGCTCTCAAAATTAAATATAAAAAGCAAAGCAAGCTAGAGAAACCATGCCATTGCATCTCAGCCACTCATTGATGCTACAACACTTGTCCAGCTATACAAACACGTCTATCCATCTCAAAGAACCTGGGCTCTCGACAAAACACTAGATTATTGTACTTAACTAATCACCCTCGACCTCAAGATAGACCCTGATTCTCAAGAATCCAAAATGGAACCATTAACCTGAAATAAACCCCATTTCAGACCCTAAATATAGCCCTCTACATTGATTAGGGCTTAATGGGCTGGACTCACAAAGGTCATGGCTTCACTAAATTGAAATCGAAGGACCCTTACGAAACCCAACAAACTTAATCGATCTAGTTCCCCAACCGATTCAGCCGGTTGAGAGAGGGCTCCAAAATTTGTAAGAACCTTCCTCAAAGATTCATGAATCCAACAAGACAAAAGGAGTCTAATTCGACTTCGAAAACTAAAACCAACACAAACAAATCAAACCACCCAAACTGCCGTTCCAGCAAACTAAACCAAATGAACCGGCTGGTTTGGTTTCCCAACCAGTCCAGATGGTTGACAAAATATTTCAAAAATCTTCATAACCTTCCTTACAAAGTCAGGAATCCAACAAGACAAACGGAGTTCAATCTCAATTCGAATAACCAAGAACCAACACAAAACAAATCAAACCACCTAAACTGCCGCTCCAGCAAACTGAACCAAATGAACCGGCAGGTTTGGTTTCCAACCGGTCCAGATGGTTAAAATATTTCCAAAATCTTCGAACCTTCCTACAAAGTCAGGAACCCAATAAGACAAACGGAGTTCAATTCCGAATTCGAACCAAGAACCAACACAAACAAATCAAACCACCCAAACTGCTGTTCCAGCAAACTGAACCAAATGAACCGGCTGGTTTGGTTTTCCCAACCGGTCCAGATGGTTGAGAAAATATTTCAAAATTTTCAGAACATTCGCAAAAGTCAGGAATCCAAAGACAAACGGAGTTCAATTCGACTCCAAATCCAAGAACCAACACAAACAAATCAAACCACCTTAAACCGCCGCTCCAGCAACTGAACCAAATGAACCAGCTGGTTTGGTTTCCCAACCGGTCCAGATGGTTGAGAAAATATTTAAAAAATCTTTCAGAACCTTCCTTACAAAGTCAGGAATCCAAGACAAACGGAGTTCAATTCGACCGAATAACCAAGAACCACCACAAACAAGTCAAACCACCCAAACTGCCGCTCCAGCAAACTGAACCAAATGAACCGCTGGTCTCGGTTTTCTCCCAACCGGTCCAGATGGCTGGACAAAATATTTCAAAATCTTCAGAACCTTCCTTACAAATTCAGGAATCCAATGAAGACAAACGTGCAGTTCAATTCCGACCAATAACCAAGAAACCAAAACAAAACAAAGCAAACTACCCAAACTGCCGTTCCAGCAAACTGAACCTAATGAACCAGCTGGTTTGGTTTCCCAACCGGTCCAGATGGTTGACAAAATATTTCAAAAATCTTCAGAACCTTCCTTACAAAGTCAGGAATCCAACAAGACAAACGGAGTTCAATTCCGACTCCGAATAACCAAAAGCAACTGACAAATCAAACCACCAAACTGTTCAGCAAACTGAACCAAATGAACCGGCTGGTTCGGTTTTCCCAACCGGTCCAGATGGTTGAAAAAATATTTCAAAAATATTCAGAACCTTCCTTACAAATTCAGGAATCCAACAAGACAAACGGAGTTCAATTCCGACTCCGAATAACCAAGAACCAACACAAACAAATCAAACCACCCAAACTGTCGTTCCAGCAAACTGAACCAAATGAACCGGCTGGTTTGGTTTTCCCAACCGGTCCAGATGGTTGAGAAAATATTTGAAAAATTGTCAAAATCTTCTTTAAGGAGTCAGGAATCTAAAAAACAAGCGGTGATTGATTCTCAGCTGGATGAGTGAGAACCAGCAAAACAAATCAAGCTGCCGAAGCGTCGTTTCGAGCGAAACCGTTGAATCGGCTCCCACGTATGAGTGTGAAACCGGTTCAAATGGTTGAGAAAAAATACTAAAATTTGAACCAGATATCACAGTATAGAATAGAGTGGAGACCGGGTTCCATTTCTTACCTCTTCATGTAAAGCTGAACAAACCAAGCTGCATCCGGAAAAATCTAAGCGAAGCGTGTGTCAGGAGCAGGAAAAGTGCCCCTCCCCAAGGTCCTCTCCAATCTGATCTCTATGTCCTTTTATACTAATTCCCACCTCCAGCCATCAAAGCCTCTTCGTTTTTCTCTCCTTCAAGCTTTGGAAAGAGCCCCAATCAGTCTCGGAAATAGCTTCCCCCATTCGCTCCTCTCCTCATTTCCCATACAAAATTTGAATCACTTAAGTTTTCAGCTTGCCCGCCTGAGTATCCCATGGGTTCATGGTGGGCTGTATGTAACCTAAGACAAAGCCGAAATAGACCCACAATACTTTAAGGTCGAGCTGGGCTTATGGGCCCGAACCGTGGATTTGGGCTCAAAATCACAAAAAACGGTGCTCCACACAAGGCATCCCAACTAATAGGTTGAACGGATGCGACCCGGTCGAACGGTTGAGGAAAATTATGAAATTTGGATTCCCTGAAGAATAAGGAGACCAAAAAAAAAAAAACGGTGCACCATTCTACGTTTGGATGAGGGAGATATGATCAAAACAAGGAGGAGTGCTTGTCAAACTCACCCAAAGAACAGTGTTGTATACATACTACATCGACGAACCGGTCGAAGCTAGATTGATCAAGCGGTTGACTAAAATTATGAATTTTAACATAAACCTCCTTGGCGAATAAAGTCAGAAACAAACGGTGAACAATTCGAGCTCGGACAAAGGAGATACAATCGAAACAAGCTCAGTGTAATTGACATACTCCATAAACTCCGATTAGGCTAAACCCTTGGGGCGCCACTTGCTTCCTGGCACGATGCCAATAGCGACACTACGATGACACTCACGAAGTGAATACATCGCACTCAATGGACCATATACAAGCCCACCGAGGCTGGAGAAAGACCGGGCCTAAAAGGGCCTAAATGGTGTTATATGAGAACAATGGGTGAGTATGACACCCATAGGATAAATGCAAGTGCTTAGGGACAAAATTGAGGGTCTACAATGTGTTTGCATTAAAGTCCATAAAACCTGCCTCAATTTCCGGCCCAACAATGATTGGATTATAAATAGAAAGAGACATAGCGTAGAAAAAAAAAAGTAGATACATATGCAGAAGCATAAGAGCAAGAAAGGAATAGAGTAGAGAGAAAGTTAGAAGGAGTTTTTGTAAATACTTTTCTTTCTTTTTTTTATTTTTTTTAGCAACTTTCCATTTTCTTTTAGAATAGTTTATAAAAATTTGAGTTCCTCACAGGTGATCATTGAAAATCAAACTACATTCACTATTTGAATTTGTAGTGAAGCAGAAAACATTGTTTGAATTCTTCTTCCTCATTTTCTTGATTAGGAGCATAATGGACTTGTTTGATCAACTTGTCATTGTTATGTGTAATCTAGTGATGGTAGGCTAAATCCCATCTGGAAGGGATTGATGATGTGATTGTTATGTTTGTAGAGCCTTAACGTGGGTTGTTAAGTTGAAGTCTAAATTGATATAATTAGTTCAGATGTTAATGTTCTTGAGCTTGCTATATTAATTTCATGAACCAAACCACAGGACTGTTCCAATAGTTGATATCCATGATACCCTCTAGTGACAACTTAGGTGTGTTCTTGAGACTAGGAATATTGATCCTTGGTATGAAACTAATACTTTAAGAGCTTGTCTTATTTTAATCAGTATGTGTCATTTAATCAATAGAAATGAGTGTATTGGTTAATCTGCAGAGTGATGAACTAATTATTTCAGAGGAAGTTTGCGTTGCCCTATCTATGGGGAAAGGCTGAATTCAGTTCTAAGAGTTGGTTAATTATACTGGTTTAGGAAGTCATCCAAGTCTTAAAGGGATTCAGATCCTAAAAGTAGCTTTTTAGAAATGCTTTGTCTATTTCGTATGCTGAAATTATTCCCAAGTGTAGGAACTGATGTTGTCAAGCATTATAATGCTGTGGGAGTCCACAGGTCATTTCCACAGGGAGTGGTTTCCTATATGATCCTTAGGGATTTCTATCCAATGAATGTGCTAATAGAGTAAAATCTGGGGGTTTTTTGATTGATTGATTTGTTAATCGATTGACTTAAACTATTTTAAAACGGGAAGGGAAAATGATAGGATCCTAAGGTTTCCGCTCCCCACCAACTAGGTAACACCCACCTCTCACTTACAATCTCGTCTAGGAGCCATTGATGAATGGTCTTCGATGAGGGATATAACTTTAAAAGCTTTTTCAAGACAAAGAATAAATGAAAGATATCAAATGTGCTTGCTCAGACGATTTGATTGGACTCTTAGTTTGCATTTGAGATCAAGCACAACGAGTACCAAGAATCTCTCATTCACACATTGTCAAGAAGATGCCAAACTAAAGTTTTATAAGAATTTTAGCAAGTGTTTAATATCATACAAATCCTATTGAAGCACAAGAGAGGGATTGAGAGTCGTTACCTTGAAGGAGGTGAGATTCCACCGTTAGAACCCTATCATGGAGGTTTAGAACTCCATTAAAACTAAGAATTGATTCATAATTGCTGGAACACTAATAATAAATATGACTTAAGAAAACACTTCAATTGCAAGGTTGAGTTATCAAAAACGCAAAGTCCCTCAACGAATACCAAGTTATAAAACCAACTGAAAGATTACCAATGTTCAAAAACTCAGAATCAGAAGAAACTAGCTACTCTACTCTAGAAAACCCTAAAAAGATATGAGAAAAACTCTAAAGGTTAGAGCCAAAACCCTAGAATCTGAACTCCCTTAATTATGCCCTAAAGTGGGCTTAAATACAATCCCCATTAGTGATCTCGAAGTGGGAATCAAAAGATGAGCATGCCCTTGCACCAAAATCAAAATTCCTCTTAAATCATGCAAAGATCGCATGTGTTGAGTAAGTCAGTTAGTGTGGTCTTAGGTACCAGAATCAGTTCTTCAGCACTTGGTGCCGATACGGTCGATTTGAGTACGATACCACGGCTCAACATCCCTCCTTGCATGTGGGTACCGGTACTAGTTAGTGTGGTACCGGTACCAATGTCTCCATAGTTGTTCCACTTCACTTCAGAATTGCCCGGGGCCTCCCAACAGCGTCTGGAATCAATAGCGATGATCTACAGTTGTCCTCTGGAACCAAACCGCTACGAAAATGTGCACTGGACATAAAACAACCTGCACACACATAAAAACAGTAGAAAAGGTCAAAAGCACCTATTCTTCACAAAATGAAAGCAAAACATGAGCTGAGGGGCTTAAAACCCTCTATAATTGTCGCACTTTTATGTCTCCAACACACCCCCCAACCTACATCTTGCTAGTCCCTAGCAAGATTTGAACTAGTAACGCCTACCGACAATGAGGCTCAATAAAGTGCGCTAAGGAGCAGTCAAGCATTACGAGATTCCCAAAGAGCAAACATGAACATAGTATAATAACCTAACAGAGTATGCAACCATCTGAACTTAAATGAGCACCAACAGTCCCACGTGTAGTGGACAAAATAACAAACTATTACAAAATAGAGATTCTCATATAAGGGATCACAGAAACTGAAATAGGAATGCCATAAAATCACCAAACTAGAATGAATTTCATTAAAATTGTAGACATTTCACCATAACCAAGCAATCTAACATGCATAGAATTCAATGAGGAACATCCGACATAACTAAAATCAAAAAGGTCTTTTAAGCTTTTAATGACCATGGGTTACACAAATAGGGTTTACAGAAACAAAATGGGTGTTGCAGGCAAGAATTTGAGTCTCTACCTAATTGCCAACACCACCCTATTCTAACCCACGATACCACTACTCTTCATCTACCTCCTCTCCATCCGAGGAAAATGCATCTTCGTCTACACAATCATCTAGCTCATCAGAATCCCCTTCCAAATTAGGAGGGGGGTCATCTACAACAATGGCCTCTCCTGTAAGAGATGTGACTCGAGCTTGGATGGCACATTAGTTCAACTTCCTTCTGCTTCCCCAGGATGCATTTAAACCATCATTTATTCTCCGCTCCATCCTCTTTAAAGGAGATGTACTCATCAGACCAGGAGCCGACGATGATGATGGCCTAGAAATAGCCGGAGGAGGATGCGTTGACTGAGGCCTTATGGAAGCAGCTCTGCTTTTTGCTTCTGTTTTTCTTGTGATGGGCCCCATCCTAGGAAGAAATCTTTTTTCTCTACTAGAACCCCTTATCCTAGTAGCTTCCACCAAGTTTCTAACTAAGGTCGAGAAGGGGATGTGCCTATTCTCAGTTAGGGACCTCAAAAAATCCCTCATTATACACCATATTACCATAAGCGTAATCAATAACTTTCCCATTCATTACCTTATACAGAAACTGAATTCTTCCTTGCTTGGTAATTTCTCTTTTCCCTTTGGCCCGATCATATTGTGAATGACCTTATTCATGAGCATATTAAAGTTAATTTCTGAGTAAACTCTTTGCGCATAAAACCCCCCATGGGTACCGGGTTGGTGCACATGGTATTTGCAAACAGATCTGCATCAAACCCTGTAATAGCCTTGAGTGGGTAAGGCCTGTCATGTGTGGCAGGGCGAGCATAATGCAGCGATCTAGCGATCGAGTCAGGGCTAACCATTAGTTGCTTCCCAGAGATTGTAGTCTCCAAAAGGGAATCCACATTCAAATTCTCTCTCAAGTTGGATTAAAATTCCCTGACAATGGACGGTAGATAGCCTTTTACTTCCTTACCAACAAATTGCAAATTTTGATCCTGAATAACTGCACGAATGGGATGAGTAAAAAGAAACGTTTCAATTTTCATCCCTCGCTAACAGCGGAAACCTCATTTTTCAACTGACTGGACCTACTTTTCTTGCTCGGATTCCAAGGATTCAGCAAACATAGCCTCAATCTCTTCATCTTCGATCTCACTTTTCGATGAATGGCCTTTTCGCTTTTCTTTACCCTTTTTCACAGTTTGCGACGTATTGTGCTACTTGCGACTAGCTCCATGAAGGCTAGTAGCCTTTCCTTTCCTGTGTTCTTTGATCTCACCATAGATTGGCCAAGATAGAATATTGCAAAAATGGCCCACACACACATAAAAATCTCCCTCCACCCCATCTCCAGCATTATTGGACTCACCCTTTCCAAATCATTCAAAACTTTCCTCCCCATACCAATCATAGCAGACGTCCTAACCAACTAAGAGCATAAAACCACAACCCAAATCCAACCAAAACAATCCATATCAACCACAATGCAAAACCAGTCAGGTTGCTCTAGCTTGAGGACGAGAATCACTTACCCACACAATTCCAACACTTTCAAGCTCCGCGTGTGAAGAACTATTGATGCCTCGGATCAGATTGATGATGAAACTTGAGGAAACCGTTTGACTTAGGGTTTGCTTTGGTGAGAAGAGAAGTTAGGGGTAGGGTTTTTCTTATATTAGGAGTTGGAGGAATATGAAGGGTTCAAAATGAGAGGAAAGGGCTCTTTCAAATGGCCCCATTACGCTGACGATGCATTACCGAGTAAGTGTGGTACCAGTACCAATATGGTACTGCCATTTTTTTAATTATGGGTACCGGTACCAATTAGTGTGGTACTAGTACCAATATGTTACTGCATCTAATTCCAGCCTTGGTATCGTTACCAATTAGAGTGGTACTGACACCACTTTACAAAAATTTCCAGAATTCTCTACGGTTTGGATTTCAATGTACACTTGCTTCTTGCACTGCTTCAAAACCCCCTCCAAACTAACTTGTGCTTGCTCAATTGTATACTACACTACCTCAGCACCTTCACACTTACCCCGGAGTCATTCTTACTCCACGTGATCAAGAGTCCTAAGGTTTGAACAGAACTGCTAACTCAAGGCTCAACAAGGGTTCAAAAGATGACTCAGCATAATTTAGAAGTTTAAAAAAGAAAATATGGCCTAAAATCATCTTTCAACTACGTATGAATGTTCCTCAAGGAATAAGATGCATGTAGTTGACATGGGAATACTAAAAATGCACAGGCTGAAGCAATAATCAAGCATAAATGAGCTTGAGAAAAGAAATTGGGTACTTATGTAAATTATGAACGAGAATGATGCAAGTCAAGATTGACTCTGGAGAATAGAAAACAATTGGAGAATATGGTCCCAAATATGAAAAAGAAGTTTTGTTCATGCTTGTTATTGTGTATGTGCAATGAAACTATATGGAGTGCATACATAAGGTCATGCGGCTGCATTGTAATGCCCCAAAAATACCCTAGAATTTTTATAATAATTTTATTATATATTCCGGATATAAATTGAGCCAAACTTGGGATTTTCCGAGAAAATTGATAAATTGTTAAATTGTGAAAAGTGAAATGAAAATGTGAGCATATGATTAAATATTATATGCTAAAATGATAAATTGATTGAACTCGGAAATAAGCCAAGTGAAAAATAGCAAATTTGGAAATTTCTAAATGAGGACCTAAAGTGCAATGAGAATGAGCTTAAGTATCAGTGAATTAAATGAGACGTAATGAGGGTGGAAGAGTTAAAATTCCAAAAATGAGAAATGGATTTGTTGAAGTGCTAAACATGGCCTTATAGTGGATAAGTGGTATTAGACCACATTTTGTCTTAGAAACCTCCCATAAGTGCCAAAAACGTTTTTAGAACATGGGAGCAGAGGGAAGGAACGCTAGGGTTTTAAGGAAATGTTGGAGATTGGTGTGAATCCCTCCATGTTTATGCAAGATCTTGCAAGGAGGAAGGAAGAAGGAAGAAGGAAGCTAGGGCTTCAAGTGCAAAATGATTTTAAGGTATTACACAAACCTTAGATTTCTTTAAATGATATTTGGATTAGAAAAACCCTAATCCATCAATGGGTTTTGCTCATGGTTGGTTTAGGATGATATTAAAATGCCTTTGGGAGAGTTTTCCATGATTTTTTTTGAGTTTTTGAGTGATTTTTGGAGAAAATGGCAAAATGAGCAAGGAGGAAAAACTAGGCAAAAATCGAGCCTTCGCCGCAGGCAAAGGCCACCTTCTCCGTGGCGAAGTTCTTCACCGCAACGAAGTCCTTCGCCACAGCGAAGGCTGCCTTGCCGCGTATTCATACACCGATTGTTTAGGAACCCTAATAAATTATTAATGGGGGTCCAAATAAGAATGAAACTAAGTAAAAAACGTACAATACCTCACCGCCTCGACGAAGCATATTCGTTAAGTGTGATTAGTGCTAGTTCACTAATTGTGATGTGTGTGATTTGCTAGGAACCGGTGAGGATCACCTAACCTAGGACCGAGATTGAAGTCAAGGAAAAAAAAAAAAAAGGTGGTTTTTGTTCTATCTTCTCTATTCGTTTCAATATTTGAAAATACTTGTTCCTAAATACATAAGAAAAGCATATTGATTTGTTTTAATTGATTTGAGGCAAATGATTGTGAAATGTTTACATATGAAAATTGCATGATTATTAAAATGAACTGTTTATACAAATGTACATATTATCTTGTATTTTGCTATAAATATTTGAAGCATATAATAGAATATTAAGCGTACAGTCGCATTAGGATAGATTGATATACCAATAGGGTCAAATTAGCGGTCTTTGCGAAGACAAATGTATTGATGTGTCACTCCGATCCGTAGCCCAGTGAAACAGTATCGGTAGTGTTCACGAAATTGATTTTTAATAACCATTCAATAGCTCGGTAGGACCATACTATGTTATAAAACAAATGTTTTTATACCAACCTGCAGCCCAGCGGGACCATGTCGGTGATTTTGATATCCTATATACCAAAAACATAGGTTAAATTCGTTAAGAGCATAAATGAATTGATTTGAGATTGTCGACATATTGGAATTGAAAAGCATGATTGCAAATTGAAATGAAAAGTGCATTGTAAGGAAATGCATGATTTGAAGCTATAAATGTTTCTTGCATATGAAAGTGTATATTTAGGATGATCAATGAACCATAAATGATTGTATATGAAATTTTATATGTATTGTAAATCGAAACTATTGAAGTCATCCAAAAGACTAATTATTGTTTGAAGTAAGAATTTCATGATTTGACAAGGCGAAGCGAGGAAAGAATGGAATTGTATCGAACCACCCAAGCATGAAATGCTTGGGCGTATTGTTTTTATCAATGCGTAGGTACTGGGTGATTGATAGTGATTGAAAGTGGACCCAAGGCAAGATCGTGAAGCTTCAAGTCATAGAGAAAGAATTGTGGAGTATGCTCCGTCATATGCATTCACTCCATTTCTTTTGAACATTGATATTTTGTAAAAATAATTTGAACTCTGAACTTCTATTTTGTAAATCATTTTGAAAAGGCATAGAATGCCTTCATTGTAAATGCATTTTGTTAAATGTAAATGTTATGGGACTATTGAATTTGTAAATGTTTATGGGCTTACCCTAAATTGAAATCGCTTCCGCACATATTTGATAAATGATTTTGATAAAGTGATTGAGTGGTAACCGAGCGTCTTCCGAGTTTTCGTTCGGATCCCCCAACCAGATCGGGCCCGACTCGGGGGTCGCTACACTTAGAGTGGTATTAAAGCCTAGGTTTAGGCATTTCTGGAAAAAGGCTCTAAATGATTTTGTAAATTGGATTTCGAAAATGGTATTTGACATACATTACATTTGCATATAAGGGATGACATGACTCTGATGGAGATCTTGCTGGTCTTAATAGGATAAGCATGGACGGTTCAACTTCCCTTAGGGTCGAGGATGACCAGGGGAATCGCCCAAACAGTCCTGCTCGTGTGGAAGATGGATAAGCATCTCATGCTCCACCAGTGAATGAATCGGAACAAGTGGCGGGTACCGGTATCCTCAACGAGTTAACTCGGGCTTTGCAGGCAGACAACCAATGCAAGCTGCTCATGATGATCGGCCATTGAGAGGAATGAGTCTGGAGCCAATAGACTTTCTTGGAAAGAAAGAAGATGAGCCTTCTATGGCAGAGAATTGGCTCGAGAGGATCGAGTGAATGCTTGTGCAAATGCATTGCACAGTAGAAGAGAAGTTAGAATGTGCGACCTCACTGCTACAGGATGAGGCTTATCAATGGTGGGTTTCCGTGACCAAGACCGCACCACCAGAGAGAGTTACATGGGAGTTCTTCTTGGATGAGTTCGAGAAGCACTATGTGGGTCGCATTTATCTGAGCAACATGGGATGAGAGTTTCATAATCTGAAGCAAAGATAGATGAGTGTGACCGAATATCAGAGAGAGTTCACCCGGTTGAACAAGTATGCTCCCGAGATACTAGTGAGTGAGGAAGAAAAGTGTCGTAGGTTTGAAGACAACCTTAATGGCCATATTCAAGCCCATGTCACAGGATTTTTCCATGAGGATTTCTCCAAAATTGTGACATGCTCATTGAATGTGGAAAGAGTAAAGAAAGAGGAAAAATAGAGAAAAGATAAAAGACAGGGAAAAAAAAGTCTTGGTCAGTCTAGTTCGCAAGCAACAACGACAAGGGAAGAAATTCGGGAGGACCACGAGGGTTCCGGTCGACCTATAGCTCGAGGATGTTTCGGGCTATCGGTAGGAATACTACTCTACTAGCACCATTAGTTGCGAGTGCACCAGGAGGTGCTTCTAGAGGACAGACTGCTCCTCATTTCTCCCATTGTGGGAAGAATCATAAAGGAGAATGTTGGAGACTTACAGGTGCTTGTTTGATTTGTGGATCCAAAGAGCATAGAGCGAGAGATTGTTCTAGAGCCCATTCATTCTGACACCCCGGACTAGAGTGCGACTGATGGCATAGAAAGGCCCAGCCAACCAGTTGCATCCATAGGAAGTATTACGAGGAAAGGGACACAAACTATGGGTAGACAGGATGCACGTGCTCCAACTAGAGCATATGTAGTGAAGGAAATGGAAGATACCGATGCTCTAGATGTGATAGTCGGTAATTTCAAAATCTTTGATGCTACTGTGCATGCATTGATTGACCTCGGGTCAACCCACTCATATATTTGTACTGACATACCTGGTTTGGGAAAATTACCGAGGAGTGAAACCGAGTATGACATCTTGGTGACGAACCCGCTCGAACATAGTGTTATTGTGAATAAAGTGTATAGAGATTACCCCATCCAAATATGAGATTATGGGTTTCACAGGTTGGTCGAATTATCCTTTAAGGAGTTTGATGTGATTTTAGGGATGGATTGGTTGTCCCGACACCAAGTGATGCTGGATTATAAAATGAAAAGAGTGACCTTAAGGACACCGAATGATGATGAAGTAACTTTCATTGGTGAGAGGTCGAACCACCTCTCTAATATCTTGATATCCGCGTACTTTACTTTCAGACAAATGAATTTAAAAGGATGTGAAGCCTACTTGGCTTATGTGATTGATACAGTAAATACAAGGCCTAGTGTATCTGATATCCCTACCGTTTGTGACTTTCTGGACGTGTTTCCAAAAGAGTTGCAAGGATTGCCTCCACATAGGGAAATTGAGTTTGTTAACGACGTTGTACCAGGTGCCACACCGGCATCCATTACACTGTACCGAATGGCTCCGTTAGAGTTAAAGGAATTGAAATTGCAGTTGCAAGAAATGCTAGAAAAAGGGTTTATTCAACCAAGTGTATCACCATGGGGAGCTCCCATGCTCTTTGTTAAAAAGAAAGATGGTACACTTCAACTATGTATTGATTATAGACAACTGAACAAGTTGACAGTAAAGAATAAGTATCCTTTACCCAAGATAGATGATTTGTTCGACCAACTGAAAGATGCAAGTAACTTTTCGAAGATAGATTTGCAATCTGGGTATCATCAGTTGAGAATTAAAGATGCGGATGTACATAAAACGGCATTTAGAACGCGATATGGACATTATGAGTTCCTTGTAATGCCGTTCGGTTTGACAAATGCTCCAACGGCTTTCATGGACCTAATGAATCGTTTTTTCCGACTTTATGTGGATTAGTTTGTCGTAGTTTTCATAGATGACATTCTTGTGTATTCAAAGGATCAAAAATATCATGACACACACCTTCGGGTAGTGTTAGAGACCTTGAGAAAATAGCAGTTGTATGCGATACTAAGCAAGTGTGAGTTTTGGTTTAATGAAGTGTCCTTTCTTGGGCACATTGTATCGAAAAAAGGAATTTGAGTGGATCCAAAGAAAATAGAAGTGGTTGTTGAATGGAAGCCACAAAGAAATGTTACAAAAGTGCATAGTTTCTTGGGATTGGCAGGTTACTACAGAAGATTCATTAAGGGGTTTTCTATTACTGCAACCCCGATGACGAGATTACTCTACAAAAATGTAAAGTATGAATGGAGTGAAAAATGTCAAAGAAGTTTTGATAAGTTGAAAGCATTCTTAACTGAGGCACCGATTCTTACTCAGCCGACCTACAGTAAAGAATATGTGATCTATAGTGATGCGTCACTAAATGGACTTGGATGTGTCCTAATGCAAGAGGGTAAAGTGGGAGCCTATGCTTTAAGATAGTTGAAGCCACATGAAAAGAACTACCCCACGCATGATTTGGGATTAGCCGCAATTGTATTTACGTTGAAAATTTGGAGACATTATTTTTATGGAGAAAAGTGTTTCATCTACACCGATCATAATAGTCTTAAGTATTTGCCCTCACAACGAGAGCTTAATTTGAGACAACATAGATGGATGGAATTGATAAGACTATGACTGCATGATTGATTATCACCCGGGAAAGGCCAATGTAGTGGCCGGCACAGTAGAAAGTCAGTAAACGCTAGGCGTTGAATACTCATTGTCATTGTGAGGTGATGAGTATCATGGTTGCATAATTGATAGTGAGACCGAGTTTGTTGAACCGAGTGCTAGAAGCACAAAAGAGAGATGAAAAGGTTTCTACCATAGTGAGTCAAATTGGAAATGGTAAAGAAACCAAGTTTATAGTGAATGAAAAGGGAGTTTTGCATTATAAAGATCGAGTTTGTGTACCCGACGATAATTATTTGAGGAAATCCATACTTAAAGAGGCACATAGTAGATCTTTTTCTATCCATTCCGGTAGCACAAAGATGTATCAAGATTTGAAAATGTCATTCTAGTGGTCAGAGATGAAAAGAAGTAGTAGAGTTTTATGACAAGTGTTTGTGTGTCAAAGTAAAGGCGAGCATCAAGTTCCTTAGGGATTATTACGACCTATCGAATGGATTGGAAATGGGACTAAATCACCATCGATTTTGTGGTTGGGTTACCATTAATAAGGAGGAAGCATGACTCAGGTTGGGTCGTAGTAGACCGATTGACCAAGTCGACTCACTTCCTACCAATGAGAACCGACTATTAAGCGATAGCTAGCGGAGTATATATCAAAATAGTTCTGTTACATAGAAGTTCACATCCATTATTTGAATGAGATTCGGTTTACTTCTAGATTTTGGGGAAAATTGCAAGAGGCGTTGGGCACTCGACTGAATTTTAGTATAGCATTCCACCAGCAGACAGATAGGCAATCAGAAAGAGTGAACCAAATTCTGGAAGATATGTTAAGGAGTTGTGTGATCAACTATGAGGGTAGTTGGGATCGACACATTCCTTTAGTTGAATTTGTGTACAACAACAGTTTCCAATCAAGTATTGGAATGGCACCTTATGAGGCTTTATATGGAAGAAAATGTAAATTCTGAATTGTGTTGGAATGGAATTAGTGAAAAGAAGTATTAGCTGGAACTTGATACAAGAGACTAAAGAAAAAGTGAAAATTATTAGAGAGAAATTGAAAGTGGCCACCGATAGACAGAAATCATATGCCGACATGAAAAGGAAAGATATTCGATATGAGACCAGTGAGAAAGTGTTTTTGAAAGTATCGCCTTGGAAGAAGGTGATGAGATTTGGTAAAAATGGCAAGTTAAGCCCTAGATTTATTGGCCCTTATGAAGTGATTGAAAAAGTGGGTCCAGTAGCATATCGTATGGCATTACCTCCGGAATTGGAAAATATCCATAATGTTTTCCATGTTTCGATGTTGAGGAGGTACTGATCAGACCCGTCGCACGTAATCTCTTCGGAGACAATTGAATTTAGACCGCATTTGACATATGAAGAAGAGCCAATGGAGATTTTGGCTCGGGAAGTGAAAGAATTGTGGAACAAGAAGATCCTGCTAGTCGAAGTGTGGAAACCACAGAACAGGAAACCATGAAAGTAAAGATACGATCGTAAATATATGCAACTATTTAAATAAGGTAAATTTTGAGAATGAGAAATTTTCTTAAGTGGGGAGGTTATAACGCCCCAAAATACCCTAAAAGTTTTATAATAATTTTATTATATATTTCGGGTATAAATTGAGCCAAACTTGGGTTTTTCTAAGAAAATTGATAAATTGTTAAATTGTGAAAAGTGAAATGAAAATGTGAGCATATGATTATATATTATATGCTAAAATGATAAATTGATTGAACCCAAAAATAAACCCAAGTAAAAAATGGCAAATTTGGAAATTTCTAAATGAGGACCTAAGGGTCTAATGAGAATGAGCTTAAGCACCAAGTGAATTAAATGATAATGAAAGTGAAATAAAGAGTTAAAATTCCAAAAATGGAAATTTGATTTATTGATGTTCCAAACATGGCCTTATAGTGGATAAGTGGTATTAGACCACATTTGGTCTTAGAAACCTCCCACAAGTGCCAAAAACGTTTTGGAGACAAGAGAGAGAGAGGAGCTAGGGTTTTGGGGAAATGTTGGAGATTGGTGTGAATCCCTCCATGTTTATGCAAGATCTTGCAAGGAGGAAGGAAGAAGGAAGCTAAGGCTTCAAGTGCAAAGTGATTTCAAGGTATTACATAAACCCTAGATTTCTTTAAATGATATTTGGATTAGAAAAACCCTAATCCATCCATGGGTTTTTCTCATGGTTGGTTTAGGATAATATTAAAATGACTTTGGGAGAGTTTTCCATGATTTGTTTTGAGTTTTTGTGTGATTTTTGGAGAAAATGGCAAAATGAGCAAGGAGGAAAAACTAAGCAAAATGGGTCGTAAATGCGAAAGACACTTCATGTAGCGAGAGTTCTTCACCTTGTGAAAGGCGCCTCGCCGTGATGGTAGGGACGAAAGGCCCATCAGGTCGCGAGGTGTAATACCTTTCGTGGCAGTGCCCATATGGCCAGGCACTATTCACAGAGGCAAAAAATTTCGAATTTTGTTCCAAAAGCCTCGTATTCGTACACCGATTGTTTAGGAACCCTAATAAATGATTCATGGGGGTCCAAATAAGAATGTAACTAAGTGAAAAACATACCGTACCTCGCCGCCTCGGCAAAGCGTATTCATTAAGTGGGATTAGTGCTAGTTCTCTAATTGTGATGTGTGTGATTTGCTAGGGACCGGTGAGGATCACCTAACCTAGGACCGAGATTGAAGTCAAGGAAAAAAATAAAAGAGAAAGATTGGTTTGTTCTATCTTCTCCTATTCTCGTTTCAATATTTGAAATGCTTGTTCTAATACATAGAAAACATATTTATTTGTTTAATTGATTTGAGGCAAATGGTGTGAAATGTTTGCATATAAAATTCATGATTATTGAAAATGACCCATTCTTAAAATGCATATTGTATTGTATTTTCTATAAATAGTTGGAACGCCCATAATAGAATGTTAACCCGTTTAATTCACATTAGGATAGTGGAAATATACAAATAGAAGTCAAATTAAGCGTGTGTGGAACAATATATTGATGTGTCACTCCGATCCATAGCCTAGAGGGACAATATCGGTAGTGTTCACGAAATTGATTTTAATATTGATCACTTATTTCAGTGAGGCCGATGCTGTGTTATAAAACATATGTTTTATACCATTCTGACCCTGGCGAGCGTGCCGTGATTAGATATCTTGTATACCGAAAACATAGGTTAAATTCGTTAAGAGCATAAATGAATTGATTTGAGATTGTTGACATATTGGAATTGAAAAGCATGATTGCAAATTGAAATGAAAAGTGCATTGTGAAATGCATGATTTGGTATAAATGTTTTACTGCATATGAAAGTGTATATTTGGGATGATCAATGAACCATAAATGATTGTATATGAAATTGTATATGTATTGTATTGACATTGATCATCCAAAAAGATTTGAAAGTATTGTTTAGTAAATTTCGCGGTTGACTTAAACTGGAAACGGAAAGTAGGGTGTATAGAACCACTAAGCATGAAAATGCTTAGCGTATTGTTTTTATCAATGCGCAGGTACCGAGTGATTGATAGTGATTGAAAGCAGACCCAAGGCCATCGAGTCATAGAGAAAGAATTGCGGAGTATGCTCTGTCATATGCATTCACTTCATTTCTTTTGAACATTAATATTTTGTAAAAACAATTTGAACTCTGAACTTCTATTTTGTAAATCATTTTGAAATGGCATGGAATGCCTTCATTGTAAATGCATTTTGTTAAATGTAAATGTTATAGGCCTATTGAATTTGTAAATGTTTATGGGCTTGCCCTAAATTAAAATCGCTTCCGCGCATATTTGATAAAGTGATTGAGTGGTAACCGAGTGTCTTCCGGGTTTCAGTTCGGAACCGCCAACCGGATCGAGCCCGGCTCGGGGGTCCCTACATGCATACATCAAAGGTTAAGTACCATACTCAAGAAAGCCGCAAATCGAAAAAAATGCCATGCACTTAAACCCCTAAGAACACTGAATTAAACCAAATAGCATGCACTTAAATGGCTCTAAACACTAGTGTATGCCCACCCCCACCATGGAAATAAGCATTGTTCTCAATGCACTGAAGGATACACACCACAAACTATAGGAAAGGGCCAAAAATACTGGGTACATAAGGGCCAGACTCTCCTTTATGAAAAACAAAAAACATAACTAATTTAATAAAGTGCAAAGAAATGCAAGAAAAGTAAAAGAAAAGCTATATACAAAAGGGTAAGACAGAGATTACGCTGAAGGAACATCTCGATAGAGCGGATCTACCAGTTCCTCACTTCTCTCCTAGCTGTCGAAGCTCTCCAGAAATGGCTTTAAGCGCTGACCATTGACTTTAAAGAGTTTACATTTTCCGGATTCTCAATCCCAACTGCGCCTTATGGGTGAACTACCTTGACGATGAAAGGTCTAGTCCATCTAGAACGGAGTTTACCTAGAAAGATGTGCAAGCGAGAGCTGTACAACAATACTTTTTAGTGAGGTTCAAAGGTCTTCCTTACAATGTTCTTGTCATGGAGGAGCTTGACCCTCTCTTTGTAGATTCTCAAGCTCTCATACAATTCACGCCTCAATTCATCAAGCTTGTTCATTTGCAACATCCTCTGTTTACCTGCCTTAGCCAAATCAAAATTAAGAGTTTCAATGGCCCAATATGATATGTGCTCCATTTCCACTGGGATGTGACATACCTTAAAGTAGACTAACCTATAGGGAGACATACCAAGAATAGTTTTAAAAGCGATACGGTAGGCCCAAATAGCATCAGTTAGTCGAAGCGACCAATCCTTGAGATTAGGGGTAACCGTTTTTTCTAAAATATGTTTGATCTCCCTATTAGCCGGTTAAACTGACCATTTGTACGTGGGTGGTAGCGAGTGAAACTTTAGTGTGTGACTCCCTGCTTTTTTAACAGATTTTCAAAAGGTCGATTGCAAAAATGGAGCCCACCATCACTAATGATTGCACAAGGCATTCCAAAGCGAGAAAAAAATATGTTCTTTCAAAAATCTCAAAACAACCTTGTGGTCATTACTTCTCGTTGGAATGGCCTCCACTCACTTAGACATATAATCAACTGCTAATAAAATGTAAAGGTACCCACAGGAGGGGGGGAAAGGCCCTATGAAGTCTAAGCCCTAACAATCGAAAATCTCAATAATTAAAATAGGGGTAAGAGGCATCATGGTTCCTTTTATGATCCCTCTAATTGGCTGAAAAAGCACCCGAGCACGGGTTTGCAAAAGTCAAAGCAATCTTTAAAAAGAGTGGGCTAATAAAAACCGGCTTGTAGGATTTTGTCAGCCGTTTTTCTTGTGGAGAAATGCCCTCCACAAGATTCAGAATGATAGAAGGTGAGTACCCCAATTTGATCATCATTGGATACACACCTTCTCAGCAATTGATCAGGACAGTATTTAAACAAGTATGGATCATCAAAATAGTAATTTCTTATGTCCACAAAAAATTTCCTCTTTTGCTGAGATGTCCATTGGGATGGAATTTGTCCTGTCACTAGATAGTTTACTATGTCCGTATACCATGGGCTGTGGACAAGAGCAAAGAGTTGCTCATCAGGGAAAGTGTCGCCTATGGGTAGACCTTCAGAAGTTGTCTTTGAAACTAAGCGAATAGGTGGTTAGCGCTGCATTCTTGACGCTCCATGCCAGTAATGGTTAGATTAAATTCTTGACATAGTAGGATCCACCTAGTCAGACGAGGCTTAGTATCTGCTTAGAGATGGTACTTATTTGCATGATCGGTGAAAATGGTTACGGGGGACCACACACAGTGTAAGACACGAGACTTTTCTAGGAGTAAAGACTTCGACCCAGAACTCTTTTACGCCAGTTGTATAATTGGACGTAGCCGAATCTAGAGTCTTCAGCGGCATAATAGATCACAAATGCTTTTATCTTTCCCTTTGCCTAATACAACCCCTACGACGCAATGCACTAACAGTCACAGTCTCAAAGGGAGGTCCCAATTAGGGGATCGCATGATAGGAGAGTGACATAACATGGTTTCAGTTATCAAGGCCGCCTCACTTGCACGTGACCATTAAAAGTGACATCCTTTGGCAAGCAGTGCACAAAGGACGTCTTCTGCCCAAAATCTCTTATGAACCTCCTATAAAATCTGCATGACCTAAGAGTACAGGTATATCCGCCCGACACACTTAGGAGTGGGTAAGTTGGAGATCAACTCAACTTTTGCTTTATCTACCTCCATTCCTTCTCTCGACATTATGTGTCCTAGCACAATCCCTTGTGTCACCATGAAATGACACTTCTCGATTCGGCCTAAATTCTTCTCGACACCTTTCCTAGTACTCTCATAAATTTTCAAACATCCCTCATATGAATCTCGAAAACGAAATCGTCCATGAATCTCAAGATATGTTCTATCATATCTAAAAATCCCATCATGCCTGCATTGGAAGGTCCTTGGTGCATTACATAGTCGAGGCATTTTCCACAAGGCATATGTGTACCCAGGGCAAGTGAATGTGGTTTCTCTTAACTTAATCTTCAAGGCTATCTCAATTTGATTATACCCTAAGTACCCATCTAGAAAACAATAGAATTCATGCCCTGCAACTCTCTCCAACATTTGATCCACAAAAGGTAAAGGGAAATTATCTTTCCTAGCTCTAACATTAAGTTTTCTATAGTCTATGCACACCCTCCAACCTGTGGTGACCACAGTGGGAATTAGCTCATTCTGTTCATTTGCTACCACAGTGACCCTAGATTTCTTAGGAACTACTTGGGTTGGACTGACCCACTTTCTATCTGCGATGGGGTAAATAACACCTACATCCAGTAGTTTTAAGACCTCTTTCTTGACAACTTCTTTCATGACTAGGTTCAGCCTTCACTGTGGTTGTCTAGAGGGTTTGACATCCTCTTCCAAGTGAATCCTGTGTGTGCAGATCAAGGGGCTAATTCCCTTAATATCTACAATGGTCCATCCTATGGCAGTTTTGTGGGTTCTTAGTATATCCAAAAGTTTATGCTCTTGATCCGGCTCTAAAGAAGAGGATATGATTCTGGGAAAATTATCTTACACTTACAGGAATGCATACTTGAGATGCGATGGTAAGGGTTTCAATTCAAGCTTAGGTGGTTTCTCGTTCAAAGGTAATACTCTGTCCTCAATTGGTAGCAATTTTTCAAATCTTGGTGCCCACCCATTTGCCTCCATTACCTCCAGCGTGGCTCAATTATGGGTACGAGAAACTCAGTCGGATGTAGTTACCTCCCTCCAGCCACAACTTGGGCTTACTAGACAAGACTTGAGAGGGTCATCATATAAAACATGATCTACATAGTTCTACACAACAGATTCTATCATATTTACCTCACAGACGTCCTCATCATCCCCTATCTCCTTGATAACATTGAATATGTTCAATTAACAGTCATGTTACCAAAAGATAACATCATTAGTCCTCCCCTACAATGTATGATGGCATTGGTAGTGGACAAGAAGGGCCTACCAAGAATCACTGGAAACTGAGTCCCATGATTCACCATAGGTTAAGTGTCAAGAACAACAAAATCCATAGGAAAGTAGAACTTGTCTACTTGCACCAATACGTCTTTCATTAGACCTCTAGGAATTTTCACACTACGGTCAGCTAGCTGAAGGGTGATATTCGTCGGTTCTAACTCTCCTAACCCTAGCTCAACATATACCGAGTATGGCAACAAATTAACACTTGCTCCCAAGTCCACTAGAGCATGTCCCAATTTTGAGTTTCCCACCACTATGGAAATAGTGGGGCTTCCTGGATCTTTGTATTTCGGGGGCAAGTTGTTCCTAATCAAAGAGGTGGATTGTTCGATCATAAATGCATCATGTTGACACCAACTTTTTCTGATACACAAGTCTTTCAAGAACTTGGCATATGACGGAATTTGCTTTATGGCATCCAACAAGGGAATGTTTACCTTAACCTGTTTGAACAATGCATCGATTTCATAATGATTGTTCAATTTCTTAGGGGCTCTCAACCTATGAGGGTATGGAGCAGGAAGAACATGGGAGCTTGTATCTTTTACGACTCAGCATCAACAGCATCTGTCCCTAGGAACGCAGGGCTTGTCAGACACATCCTCATCCCTTAATGGTTCATTTTGAAAATCTTTTGTTGTTTCTTTGGAGAATTCTTTAGGCTGAAAGGTTTTATCAATTGTTTTTCCACTTCGAAGAGTGGTGACAACCTTGCAATGTTCCAAAGTTACATCGTTTGGACTTGAGATTCCAATACTATTTTGACCTTGAGGGCTTTGGATTGTCTGAGAAGGGAGTTTCCCTTTTTCTTGTTGAAAATTTCCCATAGAAGAGGTCAACTTAGTGATTTGGGCTCTCACATCATTTAAGGCAGTTTGAAATTCAATGTTCGTGGATTGTTGAGCCTGGACAAACTGTGTCACAATGTCCTCCAAACTTCTCTTATGTGGAGGTTGGTAAAGTTGTTGATTTTGATTCCCTTGAGAAGAGGGGTGAAAACCTTGGTTAGGATTCACAGGAAATCCTTAAGGACCTTGATTTTGGAATTTAGGGGCTTGATTTGAAAAGCCTTGGTTTTGGAAGTTCTGGCCTTGGTTATTTGGAAAATGGTTCTGGCCTCCCTCATTCTTCCAACTAAAATTCAGGTGCTTACCCCACCCTGGATTATAAGTTTCAGAGTGTGGAGAATTGAAGGGCTTCCTTCAGTAATTAAGAGCATTAGCTTGCTCTATTTAGATTGACCCCTTGACTTGAGGAAGGTTAGGGTAGTTAATGGTTGAATGAGTGAGGTCATCGCAAATGATACATGACTCCTCCATTCCAGATCCCATAGGCACCGAAGGTACCTTGGGTACAACAGTCACCTCATTCACTTTTTTTAATTCGATGGCCTCTAACTTCCTAGTTAAATTGGCTATTTTTGCTTACAGGTCATCATTCTCTCTTAAGTGATGTATTCTCCTCCTGTATGTGTACTATGCACTTTAGCAGTATCTAGGGAGGTATTAGTCTCCCAAGTTCGTGCATTTTCTACTATTGTATCAAAAAATTGCAAAGCCTCCCTAGCGCTTTTCTCATAGAACTCCCCGTCACACATCATTTGAATGTATTGTTTGTTATTTAGGAAAGTCAGCAGTGAAAATATGCAACGATTGTCCAACATCCAAACCATGATGAGGAGAGCATGGAGGAGATCCTTATATCTTTCCAGTATAATAGCAAGATTCACTCGGTTTTTTGAAAAAGTTTTGGATTGCTGCGCAGAGTGCCTTGTATTACCCATTGTGCGAGGGGAGGGGAGGAATTTGTTTATTCCATTTGACAATTCATTTCATGTCTTCCCAGTGAAAATTGAATTGGGGCTTGAGAAGTAAATATATTTTAGCCTTTTCCTTGAGAGAAAATGGGGAATAAAACCATAAATTATATGGAGGGGCAATCTATGGAAAGGAAAAGCCTTGCAAACATCCTCAAATCTCATGAATGAGTAGGGGGTTCTCGAAATCGACCCCTTGATACCTGAGGAGAAGGCGAATCATCTCGACTTCATAAGGAATTGGTTAGCCTCTTGAGTGGCGGAATACATGAGTTGTTGTGGTTCTTTGAGGTTGCAGAATCTCGAAGGAGTTCTTTCGACGTGAGGTAAAGGGGCGGGAGCTCAATGTGATTACGCCTGAAAATTAATATTCCCCCCTCCCGTCGCCGAGGTTGTCAACGGTGCAACACCATCTCCTTATCGTGGAGGCTAATAGGGTCTTTGCGGGTTACCAGGTAACCCTTGGTCATTTAGATTAAAAAGAGTTTGTTGATTCCCGAGATGTTCCATTTGAGGATTAGGGTTCTCTTTAAACAAACGTCTTATTGTGGACTGTTCAAGATGTCTTTGAGGTATAACTCTTACAAGTCAATGTTGCTCGTCACGAGCCCAAACCGACATGCACCAATGTTACCCCAACTGGACAGGTATCCACTTCTATTATCTACAAAAAGAATGAGAAGAAAAAGGTAGAGAATGATCATACAAATCCCGTTGAAGCACAAGAGAGGGATTGAGTGTTGTTACCTTAAAGGAGGTGAGTTTCCACCATTAGAACCCTATCATGGAGGTTTAGAACTTTATTAAAACTGAGAATTGATTCATAATTGCTGGAACACTAATAAGAAATGTGAATTGAGAAATAACACTTCAATTGCAAGGTTGAGTTATCAAAACGCAGAGTCCCCCAACGAATACCAAGTTATAAAACCAACTAAAAGATTACCAATGTTCAAAAACTCATAATCGAGAAGAGGCTTAAGCTACTCTACTCTAAAGAAAACCTAAAGGATATGAGAAAAACTCTAAGGTTGAGCCAAACCCTATAATCGAACTCCTTAGTGCATACTAAAGTGGGCTTAAATACAATCATTAGTGATCTGAAGTGGGAATCAAAAGACAAGTGTGCCGCATAAAGTAAAATTCACTTAAATCTGCGAAGATCGCATGTTGAGTGCGGTACAAGTTAGTGTTAGTACCGGTGCCAAATCCGTGGTTCTCGATAGCACTTGAATGCAGATTACCCGGTACGATTTGAGTAGGTACGGTCGATTGGTGCAGTACCGGTCGATTTGTCTGGGGTACCACAGCTCTTGTATCTCTCGTGTAGATGCGGTACCGGATAGTGTGGTGGGTTGCCAATGTCTCCTAGCTGTCCCTTCCTTGAGCTGTCCAAGGGAGCCTCTGGCCGACATTTAGAATCTGGCAGTGATCTAGGTTGTCCTCTGAGACGAACCGCTCTGAAAATGTGCATGCTCGAGCAACCTACACACACATAAAAACGGTAGAAAAGGTCAAAAACACCTATTCTACACAAAATGAAAGCAAAACATAAGCTAAGGGGCTTAAAACCCTCTATAATTGTCACACTTTTATGTCTCCAACAAGAAACATGTAGTCCTGGTTTGGGAACATGGTGTTCTAAACTGTGAAATGTATAGTGGTTGAAGATATTTCAAAACTATAATAACATACCCTTGGACAAATTCAGAATTCAACTCATAACCGATTTGTTTTTATGAACATGGTGCAAACTAATAGTCACATTGTCAACTCTTTTCCAAAGTTTACTCAAATCAGAGAAACTACTAATTGTTAAAGTATAGTTAATCATATTTCAGCATTTAAATATAGTTACTCTAATTACTTTTCAGTTTACAAAATAGAAATCTGAGTTCAAATAGTGATACCTTTGAGTAGTTTGAGTTCTTAATCTTTGAAATTTCCTATAGATCCCTGTGGGTATGATATCTGAACTTAAAATCCACTTTATTACTTGTTGACCTATGCACTTGCAGTAAAAGAGACCAAGTTGAAATTTAAAATAGTTTAGAGTAAGAAAATAGCAACAAGTTTTTGGCTAAGTTGATGGGGACTGATCAATAGTCTTTAGTAGCTAAGTCAATCAACAATTTGGTCATAAAAACACAACAAGTTTTTGGCGCCATTGTCGGGGATCTAAATAGGGAATCATAGACTAATATTCCAAACAAAAAGGAAATTGCTAATTTAAACATTTTACTTTAATATTTTTTATCAATTACTAAGAGTAATTGACAAATCTTTCAAGCTATATAAGTTGTGATCAATTCTATCCAGTGATCTTAATGTGGTTTAGTGTGGTTATTATTGTAGGTGCTTATTATATGCATCGTAGATCAAAAGCTGAACTATTGCCGCACAAATCTTGAGATAAGAACTTTGAGAAATACGAAAAAAATAAGAGAGATTGAAAGCAAATATGGTGAGCAAAGATATGAGAACAAAATATGGTTTATGTGACACAAATACTCAAATAAAGGCAAGAACATAGGTTTATGGAGGCCAATAATCAAGGAAGAGTATTTAGCAGTTAGACAACCACCAATTAAGGCCAACAATTTTGAGCTAAAACCTACTTTGATTACTATGGTACAACAAAATCAGTTCATTGGACATCCAAGTAAGGATCCTAATGAACATCTGGGAAGATTTCTGATGATGGCAAACACAGTCAAGATGAATGGTGTCGACCAATATGTAATCAAGCTACAACTATTCCCTTTCTCTATGAAAGACATAGTTGATAAATTTGGTTTAATCATTGTATGGTTGATGAGGGGGAAGAACTAGTAGAAGAGATACAAACAGGCTGGCGAGGAGAGGTGTCCCATGTATGGTATTAGACAAATGACCAAATGGGATTTTCTACCATGCCATGGAACTACTCTTCAAAGGAATAGTTGATGCGACCTGCGAAGGATTGCATTGGAAAGCAGAAGAAGCAGCCCTTAGGGGGGGCTAGCAAAGAGGGGTATAAAGCTCCATCGAAGCGGGAGGCGATATATTCATAATAGCGGGTGTGATTGGATTGAGCAAAATGGCCCGACCATTAGCGACTAAACTAGTGCCATCATGACCAGAATGAATAATCATGAGAGAAATAGTCATTCAGTTAATGAAGTGGGGCGTAGATCGTCTTTGGGCATAATAGAGTTGCTGACCAAGGACTAGCTCATGAAGTTCCTTATCAAGTTGAAGAAGTCCAGTACTTGAATGGGAATAGAAGTTACAACTCCAAACCCAACAACAACCTACCAACCCACTACACACCAGCCCTAAGGAGCCATGAGAACCTTTCTTATGAAGGTGGGAATCATCAAGGTCAAAGACCAACACAAAACTACCAACAAAGTTATATTCCACCTAGGTTCCAAGGACAACATCAAGGAATTCAAAGAGCCAATAATCAACAATAGAAGAGATCTCAATCATTTGAGGAGCAGATGTAGAGCTATATGGTAGAAAACAAAAGAATAATCAACATGCATGAACATAAATTTGCTGAACTTGCAGTTTTCTAAGAAAACACAAATGTCTTTCAAGAAAATACACATGCCTATTTGAAAAACTTGGAGACTCAAGTAGGGCAGCTAACCTTGAACTTCCAAAATCAGTCCAGGGATTCTTTCCCTAGTGATACAAAGAAGAATCCAAAAGACTGTTTGGCCATCACATTGAGGGGTATGAGGAAGTTAGTAAGAAAAAGAGAGGTTAAGAAAATCATAATGATGATGAAGAGTGAAAAAAAATCAAGCAAGTAGTGAGAAAAGAAAAATGGCGAGTTAACATGAAAGTGGCTGACTTAAAGATACGGGGTTATCAACAATTGATACAATGAAAAAGAAGAAGGAGGAAGTGGGAGGTTATCTACCTCCAATTCCATTCCCTCAAAGACTGAAACAATCAAAACTGGATGATCAGTTTGCCAAGTTCCTAAATATGTTCAAGAAACTGGAAATAAACATTCCTTTTGTTGAGGCATTAACTAAAATGCCACATTATGCAAAGTTCATGAAAGAAATAATCAGCAAAAAGAGAAAACTAGATGAAAATGGGATAGTGAGCTTATCTGCAAATAGTAGTGCCATTATCTAGAAAAAGCTACCATAGAAAATGCAGGATCCATGAAGTTTCACCATACCTTGGGTTGGATACATAAAAGTGCGACATTTATATAGGGTTTTAAGCCCCCTAGTGTTTTTCTCTCATTTTGTGTAGAATAGGTGCTTTTGACCATTTCTAACGTTTTTATACGTGTGCAGGTTTTTCGAGTCCCATGCACATTTTCATAGCAATTTGGTTCCAGAGAACAAATATAGATCATCATTGTCGATTATAGCCACTGTCAAGAGGCCCCGGGTAGTGCTACAGTGAAGAGGGCGATTGCGGAGGCGGTGATGCTGGTACCACATAGCGATGCCGGTACCCACATGCGGTGAAGCAATGTTGCAGTACCAAATATAGTGGTATCGGTACTGAGGATGTTAAGTATCGGTCACTTTTACAGTGCAGATACCACCTTTGCGATGCAGGTACCATCTCGTCTGGCGAGGACTTGAGGCGAATTTCAATCTTGGTGCAAAGACACGCTCGTCTTCGACCACCACTTCGAGATCACTAATGAGATTGTATTTAAGCCCACTTCAAGGTAGAGTTAAGGGGGATCAGTTCTATGGTTTGGTCTTGAACTTTTAGGTGTTTTCTCATAATTTTCAGGAGTTCATATAGTGGAGTACTTAGTTTTCTTGATTCTAAGTTTTAATCATATAATCTTCGGTTGGTTTCTATATTGGTATTCTTTAAAGTGTGTTTTGATATCCCAACCTTGCAATTGAAGTGTTATTTCTCAAGTCACATTTACGATTAGTGTTCTAGTAATCATGAATCGACTCATGTTTTAATGGAGTTCTAAACCTCCATGATAGGGTTCTAATGGTGGAAACTCACCTTCTTGAGTACTGACCCCTCAATCCCTCTTTTGTGCTTCAATGGGACTATACGATACTAAACACTTGCGAAAACTCTTATAAAACCTTAGTTTGGCAACTCTTATAAAACCTTAGTTTGGCATCTTCTTGACAACGTGTGGCGAGAACTCGGTACACGATTGTGCTTGATTACAATCTGAGACTAAGAGTCCCGAGAAAATCGTCAGTGTTTGTTATCGCTCAATCGTTCTTTGTCTTATAAAAGCTTTTAATGTTATATCTTCCGTCGAAGACCATTCATCAATGACTCTTAGATGAGATTGTAAGTAAGAGGTGGGTGTTACCTAGTCGATGGTGAGCGGAAATCTAAGGATCCTATCATTAGCCCTTCTTGTTTTAAAATAGTTAAGTTAATCGGTTACTCAATCAATCAATCACAACCTCCCAGATTTTACTTTAATTGCACATTCATTGAATGCAATCCTAGGAATCTTCAAAACCACTCACAATGAAATGACCTATGGACTCCCACAGTAGTATAATGCTTGACGACATTAGTTCCTACGCTTGGGCATAATTTCAACACACGAAATAGATGAAGCACCTTGCACTATTGGGAACTATGAATTTAGGAAGGCTTTGTGTGACTCTAGTGCTAGTATAAATCTAATGCCTTTATCAGTAGTAAAAAGATTAAGTTTGGGTGAGTTAACTCCCACAACACTTTCCCTACAAATGGCAAACAAATCAATGACTCAACCAGAGGGCATAATTGAAGATGTACTTGTCAAGGTGGGGAAGTTCATTTTCCCAGTGGACTTTTTGGTAATTGATATGGAAGAAGACAAACAAGTGCCTACAGGTGCAGCTTTGATAGATGTAAAGAAAGGAGAGCTTACTCTACGGGTTGGCACAAAAGAAGTACACTTCAACCTAAATCAAAGTCTAAAACAACCTGATTTTGAAATAGCTAAATGCATAAGGATTGATAATGTAATTCCTAATAGACAAGAGATGAAACAAGAATTTATGAAGCAAGACCCATTAGAAGAGTGCATGATCAAATCATATACAAAGACTTCATTGAGAAAAGCTAAATGCAAATGTTGACCTAACTAAAACGTATTTGAGCCTTAGTGTAGAAAGTTAAGAAAATTTTAAGAAGCGTGATAGAGTCTTGATAAATGAGAAAAAAAGTTTTGAAGGGTAATCTTGAAACAAGTGCCTAAACTTGCTTGAAATATGCAACCCCTCTGTGAGAGAAGTCTAAACCGTTGATCATTGTAGGTGATTTAACTTGAGGAGAAAGAAGCGAAGGAAGTGGTAAATGGAGGATTTGAAAGGATCAGCCGTAATATGCATGCATAAGATCATATGGAGAGAATGCAAAGACTTCCATAGAACACCAAAGAAGGCTGAATCTAGTAATGAAGGAAGTGTTAAGGAAGGAAGTTCTCAAATATGGCTCAAGTTGGGTTCATCTATGCATCTCCCTAGGATAGTCTTGGAAATTGAGCAGAGTTCATGTGGTTCCCAAGAAGGGTGGATTTACAGTAATCAAGAATGAGAAGAATTAATTGATACCTAAAAGGACTATTACAGGGTGAAAAGTATGCATTGACTATAGAAAATTGAACACTGCAACTAGAAAGGATCATTATCCTTTACCATTTCTTGACCAAATGTTGGACAAATTGGCAAGTCCCCCTCATTATGGCTTCTTAGATGGTTATTCTGCGTACAATCAGATAGTTATAGCATGAGGATCAGGAGAAACCCACTTTTACATGTCCTTATGGCACCTTTTCTTTTAGAAGGATGCCATTTGGATAATGTAATGCCCCAGCCACATTTTAGAGATGCATGATTGTCTATCTTCTCAGATTTCGTAGAAAATATTATGGAGATATTCATGGATGACTTTTCTGTTTATGGATCCAGTTTTGATAATTGCTTACAAAATTTATCAATGGTACTTCAGAGATGCAAAGACAAGAACCTGGTTCTTAATTGGGAAAAATGTCATTTTATGGCAACAAAGGTGGTTTGGGGCCTGAAATTGCATTGTAGAGTTAGAAGTTGATCAAGCCAAAATTTCTATGATCAAAACTTTGATGCCACCAACTATTGTGAAAGGAATCATAAGTTTTGGGACATGCTGAATTCTACATGAGATTTATTACAGATTTCTCCATGATAGTCAGACCATTATACGAGAACGTAGATGCCAATTTTGATTTTGATGATGCATATAAGTTAGCATTTAATGATATAAAAGCTAGATTATTAATAGACCCTATCATATATGTACCAAATTAGAGCAAGAACTTTGTAAATTATGTGTGATGCTAGTGATTTTTTTTCCATGGGAGCAATGTTGAGGCCGAAAAATGGAGAAAACTTTCAGAGCCATTTACTATGCTAGCAAAACATTCAATGTAGCTCAAGAGAATTATGCAACAACATAAAAGGAGATGCTAGTAGTGGTCTTTGCCAGTGAAAAATTCAGATCATACATCTTGGGATCACATGTCATAGTACATACGATCATACATCCATAAAGTACTTAATGGCAAAGAAAGAGCTAAGCTTTAGGTTGATCGGATGGGTGTTATTTGTTCTCGATATTTGACATAGAGATCAAGATAAGAAGAGCAATGACAATGTAATGTGAGATCCTTATCTAGATTAGAAAAGCACATTGATGATAGAAGAGGTGAAATTGAAAGAACTTTCTGATGAGTAATTATTTCAAGTAAAAGTCTAGTTACCCTCGTATGCTGACTTAGTTAATTACCTGGCTTGTGGTATTATGCCATAAGAATTCACCTACCAGCGGAAAAAGAAGTTGAGATATGAAACTAGATTTTATATATAGGATGACCCACTTCTATTTAGAAGAGTGCGAGATCAAGTGTTAGATGGTGTACACAGGCGAGCAAAGCGAGATTACGGACAAATGTCCTCGGCCACCCAGTATGAAGGTCACTTTGTAGAGGCAAAAGAAGCATTTCAGAGAAAATCCTGTCAGGTTCTATTGGCCAACACTATTCAAAGACAGTTTTGAATGGGTCAAGTAGTGTGACAGATGTCAAAGATTGGGCAACATCAATAAAATGAATGAAATGCCTCTGCAAGGGATATTGGTGGTGCAAATCTTTGATGTATGGGGAATAGACTTCATGGGACCTTTTCCACCATCTTTTGGAAACTGATATATTCTCCTTGATGTGGATTATGTATCTAAATGGGTAGAAGTTGTAAACGTCGAGAAATGATGCGATACGAGTTGTAGGGTTGTCGAATATGCGAACGGATGTGGAGCTACAAGAACTATCATAAGTGATGAGGGAAGTCATTTGCAACTAATTTGTTTGCAAGCTCATGAGTAGATATAGGTGAGTCATTTTATGGGTTTGGCTTATCACCCTCGGTCAGAATGGACAGCTAAAGCATCCGGTAAAGAGATAAGAATATACTAGAGAAGGCCGATGCATCTGGCAAAGAAAGACTAGGCATTGAAACTAGATGATGCATTATGAGCTTATAGAACTACTTACAAATCTCATATTGGTATGTCCTCTTATAGAGTGTTTTTTGGAAAAGCTTGTCATCTACCTCTTGGCCAGATATAAGCTGTATGTGGGCGATTAAGAGCGAACTTAGATTGTCAGCTGTGAGAAAGAAATTGCTCAGTTAAATGACTTGGAAAGGAGTGAGAATGTAGCCTATGATAGTGTCATAATTTACAAAGACAAAACCAAAAGGTGGCATGATCAGAAAATTCTTAGAAAAGAGTTCAAGGTAGGAGAATCTTACTTTACAACTTAAGACTCAGGATATTTCCAAGAAAAATGATGTCAAGATGGAGTGATCCTTTTACAATCATATCAATCACACCATTTGGAGCAGTAAAATTGAAGACAAAATAAGGAAATGAATTTAAGGTGAGCTCTGAATGAAGAGTGGACTGGAGATTAGAAGTTTTAAAGGAAGTAGTTTGTTAAAAAGCTTGATCTATAGCAACTTTATCTAGCTAAGGACACTAAATAGAGCAGCTTCTTGGGAGGCAACCCAAGCAAAATTTTCCTTAAATCTTCCATTTTAGTTTATGTTAATTAGTTAAGTTTGTTGGATATTTTTGGATTTTAATTTTGAAGTTGATATTAGTTGATTTTTATGTTTTTCAAGATATGAAAGTTGATTCTTATATGGCAGTTATTATTAATAAGAAAATTTGAGCATTGAATGAAATTCTACTAAATAAAGAGGAAATGCATGCTCAAAACTTTTGTGAGAACTTTCCAATTTTCTTTCCTAGTTGTTATTTTCTTTATTTACCATTTGCATATTTTGCTGATGTAAGAACATTGAGCTAAAATGCCCATGCTTGAACCAAATTGCTTAGATCTTAATCAAATAGTGTTCATAGCATTATTTTATTGAATTGTTTAATCTGAAATGATGCACGTGCCTTTATCAAAAGCTTGATGAGAACTGTTCAGCATATTGAGTTTCTAGAGTTGAAAAGAACACAATTTGTGTCATGACATATTTCAAAAATGTCGCAACAATTTGGCTTCGGTAGTCTTGAGTAACACATTGATGTGCAACATAATGCTTCTTTGTGACATTCTTTTAGCTTTCAGATGTTATCAGTGTCACACTGACTCGCCTAGGCGGATGAAGGGGGGCGCAGAGCTATCTGTTTTTACACTTTTTTAGACATTGGTAGACTAGTCTTATAGCGAATCAAAATATCATATACAAAGATACAAAATAAAACTACCACCGTATTGGTGTTTACGATTAATCAATACATATAGTCCTGAGTCCCATTTACATATACATATACAAAAACTGTACATTTACATTTACATAATCAGAGCGCAAAACCTATTGTGATGGATTTCTACTAGTTTGTTGGCCCAGCAGTATGCGAAAGATCGCAGACGTCCTCCTCTGTACCTACACGGATTAAAATCCATGATGAGCTTAACGCTTAGTAGGAAACATATGACTTATACATATACACATGCACTAATACTCATTTATAGTAAGCATATACTTGATATGAGATATCTGATGCGAGATATCATAATTTTCATGAATTCATATAACAAACATACACATACTTGTACTTATAGTAGACTTTTACTTGTTCGAGATCTCATTATGAGTTGCCAGGCTTGTAGCATGCGAGTGCAGTGAGTGCGTTCGACGAGCGATGTGCATTCACTTTCTTCTTATTCATCATTCAAATTATTATCATATAATTGTTTGACTACTAGACCAGTGTCTGAAATGAGTAGAACACACAATAATAAGTACTAGGAAGGTGTGATGCGGTCTTGGTGTCGTAGCACAAACGAGTGCGAAGCCTTTGATGAGTGTCGTCGCACTAATCGAAATGTAGGAAGTACTAAAATGTGCGAGAAACACGATCAAAGAATGTCGTCGCACTAATCAAAGAGTACCGAAGTACTATACGTGCCTGCCCCCATAACAGAGGTGTCGTGTCATTCAATATCCGATCTTAGGCAGTCCTATAATTATATGTGTTCAGGAACTTACTATCTTATCATAGGGGCATTAAGTTTGCTAACATTTCACTTCGCCTCGTGGTATAGTCTAATTTTTTTTTCCTTTACCTTCTGGCCCTTTCATACACTTATAGGGTCCTCGTTAGTCCGATAAGCGAGTCCTCGAAGTAAACGGAATAGCAAACATGACAAAAACACATTTCACAGGCAGGTGTTACGCTACGACATAACTTTGCTGGCATGGCGTAGGCCTTCACCGCGGTGTAGCTTTGCTACGCCTCTACGTACCTGAGGCTTGTCCAAGCCTCCCTCTCAACCACGCTGCTGCGTGGGATCCCTACACCGCGGCATAGGACCCCAAAATTGCCTAGATTTGCTAATTTCAACCATTTTCCCGAAATCCTACCAAAATCAAAAGAAAACTCATATACTCTCTAGAAAAACATCTCTGAGTGTCTCTAACTTGACCCAAAAACCAAACATAGAGACTAATTAAGTTTTTCAAACCAGAGCTCGAATACTTGTAAAAGTTAGGTTAACTTCCTAACACCCAAACATGTATCCATACATCATAAACCAAGATTTCATACTTTCGAAAGGAGGATTCCATACTCGTCTTATACAAATTAGGGTTTACCGAGGAAGCTGACAACAATCTGGGTTTTCATTAGTTCTGCTAAACCACAGAAATGGAACAAACTAATATCCATACAAAAGTCCAAAAATCCATACTAATCCATACAAAACTATAAATATCCATACCTTTCTTGGCTTTCTTTCTCTTCTTCTTCTATTTCTTTCTCTCTTCCTTTCTCTCTTCATGAAATACCCTCAAAAAATCCCTAAAATAGAGACCCTAATTGCTCTTATCCCGATTTGGTCTATTTTCCTTTATTACACTGGTCCTGGAAACTCCCTTATTTGCACCTGACTTATGCCATTTCTATAATAGCATCTCATCTTCTTATCTTATGACTTTTATATCCTATTTTGACAATTTTCACTTTTACCCTTGTATCTTGTACAAATTTCGGGTTTCTCGGTTTTCACTTTTTGAATTTAAATTACGAAAAATTCAAATTATACTATAAAATACCTAAACATCTTGAAAACTTGACAGGTATATTTCGAAGTGTTCTGATCCAATATTGTCGTAACCTGACTTTCTATGTCGACACAACTTTCTATATCCGACATCTTCTAAACTCTAATACTAATTCTTTGTGACATAAAATTATTATCGACAATGTCAGTGTCATAACATATTCCTTACGGTCTTTAAAGGAATTCAAAAAGTAGAACTCCTTTTGAAATTCATTTTGTCTATCCGTTAGAAACCTGATCTCTCCTCTCTCGAGCTTCATCCTCTTCGTCAAAAATGTTTGAGCTACAAATGTTAGTACCAAATATGAATGAAATCATGGCAAAGTACGAAGAAAATATAGAGGAAACAGTGGTTAATACTATCAAAAAAGTTCCTAAGAAGGAAATTCAAAAGGAAATGGGTGAAGAGGAAATAGAAGTTCAGAAGGAAAGAAAGAGGAAAAGAGGTGAAGGAGAAAAAGATGGAGAAAAAGATGAAGAAAAGGGCAATGGAAGCAATGTTGATGACTTCCTATCCAACAATGCATTTGAGGTGATGGAGAAGAAGATGCTAAAAAAGGGATTCAATGGGGAAAGAGAATTCAAGAAGTTCATTCCCCCATTCAAGGACATGATTGAGAAGAGATGATGGAAAATCATATGCGAGCACATGCCACCTAGGCGTGCTGCATTGGTAAGAGAGTTCTATGCTAACCTGGTGGATATGAAAGGAACTAAATGTTATGTGAGAGGGAAGTGGGTCTCATTTCATAGGCATGAGATCAATCAATTGTTCTTGATTAGGAAAATTGGTGATAGGTTAAGTCAAGCTAAAGAAAATCGACCACGGGTGTAAGTACTAGCGCTAGGAAGGAGAATGGAAGAAATAAAGGCCCACTGTCCATAGCAAGAGGATGCACCGGCGAGGAAGCGAATTCGTTATTTCTCGAGTTTAGGTCTAATGTCTTCTAATCATGTGTGCACGGTGAGAGAGGAAGAAGCATTTCTCTTATATGCCATTCTGAAAGGTTACAAGGTCAGTTTGGGAAAGCTAATTGAAAAATCAATTCTCAGCTATCAGAGCAGCAACTTTCGAGGACACACGCCTCACCCAGTAATCATCACATACCTATGCATAAAGGGAGGAGTAACTTTTAACAGAGATGAAGAAGAGGAATGCTGACCTCCTGCTCACCCTCATTGCATTCACGAGCCTCCATCGAGCAGGCGAAGAAACTAATAGAGACTGAGGAGGAAGAGACATAGCAGTTGAATTGGACAGTCAAGAGCCCAATAACAAAGCACTGGTGGTTAGCATAATGAACAGATGAGATGAGAGGTGATGAGTCAAAAACTCATTGAATTTTTAGTCCATTTTTTTATTTTATTTACAATGTAATTGCTTGTTTTTATGCATAAATATGTACTATTTACAAAATTTATATTTTGCATAAACGTAAAGCAAAAATGAAAATTCCAGCAAGAATCAGAAGTGAAAACAGATCAATGGCCCAGGTGAGGTCTCGACCAGAAGACATACTATGCTAAATGAAAGCGGTTGCGACGAAAGTTGAAGACGAAAAAGGGCTCGAGGAAGAATTCTATGCGACATAAAATAAGATTCATGACCGCAAAAAGAAGACAATTATGGTTCTGACCAGGATTCTTGAGATGCGTGACAAGTAATTCAGTAACCGCGACAATTTCAAAGTCCACGACAAATTTAGGTCTGACTATAAGTGATATGGCCAATAGATGTTCAAATGATGGAAAGCTTAGCTGAGACAAGGCGAAGGAACTGAGTAAGATCAGGTTGCGACATCGAGATGAGTCATGTTTCTGAAAAGAAGACATTCTTAGTCGCAACAAATAATGGATGTTACAACTAGGAAGGAATGCTTAATGGACTTGTAAGGTCTCTATCAGGCAATTTGAGGTTGCGACAAAAATATAAGTTGGGAAGAAAAGAGATATCAAGTAGGAATTCATGTAGCGACATAAAACTGAGTTGAACAGCTAAAACATGTTGTGACTAAGAAATGAGGTTACGAGAGGATGAGGAGAAATGAGGTCGCGACATGCTTTTGAGATCGCGACATAAATTTCAGCAAGGAGAAGAAACAATTTGAGAGCTACTAAATCTATATCATGACGAAACCGATGAAAAAGACAAATAATTTTAAGTTGCAACATGAAAAAGGAGCTATGACCGAGAATCGGTTGAGAAAGTAAGTCGAGACATCGAATTGAAGGTACATAACCACGGAATGCAATGGGCAATGAGCAACCAGTCGTGACATGGAGCGGGTCGCGACATATAATTTATTAAAGGGTCAGAAAAGCATGGTCGTAACAAAGATCAATATAGCTAGCAACATAAATGATATTGCGACGTGGAATTGAGGTCGCGACATTTATTTCAACAAAAAGGAAGAACAGTCAAGTCGCGACATACTTTTGAGGTCGGCAGATTACTAATTAAAACTACTTGGCGGTAACCCAATGACCACGTCGACAGAAAATGACGGGACCAGTAGTTAAATCTCGGTCTTCCTTGAAGGCTGAGACAAGCTGAAAGGTGTCGCAGCTTGAAAAAGAAGCGGCGACCAAGAAGCAAAGGGTGACAACGAAGTGATGTGAGCATCAAATCAAAGGTCATAACAAATGTAGTAAAAAGGTGAAATTCGGTCTTCTGGAATTGAGGAATCCGACACCAATTCACGGAAGCAGAAAAAGGAGGTCATGACGGAGTTTTCTTCTTGATAACTATAGTCATAATAGAAAATTCGTAACCACTAATCAAATTGCAACTTAAGAAACAAGTCGCAACAAAAAACGATAGGTTGTGGCTGATAATTGCAAGTCTGAGAGTGAAGAAGTCTGACTAGTTTCACGAGGTCCCTGACCCAGGCACACGATAAACCGGACCCGAGTTTTACGTCGTGAGCTTTTGGTGTGACACAAGCAGTGGTGGGCCATTGAATTTAAGTACAGGCCTTGGAAGCAGGTGATTTCTAAAGGTTTATAAATGAGGTGTACCGGTTTAGTAAAGCGGCTTTCGTTTTAAAGCCCGTTATGCGGGAGGAGGAGGAGGAAGACTCACTATATATTTTAGCATAGATTTTTTTTTTCTCTTTTCTTTCTTTGCTTTCCTTTCCTTTTTCTGGATCTAAACCGATGTCTACATTAGAATGTAAAAGTTAGTTTAATTTTCTCTTTTCTAATTATGGCTGGAATCAATGAGTTCGAGACGATTTTTGGAATTCATTCTTCTAGGGAATTATAATTCTGATGGATGTTCTTGATCGACACTCCATTGTAGTGTGTGATTACGTAATTAAAACCTGACTTCACTAGATTGGATTATTGTTAGCTACGATCTTTTACTTGCATTAATTAGAGAGAATTACTGGATTAGATTTATTTGATTTGATGTGTTATTGAATGGATCTATTCTCGTAATGTATGAATACCCTTCCAAAGTATGTATCTACTACGATTTTCGGGGAGACCCTCTAAGTGACACGAGTTGGAAATTCACGAGTTAGAACATTCGATTGGTGGGTATGTTGAAACTGCCATTGAAGAACTGTGAGCTCAGTGGCTTAGATAAATTCACAGTTCATTCATAATTGATGTTGGAGGGGAATATTTATCAATTTAAATAATCAGATATTTCACCTTAATCTGTTGGAAGGCTCTTGAACTTGTGCTAGCCGAGATCTAATCAAGGGAATGAAACTATCCACTAGATTTAACGGATGGAGTCAATCCAAGTTGTAAATTTACAACCCTTACTTGGGAAGACGAAATTTGCGGAGTCTCGAGAAATGGGTATGAAGTATTGAGAAAGAAAAAATACTTTCGAGATCTTGTTAAAATTGTACAAAGCAATGTTAGCCAGTTAGACCCTTGTCTTGAGAGAAGCGGGGACCTCTAGTCGATGAATTATGGAGAAATCAGCACGTAGGCATCTTGGACATTTTCAAATTCGGCACAAAACAAAGAAACAATGCATGATGGTGCGAAATTGTCCTATTCCTAATCTTCTTTGATAATTGTTCATTTTCGACAAATTGATTGATCCGATTATATTTTGTTTTTGTTATTGTTACATTATCATAAAATTCAACTTTTCTTTTACTTTTAGATGTATTCTCTGAAACGATTATTTTCCTAGTTAAAGGCTGAGAAACTGTCACATAGAGATCTAGATAGTATGGATCTTGAGTAGTTGAGGTAGTTGATTTTGAGAATCCAAGTCAATCTTTATGGGAATGATATCTGGACTTACATCCAATTTTTACTACTTGTATGACTTGTGCACTTGCAATGTCATAGACTAAACCTATTCATAATTCCAAAACATTAAATCAGTTTTATTCAATTTTAAGAAAACTCCAGTCCAATTTGACATGGTTACAGGAAAATTGTAAGGTTCTTCTTATGGAGTGTTAAGTTAGTGGTTTGAATTACATATCTTCACAGAGGCAATTAGTTTTATGGCGTCGTTGCCGGGGATTTTAATGGATTTGAATAAATCAATATTCGACAAGAGAGAAGTGCTAATTTGGATGTTTTTTCTTTGTTTATAAAGTACCACTTGAGTTTGATAGCAATGGTACGCATAATCAGTCCTTTTAAGAAACAGGATGGAGTTTTGTGATACCATATTTCTAATTTATCTCAATATGTCTCCATTTCAAGAGGAGTTCTTAAGATTAATGCAGGGGCTTGAATGGTTGTATGATCTCTGAATTGAAAAGAACATTAAGGAGCTTAGAAAGTACAAACAAAAGCGAAAAACCTGCCTTGAATGAAGAAAGAATTGATCGAGACAGTTGAATAAGAAGCAATGACGAAAGGCCTCAATTAAAATCTGATGGAGAATTGTAGACTGTTATGGCAAATACCAATAGTCAAACAACCTGCTGTGAAATTAACAACTTTAGTAAATGACGCCAGTCTGTAGTTCAGTAGAATCATTCACGCCATCCCGTGAAGATCTAATGAGCATGGCGGGTCTCAGAATGCAAACACAGTTAAAATGATGAATTGTGAGACCAGGTATCTAAAGCTACCCTGCACCACTTTTCCTTAAGAGAAGTGTGCGGCACAGTGTGATCATTGCATAGCAGCTCTGACACGTCCCCATGGAAGAGTTGGTGAACATTCTAAACGAATTTTCTCCGTCCCAACTACCATGCATGAAAGAAAAGGGAAATCATAGTGTTTCTGACAAGGGGGATGGCTGTATCTTTGCATGGGAAGGTATATTATTGAAGAGAGATATCATATCAGTGGCATAGATCTAGACCATGATGGATGTTAATACATCGCTCTACAGATGATGCTTAAGGTATCGCAGATGCTATTTGTTGGGACATTCGAGGGGAGAAGTGCGGAGGAGGCAAGGAGTTTGATAGCGGACCTAGCGAATGCAACATAGAAGCCCCATTCGAGATTACAAGGCCTGATCGCGAGAGGTGGTCATTAAATAACAGGATGATGGCCGTGGAAGCAAAATTAGATGTTTATTATGCATAGGATGGATAAACGGGATAAAAAGCGCATTTACATGAGATTGGAGCGGTAGAGAGGTGGAATCGGGAGAAATTATGAAGGATGGTGATGAAGATCGCATGTAGTTGAGAGGACTATTACACAGATGAATGAATCTATCTGTTTCGCCAGAATCTAACTTTTTACACTGCAATCGACGAACCATGAGAGCTTCTCCTTATGGTGGAGAAGCATCACAGCCATAAATGGGGCAGAGACTGCAGAGAAGGTATCATCCACCGGGTTCAGTGGCTTGACAAAGGAGAGCAGTGAATATCAAGGTCAGAAGAGGACCCAGTCGTTTAAGGAGCAGATGCTGCAATTCATGGGGGATAACAAAAAGTTACTTCACACCTATGAATAGAAATTTTCTGAGTTGGAAGCTCTTAATCCGACTACAATGTTTGATAAAACAAATGTGCTGAAGGCTTGAAACACAGGTTAGGCAATTGGCATAACCTTATAGAACCAAAACAAGGAATGCATTCCCTGTACTCAGAAAAGTCAAAAGGGTGTATGGCGGTCTAGCTAAGGAAAGTGCAAGGAAATATGTGACGAAGAGAAGAAAAATTGTCAAAAACAAGAACGGCAGGGAATAGCTAGAAGAGCATGTGAGAGAGGACTATAGAAGCGGAGAGCGGTGCAAAATGGGTAGCTGAGAGAAAAGCGTGGCTTGAAACGGAAGGAGGGTTAAATCTTACACATGAGTCATTTCTGAGAGGATTCGGGAGGCGAAGGGGAAGAGCGATTTTTCTAAATTCTTTGGAAATTTTCAAGAAGATAGAAATCAATATTCCGTTACAAAGGCATTGACTCAAATGCCTAATTATACAAAATTTATGAAGAGTATGCGAAACGGGAAGAAAGAAGATTGTTGAGAGGAATGAGTGAACTTAGCGCCATGCGGTCTGGAGTTATTGAGAGAGTTGCAGCCAAAATGAGGACCCGGGGCGGCTTCACCATTTCCCACACTTTCGATAGGGGAAATATGAGTTCAAAGAGGCCTTATGTATTTCGGGAGCCGACATCAACTTGATGCCCCTATCGATGGTAAAAGAGATTGAGTTTGGGGAAACTTGCCCGACAACAATTACACTACAGATGGTGATAGATCCATGGCTCGACCAGGAAGGTGTTCTTGAAGTGTGATGAATTTGAATGCAATTTATCTTCCTGTGGACTTTGTGGTTATGAAAATGGAAGAAGACAATTAGGTCCCTCTGTTGTTAGGAAGACACTTCTTAGTAACTGAAGTTGCCTTAATTGATGTGCAAAAGGGTGAGTTACTTCAATCTCGACAAAAGCTTGACACAATCTAATGGTGATGCAAAAAATTGTAATGTTGTAGATAACAGTAATCATATCAATTTTGACTTGATCTCTGAATGTAACCTTCAGCATTCTCTCAATGAAAATGAGATGAATTTCCAGTATCTTGAGAGTGTTGACTATGAATTGTTGCATTCCAGTTTGCAAAGTATGGAAACATTCTTGAGTTTAAATGAAAACAGTCAAGAAAATTCAAGCAACCAGGAAAAGAAAGTTACTAAACAAGAGACTAGTGCAGAAGGGTTAATTTTGAAAGAATTGCCCAGTCATCTTAAATATGCTTTCTTAGAACCAAAAAAGGGGAAAACAATAATCATATCAGCTGAATTGACTAAGAATGAAGAACAAAGAACATGGAGATTCTAGGAAATACAAAGGAGGCCTTGCACAGTCAATAGAAGATACAGGAGTATCAGGTCCTTCTATTTGCATGCAAATCCTGGCGAATAATGATGCAAAACATCAGTTGAACACCAAAGGAGGATGAACCCTGTAATGAAAGATGTTGTAAGAAGGAAGTCTGCGGTAGCACTCGATACGGGGATTGTTTATGCAATATCGAGCTGACCCTTGGGTGAGCCCAGTTCATGTGGTTCCTAAGAAGGGTGGATTCACTATGATCAAAAATGAAAGGAATGAACTGATTCCTACAAGAACTATGACAGGATGGAGGGTGTGTAGAGATTACAGAAAATTTAATACTGCAATTAGAAAAGATCATTTTCCCTTGCCTTTCATTGATCAGATGTTGGATAGGTTAGCAGGACATCCTCACTTCTGTTTTCTTGATGGATATTTTGGATATAACCAAATTGCTATTGCACACAGACGGAAAACTACTTTCACATGCCCTTATGGTACTTTTTCTTTTAAAGAATGCCGTGGGATCACGAAGCCTCTTTGCTACTTTCCAGTGTATGATGTCAATGTTCTCGGTTGCTTGAGAGGAGGTTTGGAGGTATTCATGGATGACTTCAGGTTTATGGATCTGACTTTGAACATTACTGCGAGGAATTTGGGACCCAGTACTTCACAGTGCGGGACGAGAACCTAGCTTTGAATTGGGAAAAATGTCATTTCATGGTGACCAAAAAGGCGCTGTTGTACTTGGGCATGAATTCTGCGGCAAAGTGGAAGTGGTTAAGCAGAGTTTTGTTATAAATGCTGATGCATACCAACAACGATCAAGGGAATAAGAAGTTTTTGGGACATCTTTGGTTTTATAGAATATTTATTAGAGACTCTTTAAAATGAAGACCATTATGTAGATTACTAGAGAAGGATGCGAGTTTAATTTTGATGAGTCCTGCCAATATTCATTTGAGAGATCGTCAGGTCATTAGAAACTCTTATCATGTCCAAACCAGACTAGAACAAAGAATTTGAGATTATGTGTGATGCCAATGACTATGCAATGGGAGTACATGTTAGATGACCTAAAGTGTTTAGAGACCATATACTCTTCGACAAAACTTTTCAATGAAGCTCAAAGAGAATTGTAACTGCGAAAAGGAGATGTTGGTATGGTATTTGCATGTGAAAAGTTCATACCATATATATTGGGGTCCCATGTCATCATCCATAATCGTATTACTCTGATCAAATGATTTGATGGCCAAGAAAGTTAAGCGAGATTGATCCTTATGAGTGTTATTTTCGGGAATTTGATCACGGAGGATCAGGATAAGAAGGTTGTGACAATGTGATAGCTGATCGCGTAAAGAGTTAAAAAAAACTATTGTGAAAGAAGAAATGCGTAGCGAGAAAATTTTCCCGGATGAGCGGTTATTTCGGTTGTCATTCCAATTACCTTGGTATGATGATGTGTGAACTTTCTAGCTTGTGGAGTGATGCCACGGGGTGACTACTAGCGGAAAGAAATTGAGCGACGACGGGTTTACATCTGGGATGACCCACTGTGTTATTCAAAGAGAATTTAATATGATCATCGGAAGGTGTGTGCGGAAAGTGGGCAGGCGAATTTTGCAAAGGGAATGTCGCCATCCACCTTATGGAGGACGCTACGGGAGACCAAGCAGCTGAGATTCTCCAATCCAGTTTATTAGCCTACTATTTTTCAAGTTGTTTTGAATGGGTGAAACTTTGTGAGTCGAGTGCCAAAAGATGGGAAATATCGACCAAAAGACGTGAAATGCATAGTATCTGGTGGTGATATTTGATGTATAGGGAATGAGCTTCATGGGGCCCTGCTGTCTTCTTTTAGAAATATGTACATACTTCTCTAGCTGTGGATTATGTATCCAAATGGGTGGAAGCAACATCATGTCCCAAGAATGGTGCTAATACAATTGTGGGATTCTTACAAAGAAATATCTTGAGCGGATTTTAGGACACAGAAATTTATTATTAGTGATGGAGAGCCATTTGCAAACAAAGTGTTTAAAAACCATGAATAGTATGGAATAAAACACATAATGAGTTGACATCATCCTAAACAAATGGGCAAAATTGAAATTTCCAACGGGAGATAAAAGAAAATCCTTAGAAAAGGCTGTGAGTTTTGACATAAGGATTGGTCTTTAAAGCTTGATGATGTTGTATGGGCTATAAATTTTCATAAAACTCCATTGGAATGTCCCCATCTGAGACTTATCTTTTGTAGCCTTGTCCTCACTTGAATTGGAATATAAAGCTATGTGGGCCATCGAGTTGAATTTTGACTTCAAGCTGCTAAGGAAGAAAGACTACTCCAGCTGAATGAATTGGAAGAGTTGAGAAATGAAGCTTATGATAATGCCAGAATTTACAAGGACAAGATAAAGAAATGGCATGATCAAAATATTTTGAGGAGGGAATTCAAGACATAAGATCAAGTCCTATTATTTAACTCCGGATTAAAGCTTTTTCCAAGGAAACTAAAATCAAAATGGAGTGGCCCTTATACAGTAGTGGCAAGTACAACCTATGGGGCAGTGACATTGAAAACCGATGTGGAGAAGGTTTAAAAGTAGTGGTCGGTGATTAAAGCTGGGTATCTAGGAAGAAATATGATTGATTCCTAGTTCGAAGTGGAATAAAATTGTTGAGCAAGAAATTCATAGCAGCAAATTCAACTGGACCAAAAGTGACGGCTTTGTGGGAGGCAGTACCGCAAGCCAGAGTTTATTTTTTTATGTTATATTGAGTAAACTTGTGTTTAAAAATTTTTTCAAGTTTTCTAGTTGTTTCCTTTATATCTTGTTTAAAATTTTTCGTAGTATTCTGCTGTCGTGGGACTTGAACTGGGGATAGATCTGCGAGTACACCGGCATACCACAGTCATCTGGAGACTACAAGAAGTACCATACTCTCTGATTATAATTGTTTGAGAATGAATGATTGAAGTTTAAATTTGTTTTCCATTTAATATTGAATCTGATGCTTCATGAGTTGATTTGTTGCAAATTTGAATTATGAAGGTTGATTGTTTTTGTTTGTTTGAATTGGGTTAATTGATTCAGTCTTTTATGAATTTGAACTGTTCCTAAAGACCAGAAAATTTCTCATGGTCACGACATGAGTTTAGTCACGTGACTAGTTTGGAGTGAAAACAAAGAAATGAGAAAATGTCGTCGAACATTCTTTGTGGTCCTAGCCACTTTTAAGGTCCACAACATTGGCAGTGGCTCGCGACAAATGTATGAGTTTAAAGTGAGATAGATAGTAATATCACGACGGAGATCGATTGCGACCAAAAAATGAAAGAAATATAATGGGTGACATCGATTTATTGGTCATGACGGCCCAAGTCGTGAGCAAAAACTTAGGTAGGTCGCGACCAAATTATCCTAAAATGTAATAGATTGGGGTTTGTGTAGGATTTATTTGTCATGGCTTTAAATGGGACATTTAGTTAAGCAGATTAGTGTTATAACTTGGGCAGTAATGTTGCGACATTCATAAATAATGACATTGAGCCCACCCATCATAAAGGCGAAGCTGAATAGCCAATTTCGTGAGGCACTCAAGTCGATTAGCATCTTCACTGACTTTCCATTCTCATATCTCTTGATATGAGCCTAAAACAGATTGCGATTCCAAATTTTCACCCATGGCCGGATAGCAAATCCATTCGGATCTTAACATAATAATAGATGAGCTCATGAGTGGTAATTCTTAAAGGAATGGAGGATTATCTGGAACCTCGATACGAGACTATAGTAGAATGCAGAATAAGAAAACTGGCTGAAATGGAGGGAACCTTGATTGAGGAAGAAGAGAGCTGCAAAGAGACAGGTAGCGAAACGAGGCGGGGAAGAATCGGAAGAGAGGACAAAGAACACTGTCTGAAGCAAAGGATTATAGTTGAGAATCTTTGATTGACAAGGGCCAGTCAGCAGAAAGGATTTAGGAAGGCGATTTCCCTTTCAGGAGATTGAAAGAGAGGTTTAGGAGAAGCCACGTGCACATCTGGCCTTTGGATTCTCTCCTCTGTGTAATGGAGATTCTAAGCAGGCATGGTGGTATGGGAGAAGATCTAGTTTGATGAAGTCTGGTGCCCTTGGGCCTGAAAAGAATCAATGAGATGTTCCATTAAGGGCACAAACCTGGTTCAAATTTAAGAAGCTGAGTGGGACCAGTCATGAAGATTATGTGAGCCTCTGTTGTTGGGAAGTGGAAGCCACAGAAGGAACCTCACTCTGCTATCAATGAGACCTCACGAGGAAGCTAAGGTTTGGTTCTATTATGTCTTGATGATATCTGACTAAAGCATCTACCACGTGGCATGTTGAGGCGAGGGTAATCATTCTATATTCTTGTACTGAAGGGCTACCAAAATCAGAATATTGGGGGTTTAATAGAGGAGTCGATGGAGATACCACTTGAGCAAAGACTAATCCTAACAAACAATAAAGCAAACTATCAGTCTTGCAGGTTGAGAGGATCATGGGATGAAGAAAAAGAAGCCCAGTGTCTCCTGATCTTAAGGTGTAAAAATTTAGAGAGCAAAAGCAAGGGAGGTGGGTAGGCAGGCTGTTGGGAGATGGCAATGGAAGTGAGCCGTTCGAGTGATCCCTCCGGCGGAAAATGAAATGCATTTGGAGATGAGCCCGGTGAGCCATTCTGATGTAATGAGGAGAATTTCCTTGAGCAAGCGAAGCTCGAGGAGAAGAGGGAGAAGGAAACGAAATCATGGAAATGCGGGGACAATGAAGAAAGATATGGAAGAAGGGGAACATAAATGGGAAAAACAAGCGACAATTCGAAAAATTCTTAGAAGGCAGATTCGGGAGGAAAGAACAATTATTTGGCCAGGACTCTAAGGCAAGAGAGGAAGAATGGAGAGAAGAGATAGACGAGGAAGAAAAAAGAGATAGGAGAAAGATGAAATCAGTTTGGAAGCCTTCTACAACAACTTGAGTTTAAGAAGAGATGAAGCTTACCATTACGAGGAAAGAAGGCGAGATGGAGGTAACATGTTAAAAGAGATTCCAAGCCTTCAAGTACCTATATAGAGCAATTTAAGGGTTTGGGAAGTTGATGAAGGATAGAGATAAAGGGTGGAAAATAATGAAGTATATAGAAGAAAATGCGCATGAGAGTTTGGATTTGATCAACAAAAATTTATTAGACATGCTAGGTTGTATCTACATTTTACTTGGAAAGAAAACGTGGAATCGGATGGAAGCGAATGATTTAATCTCTCATGACAGTAGAACCCACACCCTCGAGAAAAGAAAAAAGACCAGACATAACCTTCTCAAATTTTCCATGTTTATGGCTTTGACTTAGATCCTCGAACATCATACCAAAAAATCTTATAAAGAAGGAGGAGTAAGATAGTACAATTATTTCCCATTGTATTTCTTATTATATATCATTAATATAGTTATGAGAGAGGAAGAGGGTTCGTTGAGAACATGAGATAGTGTCTTGTAGTTATTACAATTAATTGGATGATTAGGTTTATTGGCTTTTTTCCAGCAATGTTCCAACGAACATATCTTTGTTGAAATGCTTGATTGGGACTTTGATTCTTTGAGCAATTGGTTTGTTTTGGATGCATGAATCTTATTTGAGTGAATTGTGTTGTTTGTGTCATTAATTGTGGTCTACAAGAAATGTTCTATGTACTCAAGCCTTATTTGTACAATGACACAATGACCACTGTTTAAATCCAGAACAACAATGTAAGAGAAATAAGAGCAGGAACTAGTGAATTGAAATAAGAAGTTATGAATTAGGAAATAAGAAGTTTATATTGCAGTTTTAGTTTGAATCAGGTTTAAATTGCAGAATTGGGAACATGTACACAATTGAAAGAACAAATAAGATTATTGAAGCTGTATGTGTAAACAGTAATAATACACATGGTCAAGAAAATTCTTAAAACTTTGAGAAGGATTAAGAACATCTTCTGGGATGATGCAAGCAAGAGTACAAGGTCCTAGAACTTGTTAGATTATTAGACCAATGAAATCCTAGATAAACAACTAACAAGAAGTGATAGAGGCCATCTTTGGAAGTTTGAACATGCCAAACCTACCCTCATTATATGCAAATGCATACACTCTAGTTCAGACTTTGAGCCAAAAATGCCTAATTTTCTTCAAGCGTTATGTCCGAAACCTAAAATCCCTCCCTTGATAATCTGCTTGACAAGAACCCCAATTACTCGATTTTAGAATACAAGAATGTTTAATGTGTAGAAAGAAACAAGTTTTAGGGAATATATTTCTTTTGGATTACAAGGATGAAAGAAGAAAAATAAATTGAAGAAATAGAGAAATTAAGAAGTTGAAAAGTGAATAAGTTTTGTCTTGTGGCCTATCTCTCTTGAACAATTAAGCTCATAGGGGTGTTTCAACACCTAGTACCCTAATGCCAAGCTGGTATGTGGATTTTGGCTTCCAAAGTTTGCTCAAGAGTGATAAGCCTAAGAAGACAAAACATTGCACTATTCAATTCTTTGACAATGGAGAGAAACGAAAAGAGTTCAGTAAAGGAGTGGTGATAAAGTTGAATGTGGCAACCAAGACCCTGACATCGAATGATGTACAAGGCCAAGTTTGGGGGAGTTTATATTACAAGGAAGGAAAAGAAGGATGAAGATGGAGGCCATTATACAAAAAGGAAGAGTGGAATACAGGTAATTTGCGCCCTAAATTTTTCAATTATCTACCTAATTACGAAGCGACGATATAAGCCTAAAAGACCTCTTTGATCTTGAAGGTTGAATTTATCTACATTAGTGGAGATCAATATGAAAAACAAGCCTATGGGACTTTTGACTAGTTTTCTAGGAGATCAGAAGATTAACTAATCCAACAAGAAGATGAAAAGAAAAGACCTACACCTCTCACGAACAAAGATCTATTGATTGGTATTTTCATGCAGAATTCATCAATTTATTTGTAATAGAGATTGAAAATATTCCTATTTCTCAGTTGAAAACTAAAGTTTGAAATGATTATGCAATCTTCTTGTTCAAATAAAATGGTGGAATAAGAAAAGATTGAGTTGTAGAACAAAAAAAATGTCAGCCCAGAAAATAAAGTTCAATTGTTTGAGAGACCAGGCAAATCTTTCTTTCTTTACTTGGGGACAAATGAATGTTAAGTTTGGGAGAATTTGATGAGTCAAAACTCATTTGAATTTTAGTCCATTTTCTGATTTTATTTACAATGTAATTACTTTTTTTATGCGAAATGTACTATTTACCAAATTATATTTTGAGAAATGTAAAGTAAGTGAAAACAAATCAATGGCACGGTGAGGTCGCGACAAAAGAATCGAGGTTGCGACCTTCCAGTCATGCCTATCTTTGAATGAAAAGCTGACTGAGCAAAGAGAAGTTGTTGAGACAGAAAAAGGGCTTCAAGGAAGAATTCTATATCGCAACATAAAAATAAGGTCGCGACACCGAAAGAAGACAATTACGGTATCTTGATTCTTGAGGTCGTAATGAGTAATTGATAGCACGGTTTCAAAACACAATGAGAGAATTTAGGTCATGACTAGAAGTGATAACAAGCCCAACAAAAGTTGTTGCGACAATGGAAAACTTGCTAAGACCAAGACAGAAGGAACTTCAAGGAAGATCAAGTCGCGACATCGAATCAAGGTCGCGACACGAAAAGAAGACATTCTTGGTCGCAAGCGGATAATGGATATCATGACCCGAGGGAAGAATCTTGAATGGACTTGTAAGGTCTCTATCAGGCAATTTGAGATTTTGAAAAAAATATAAGTTGGAGAAGAAACGAGATATCAAGAAAGAATTCATGTCGCGACATAAAACTGAGATGAACAGTTAAAACATGTTGTGACTAAGAAATGAGGTTGCGAGAGGATGAGGAGAATGGGTAGCGACATGCTTTTGAGGTCGCGACATAAATTTCAGCAAGGAGAAGAAACAATTTGAGAGCTACCTAAATCCCATGTCGCGACAAGACAATGAAAAGACAAATAATTTTAAGTCGTAACATGAAAAAGGGAGTTGTGACCAAGAATCAGTTGCTGACAAAAGAAATGAGGTCGAGACATCGAATTGAGGTCGCGACACAGAATGCAGTGGGCTGGCCAAGGCAATGAATGCGACGTGGAGCGAGGTCCACGACATAGAATTTATTAAAAAGTCGAGGAAAAGCATGGTCTTTGAAGATCAATATAGCTGGCAACATAAATGATGTCGCGACAGCAGAATTGGGAGTGCGACTCATCATTTCGATAAAGGAAGAACAATCAGTCGCGACATACTTTTTGGTGCAGCGGCGGGGAATTCTGTGATTAAAGAAACTACTTGGCATAACTTAATGTGTATCTGAGAAAATAGGCATACCAACAAAGTTGAGTGTAAACCTACTTAGAAGGCTCAAGACAACTAAAGGTGTCGCAACCTAAAAAAAAAGCCTGACCAAGAAGAAAGAAATTTGACAACATAAATGAGTAACAAGGCATCAATCAGAGTCATGACACAAAAATGTAGTAAAGGTAGAGAGAATTCGGGTCGCGACGTAAAGATTGAGGTGCAGCGACATGGAATTGGGAATTGTGACACCAATTCACGGAAATATAGAAAAAGGAGGCCGCAGCGAGTTCTTTATAACATTAGCTAACATAGTCGCGACAAAGAATTCGTATGGTGGCGCTAATCAAATTATGGCCCGAAGAAGCGAGTCGCAGCGAGAAAACGCTCAGTGCGTGGCTCGGCAATTTCAAGTACAAAGTCAAAGTTTCTGGGCCAGTTTCAGGTCACGTGACGACGACAAACCGGACCCGAGGATTTTCACGTGACAAGCTTTTTGAGGTCGCGATCTAAAATAGTGAGCTAGGCCATTGAATTTAGAGAAATCCACCTGGAGCCTTGGAATCAAGCCCAATTTATAAAGGTAATAAATAGGCGTACACAGTTTTAGTAAAGCAGCTTCCCTTTTTCTGAAACCCATTGTCTAGGAGGAGGAGGAGGAAGACTCACTGTATATTTTAGCATAGATTTTTTTTTCTCTTTTCTTTCCTTTTTTTGGATGCGAACCCGATGTCTGATGATGTAAAGAAGTTGGATTTAATTTGCATTATGCTTTTCTAATTACGGCTAGAATCAATGAATTTTGGGACATTTTTAGGTCGGTTCTTCAGAATTATAATTCTGATTGATATTTCTTGATGCAGCACTCCATTGTAGATTGTGATTCTGTAATTAAAGCACAGCTTCACTAGATTGGATTATTGTTAGCTACGGTCTTTTACGCAAATTAGAGAATGAAATTACTTGGGTTTAAGATTTATTTGATTTGATGTGTTATTGAATGGATCTGTTGTCAATAGTAGTATGGAGTACCCTTCTAAGGTATGTATCCTGCTTCGATTTTAAGGAGATTCCCTACGAATGACACGAGTTGGGTGAATTCACGAGTTGAGACATTCAGTTGGTGGGTATGTTGGGCTACCATTGAAGAACTATTGAGCTACGAGGAGTTCACTTAGATAAATTCTAAGTTAGAAAGCTCATAATTGATGTTGGAGAATATTTATCTTAATTTAAATAATCGGAGATTTCACCTTATCTGATAGGCTCTTGAACTGTGTTAGAGTGAGATCTAATCGAGGAATGGAACTATCCACTAGATTTAAGGATGGAGTCATCAATCAAGTTATGAAATTTTTGACTAACCAACACATGAAGCCAGAGAGAAATGTCTGATCTCGAGAAATGGGTATGAAGTATTGAGAAAGAAAAAATACCCAAATCTTGTTAAGATTATGCAAAGCACAAGTAACTGGTTAGACCCTTGTCTTCGAGAGAAGCAGGGACCTCTAGTCAGTGAATTTTGGAGAAATCCAACCTCATTGTTAAGCATCTTGGGCCGATTTCAAATTTACTTAGCAATTGCTGTGAGATGTTGCGAAATTGGATTTGTTTCACATCACTTTAACGATAGTGTTCATTTCTCACAGCGAATTGATTCAGTCCAGTATATTTTGTTTTGTTATTTGTTCTATTATCATAAAATTCAACTTTCTTTTACTTTTAGATGTATTCTCTAAAACAATTATTTTAGTTAAGTTTTGGCTTAGTCGCAGAGATCCATATAGTATGGATCTTGGTGAGGATAAGTAGTTGATTTGAGAATCCAAGTCAATCTACGTAGAATGATATACGGACTTGTCCCAATTTTACTACTTGTATGACCTATGCACTTGCAATATCATAGACTAAACCTAATTATAATTAATTAAATTAGTTTTATTCAATTTAAGAAAACTTGATCCGATTTGACATGGCTACGAGAAAATTATGAGTTCTTAATATAGGTGTTAAGTTGAGTGGTTTGGTCTATATCTTCACAGACGAACAAGAGGCAAAGGAGTGCAAGCCCAAACTTGGTAATGTCTCCAGATGTTGAAGCCTATCGAAATGAGAAAGTTGAAAGTTCACGGCTGCAAGGTAGAAATTCAAAACTTTTAGAGATGTTGAGAAGAATGGATCAGAGAATGTTGGAAAGAGACATCAATTGAGAGCTCAATTGGAAAAAAGAGATCAATACTTTTAAGAAGAAATCAGAAAAAGAGATCTCTTTATGGATGAAGCAATAAAGCAAAGAAATAATGAATGGAAGGAAGAATTGGAGAAAAGAGACAAAATGTGGAAGGAGGAATTGAAGAAGATAGATCATATGTATTGGCAAGGGCATAGCAAGAGGGATGATGAGATGATGAAAATGATTGAAGGAAGAGACAAAGCAATAAAGGATTCATTGAACTGTAGAGATCAAGGGTTATTAGATAGTTTGGATTCCTGCAATCATAACCTGAAATCTCTCTATTATGAACAAGTCAACATGAAGAAGACCATGGAATCAATAGCCCTAAGGCAGGGTGCTTTGATAATGTCAAATGCAAAATGTAGACTAGGCCGCCCTTGGTATCTAAAATAAAATGTAGCAATGTGAAAAATCTGCTTTTAAGACTTTGTACTATTTCATTATAGCCCCTAATGGGCAAGGTTTGCCAGGACCTGAAATTGATATAGGAAACCTGAGCCAGAGGACCAAAAGAAAAACAAATCAAATGAATCTCTCTCTTGTATCCCTGATGATATGAATCTCCCTTTTAAAATCTTCCTTGTATATGAATGAAATGCCTTTGCTGTGTTATGTCATCTTATATCTTATCTGCCTATTCTTGACTTTGGATTTTTTAGTGGAATTGATTGTTATTGAGCTACTTGTGCTAACATTACTGAATGAACTGTTTAAATCATATTGAACTTCAAATAGCATAGTAGCATTTAAATAAACCAAACAATAAAGGAATTGATAGGTGAAAGGGGTAAAGTGAGTTCAACTAAAATGGGAAAGTTGTGATGTCAATGATAATTAGGCTAAAACTCTATACTATTGAAAGATTAAACAAATGACATATCGATAAAGGCGTGGTATGAACTTGATTGAACATTTTAGTTCTAATAAACCTTGAGAACATACACATCGTCAATAGTACATTTGCAACTGATTATGCTTGGATTAGAAACATCTTTTGAGATCCATCATAGTTTTAAGTCTCCAAAGGTCCTAGAACTTGTTATAGTATTATTCAAGGCGAAATTATAGGCAACATAACCAACAAGAAATTATTTAGGCCATCCTTGGAAAGTTTATGCCTTTCAAGCCTACCTTAGTGATATGCATATGCATATACCCTAGTTCCTTGTTTTAGCTCAATGCCAATTCTATCATCAAAAGCCAAGTGAAAAGAATTAAGCCTCCCTTAAAAGTAATCCTTTAGTAAAGAACCCTGAGTTTGCCCAAATTGCAATGTGAGTGCTTATGAAATAGAGAATGGGACAAGTTTGGGGGAGTATTTTGTAATGTGAAGAAGGATAAGATTAGGGGATATATAAGGAAGATAAATTGAGATGAAGAAACAAAGTAAAGATGCACCAATAGCTATGCACAACAGAAAAACATGAAGCTATAAAATTACAAAAGTATCAAGGGGGAATAAGTCTTGTCTTGTAGCCTTCCTCCCTTAAGCAATTAAGTTCTTAGGGGTGTTTCAACACCTAGTACCCTAATGCCAACTGGTATGAGAGTTACTAACCCAAAGCTCGCTAAAGGTGGTAGAAAGCTTAAAAAGACAAAAACATTGCATCATTCCTAAAGGCATACACAAAAGTGAAAGAAGCTTCTAGTATGAGAACTAAATTCAAATTTAAATTGAATTAAAAAGAAATGCCGCCAATGGAGGTATACCAAAGATGATGCACCAAACAAAGTTTGAGGTGCTTGAAAGTTGAGATTTAATAGAAAACGGAGTTAAGGAAGTTTGAATGCCCAAATGTTGAGTAGTATATTGCACTTTGGGGTAAAATATTAAATTATCTACCAATACGATGCACATACATTACAAACTGAAAGACTATTTGATCCCAGAAAATTACAATTTTTTCCATTAGTGTGGAGAATAATATGACCAACAAGCCTATGGAACCTAAGTTAAATTAAAGAGGCTTTGCTTTTACATAAGAGCTCAGAAGATTAACTAAGTTGCCAATATGTTAAAAAGGGAAGACCAACACACACGAATCAGGGATCAAGAACTAAGATGTTTACACTATATGAATTATCTATTGTTAGGTGAACTTAATTGAAATCTTCTTTATTTTAGAATTGAGGTTTAGTTAGAATTTATATCACAACTAACATTTCATTTAACTAAAGTGCTAAACTTATTTGAAAAGGATGATTGAACATAAAATGGCCTTAAAGTCTAGTTGAATTGCTTAAGGACATGCAAGAATTCTTTTCTTTGCTTGGGGACAAGTAAAACTTTAAGTTTGGGGGAGTTTGATGAGTCTAAAACTCATATAACTTTAAGTTCATTTTTGCATGCATAATTGAGGCTTAAATGCTAATTTTAATGCAAAATCATGGAATCTTCACCAAATGATTGTTTTACAAGAATTAACATCACAAGAAGCAAAAGAAGCCAAAATAGACTAAGACAAAGAGCATAAAATGTCATGACATTTTCTTTACTGTCGCAACAACAGAAGGAACTAGGCAGAAAGGAAACAATGTAGCAACATCTCAAATTATGTCGAGACAATAAAACAGAAGAGTTCTTGAGAAAGAGGCAGAATGTTTTTGCGACATTAGAAATCTTGTCACAACAACCATCCTAAAAGAATGTCAATTAGAAATGTCATGACAAAGTCAAGACATCTTTAAAGATTAGCCAGTGACTCAAAATGTCACGACAAAGTTAATTATGTCACGAAAATTATTCGAGAGATCAACAATGCATAGCAAGAAGAGATTGTCAAAACAATACTGAAGACACAAGTTGAGAAGACAATGTCATGAAAAATTTAATTATGTCACGTCAATCTTTCCTGAGATCATCTGTCGAACATTACAAGAGCAATGTCGCGACAAATCTTTAAGACACAAGTTTAGAAGTAAATGTCGCGACAATCCCAATCATGTCACGACAAATTTCAATACAGTTTCAAGAGAAAATACCAGTGGAGTGTCACGACAACGTTGAATACACAATGAGGAGCAACAATGTCGCAACAATTGCAATTTTTTTCGTGACAAATCATCCAATGGGCTTGCATTGAAGTCCACAACACCTGCCTCAATTTTCGGCCAAGCGATGATTGGACTATAAATAGAAAGAGATAAGGCGCAGAAAAAAAAAGTAGATACATATGTAGAAGCAAAAGAGCAAGAAAGAAATAAAGTAGAGAGCAAGTTAGATGGAGTTTTTGTAAATAGTTTTCTTTCTTATTTTTATTAATTTTAGTAACTTTCCATTTTCTTTTAGAATAGTTTATCTGAGCTAAGTTCTCTTGGAGTGATCATTGAAAATCAAGCTACATTCACTGTTTGAATTTGTAGTAAAGTAGAAAACATTATCTGAATTCTTCTTCCTCGTTTTCTTGACTAGGAGCATAATGGACTTGTTTGATCAACTTGTCATTGTTATGTGTAATCTAGTGATGGTAGGCTAAATCCCTTCTGAAAATGATTGATGATGTGATTGTTATGATTGTAGAGCCTTAATGTGGGTTGTTAAGTTGAAGTCTTAATTGATAAAATTAGTTTAGATGTTGATTTTCTTAAGCTTGATTTATTGATTTCATGAACCAAATCACAGGATTTGTTCCAACACCTGATATCCATGATACCCTCTAGTGACAGCTGAGGTGTGTTCCTAAGGCTAGGAATATTGATCCTTGAGCACATAGAAGCCCAATACTTTAAGAGCTTGTTTTATTTTAATCAATATATGTCATTCAGTCAGTAGAAGCCAAAGTATATTGGATTGTCTATATTAGAACTAATTATTTTTTGGAGGAGATCCACGTGTTGCCTGTCTATGGGGAAAAGTTCAATCCAGTTCTAAGAATTGGTTGATTGTACTGGTTTAGGAAGTCATTAAAGTCTTGAGAAGTCAGATCCACAAAAATGTCTTTTTAGGGCATGTTGTCGGAGTTTGGAAACGTGGTGTTCTAAACGTGAAATGTATAGTGGTTGAAGTATTTAGAAACTATACTATTTTTATATGGACAATTCATAAATTCCAACTCATAAACGATTTGTTTTTATGAACAAGGTGCAAAATAATAGTCATATTGTAAACTCCTTTCCCGTGTTTACTCAAATAAGAGAAACTACTAATTGTTAAAGTATAGTTAATCATATTTCAGCATTTAAATACAATTACTCTCATTACTTTTCATTTTACAAAATAGAAATCTGAGTTCAAATCGTGATATCCTTAAGTAGTTCGAGTACTGAATCTTTAAAATTTTATATAGATCCCTATGGGTACAATATCTGGACTTAAAATCCACTTTATTACTTGTTAACCTATGTACTTAAAGTAAATGAGACCAAGTTGAAATTTAAAATAGTTTAGATTAAGAAAAAAAGCAACAACTTTTTGGCTAAGATGATAAGGACTAATCAATAGTATTTAGTTGCTAAGTCAATCAACAATTTAGTCATCAAAACACCTGACTGCCCACTTATAGGAGGGACCCTAACGAAGCAAGGAGGCAGGTGGATCAGGTTGGTTGAAGCCTTGGAGATTCTATAAGAATGGAATAAAGAGAAAAGGCAAAGGGCATAAAGGTAACTAAGGCATTATACCTCCTTAGCATACCTTGATGTCTCCTCAAGACAAAATGAAAAAGGTTAAATAAGCTCTTTAAGGGGGGAGTGGTATCTCATAAGTAGGGAGTCGAGACCAAGCCTTGGCCAGGGCAAACCATGGCACGTGGGATGCCTCGAACCTTACCTTTATGATGCCCACAGTATCACATGTTGTCTCATCTCCAATGCGACATGGGGTGATGGAGCTGCAGGTGCATGTGGGATGGCAAAAATATTAAGGATCATATGTGGGATCAAATGGCAAGCAGTGAGGCCTTGAGGCATTGCGAACAGTGCACGCTACAAAGATCGAATGCGGGTATGGGGCAATCAATGCCCATGCACATCTGTGGGTGATCATGGGGCGCAATGTCGTAGTGCAGTTAAGCAGCATAGCGGCATAGCGTAATGGCGCGTGTGGCTGTGCCAGTAGCGCCTTGCAGTACATGGCAAGGCATGGCTTGTCCGATTGCTCGGGTTGGAACCTAGTAGTGGATGGCTTGTTAGGTAGGGCATGAGGACCTTACAGTAGTGGGACGACACTTCAAGATATCCATGGCAGCCATAAGATGCGGGAAGATACTTTGTGTACCTTGCCTTTTGGAGAAAGGTAGCAACAGAAAAAATTCTTCAGCATTAGCCAAGGATAAAGGCCAAGCCAAGGAGGAACAACGAGACTCAAGGGCTGGCACCTCTTCGAGAAGGGATGCAATTGATCATAAGGGAGGAAAATTTGAATTCAAAGATTCAAAACTTGGGAAAGGTTGCAACTATTGAGGAGAGGCACTTTGGTCTATTTAAAGACTTTGCCCTCATTGTGGAAAAGGTTAGAGAAATATGGGAGAAGTTCCTTTGTATTTGTGATTGTATTGTCTTGTATTTGGAAATGTTCTTCACATTTGGAATAGTTTGTAATATGTTTGTTTGTAATACAATTTAGGATTGATTCCTATAAAAATATTGTCTCATATACGTTGCTTTTGGTAAGCCAAGAGAGGAAAGGTTGGCTAAGTCAAAACTTAGCACCGCACACTACGAGAAAAATCAGTGGCTAGTTTTTATGGGTGTGACAACTACCATAATATATTGGGTGTACCACCAGAATATACTTGGGGGTAAAACCATAATATACTTGGGGTACAACCATAATATACTAAGTGTACTACCAATATATACTGGGGGTACTACCATAATATATTGAGTGTACTACCTATAATATATTGGGTGTACTACCAAAATATACTAGGGGTACTACCATAATAAATTGGGTGTACTACCAAAATATACTAGGGGTACTACCATAAAAAAATGAGTGTACTACCAAAATATGTTGGGGGGACTACATTATATAGTTGGTGTACTACCATAATATATGTTGACTGGACCATATGATGTATACAAATTTATGGCATTATCACCAAAGGACTATTATCTAATCCCGAAGCGGCGCCGTAAAACTTGCTACGCCATAAATTGTGGTCGCATGATTCAAATTTATGACTTATTACGAAGTTATTATCTAGTCCTCGGTAAATAAACCATAAAACTTGAGTGTAGGTTTTTCTTTATCTATAGTGTTGATTAAAATTTTTCAATAAGAGTAAACCATTTTCCTTGTGGTTTTGATCGATATCTTTGAAGTGCACCGGATTGAACAAGTAGTAAATTGGATTGTCGAATATCAGATTACGAGAGATCTCGAAATTTTGATCTACTACCCCAACTACTTAAGCTCCATACTATTTGGGCGATAATACGATAATAGGATTTTGTACGAAACTTGAAAAGAATGATGTAAATACAAATGAATGAATAACAAATGAATTGAATATTGAAATACTAAATAACAAATTTAAGATTACTTGATTATCTCTAAAGAAAACATTGAATAATCGATTATTGTGAAGAATCAGATTCCCTACGATCTGTCTTTGTAACTTTTGCTTTACGAACTCTGATTTTAAAACTAGTCGAGGAAAAGATAGTGTATTGGATCTCTCCAAACCCACGATTTATCACATTTTCACCTTAGCTGTTTCTCTCGAGCAGAGGGTGAGATAACTACTTTTAAGGCAAGTAGCCTTGTTACAGGTATTTTCTTTCTCAATACTTCATACCCCAAAACATGGGTACATAGGCTTAGAGCTCATGATATAGTCATTACGGAGGTTTGCACTATCTTTGGTTCACAAATCCCTCGAAATTAGAAACTGACTTACTCTTTCCTTGATTGAATCCTTTTAACTCTGGGATTAGAATTCACTATTCGAATTGGGGTGAACTCTGTATACTTAAAATTAATAACTGCATCGACTCATTCTCGGTTACAAGTGAAAGAGGATGTATTGATTTAAATATCTGAGCGTAAATCAGATGTGCTCGGGTTCAAATACCCTTTACGAAATTGTTCATACTCGGGGAATGCCTTCTGTGTCACTCGGAGGGCCTCCACGAAAATCATTTGAAACAACCTCGTTATGGAGTGCAGGGGCTAACATTGGGATCAATTCCAAAAGCGAAGCAAAACCCGGCAAAGTCGATTTAATATCTGAAGTTCAGCCATAATGAATAAAATCTTTGCCCGGAAAGATAATTTACGACGAATACTTGTCTCGATTGATGGAAGCTAGGTTTCTAAATTACTGATTATACCATACATTGGCTTGCTGATCAAGAAAACCACTTTGTCATCCCGGGGCGGGTGTTGAAATCAAAATTTGTCTGGAATTCAAACAACCCGAATGATAATTTTAAGAAATATAAATGCATTCATTCGATCTTTCTGACTATAACATAGGATCCCGAGAATGTATGGCACGAATTTACAGCAAGCAAACGCTATAGCTAGCATCTCCTTTGAGTTGTGGAATAGTTTTCTTGTGCTTCATTGGAAGGTTACTTGCTAGCATAGTATATGGCTGCGAATGTTTTATCCTTTCTTTTCCCAATCACATTTAAATTGCGAAGTCACGGCATCACACATTACTTCGAATCCACGATCCAGTGCAGTCGGCCATGATAGGTGCTTGAACCAATATGATCTGATTCTTCAAAAGCTGACCTTACGAGTATCATCAAAAATTAAACCGTGTCCTCCGATGTCTACGCAGTGATCTGGCTATCCTTGAGAAATCTTTGATGAATCTCCTATAAAATCCGACATGCTTGAAACTCCTTACACCTTTTACTGGTATGGGAGGTGCTAAGGTTTTGATAATGGAAATCTTGGATTGGTCCACTTCTAGCCCTTTAGAAATTTTATGACCAAGAACAATACCTTCTATCATGAAATGGCATTTTTCCCAATTCAATGCTAGTTGTTTGTCCTTGCATCTTTGAAATCTTGTTTCAGGTTGCTCGGTTCTTCCATTCAAAGCTGGACCCATACAACAATGAAGTCATCCGTAAAAATCTCCATGACTTCCTCCCAACCAAATCCCGATTTCATCGACATCATACATCTTTGGAAAGTAGCAGGGGCATTGCATAGCCCAAATGGCATCCTTCTGAAAGCAAAAGTACCATAGGGGCATGTAAATGTAGTCTTTTCTTTGTCCTCAGGTGCAATTGCAAAATCGAGTTTGTAATGGAATATCCATCAGGAAAACAAAAATGATGTCTGCTACTTTCATCTATGTCCCGATCAATGAAAGGTAAGGGAAAATGATCTTTCTGGTTGCTGTGTTCAACTTCCTGTAATCAATGCATATTCTCCATCCTGTCCTTCCATTCTTATTGATTAATTCATTTCCATCATTGGGATTCACGTTAAATCCACCTTTCTTTAGAACCACATGGTAGACTAACCCGAGGGTATCTGAAATTGCATATATAAAACCCGACATTTAACCATTTGAGCACGCCTTCCTCACACCCTCCTTCATATTTGGATTCAATCTCCTTTGATATTCAACGAGTTGGTCTTGCGCTCTTCTGAAGTATTTTGTGCGTGTATATTGATGGTGATACCTTTTAAATCTTGATAAACCATGCTGAACTCTTTATGCTTCCTTAAAATTTCAGTGACTTTTGTTCCTCGACATCGCTAAGTACGCCGAGTAATGCTTGGTTTTTCTTTGGCGGCTCAGTGGCATACTTTAAATGACTTGCAGCTCTTTTTAAAACTAGCCGCTTCTTCTTTGGTTTCTTGATAAAATTCCTTTTCTTCATTTTGTCTCTTTGTTTTATCATTTTATTTCAAGACTCATCACCTTTTGATCGAATGTAAATTGATGTGCGAAAGTATCAAAACCTTCGAGGATCACTGGAAATTCATCTGCTTTCATTGATTGAAAGTTGGTCATTACAATCATAGTAAAAATCGAGTTGTTGACATATACATCTTCCTATGCGACTTGATATCATCCCTTTCTATATCTAAATTCTTCAAACTTACGGAGTAAATTGAAGTCGAGAACATCTCTTCTCCAGCTGGCGTGAGAATTCCCATACATATCAGATTAGAGCATCGAGTTGCTAGAATGGCTACGACAGCGGAGGGACTTGTGAATCTTCCTCCATATCCGGTATCATGAGAGTCGAATTTGGAAAAATAAATTTTCCCACCTTGACGGCACATCTTCTATGATTCCTTCGGGTTTGCGGGGTTCTATACGCCATTTGGAGGGTGTGAGTGAGTGGGAGAAATCTCCCCAGGCCTTCTTGTGATGAATAAGGCAATTAAATTTATGCGCTTTGAGTCACGAGAGGCTTCACGGAACTCAAACTCTCAATGGTCAAGGAATGGTACAGCCCTCACGGATCCTTCATCTTTTCTGGTAAGCCTCTCTTGATCACAGATTTGCAAGTTGCAGTCAAATTCACAATTCATGCTTGGCAATCTTATCTTTTTGTAGTATGTCTTTGAATTTTGCGTAAAGTGGCATCCCGAGTAATCATACATTAAAGGCATGCGATCTTGACTTCTAAAGGTCTTCAGAACCTTGCAAACTGTTCCTCTATCTTTGATTTCTGCAACCTCTTATGGAAATGGAATTTGCCAGTGATGCAGTTCTTCTTCTTGCTTCCTTCTTAACGTGATTGTTCCTTCTTCTTTCCCTTCGGTGTTTTAGCCAATTTACGGGCCTTCTTCTCTGCTGGTTTGCTTTCATCTTTCCTGTCTTCTTCTCAAGTCTTTCCCATACATTTACGCCTGACCATACGGAGTCTTTTGGATTCTTCGCCGTGTCAACGGGAAAGGCATCTTTCATCGATTTTGCGAGTTTAGGGCAGTTGGCACACATGCGTATCTCCGGAGTTCTTAGAGAGAAAGCAGTATTCAATGATCCTTACAGAAAAATTTGAATGGCATTTGAGGCTTCCAATTCTAAAACTTTGTTGGAGAGTTTATGACTTCTTGTTGTCCCCATGGTGCGACAATTGATCTTCAAATGGTGGGCTCTCATAGAGCCACGATATTCATTTTACGCCTCCTCACCATGCTTCTTTGTACATTTGGAACCCAGTGAGCTGGCGATATCCTTCTTGAGGATCTTTGTTCATCGCCTTTGGCCTTGTGAGACCCCTCCACCCATATGAAAAATTTTTGGATTCCTCAATGCTGGATGATAGTGTCTTTGGCGAGTTAGGATTTGGTTTGAAGTGATAACTTCTTGGCTCTCCCAGTACTTAACCTCCTCGATCATAAAAGCGGTTCAACCGGTCGGTACTTCAGCACTTCCTCTCAATAGTTCCCTCTCAACTGCTCCTATTTCATGAACAGTGTGCATCTTCCTCTCTTGCTTGTCCATTCTATGCATGATAGCATCTAGCTTTGCTTCCATGGCTGTCATCTTGCTCGGCTCAGCCGATCTCTCTGCCTATGTACTCTTAGCTACGATGGAGCTTTCATATTGCATTTAGCCAAGTCCTCGATCAGATCTCTTGCCTCTTCAGCACTTTTACGTTTGAATGCTCCACAACATGAAGCATCAATAATGCCCTTAGATGTATCATTCAAGGCATGATACACTATGTCCATCTGGGTCTTCAAGTCAGATCGGCCATTGGACACCTCTTGAAGCGACTTGATCTTACCTAAACCTCTTGTAGGAACCTTCTTACCTTGTGGACTTTGTTCTATCTCCCTCTTCCTCTCAGGGTGGTGAAATTTGGAAGAGAATCTCACGGTAGGCTTCCTGGCTCCTCTGATATCAACAGATAACATAGTGAGATTCACTTCTTCAGCAGTTCTGTTTATCTGGAAAAAATAGACTCAATGCAGAATTTGCGACCTCTGTCTCATACCAGTGAAACCGTGGTAGCCATTAAGCATGGTTTTTCGTTGGTCTTATGGATAGACAGTGCCCATTGTTCTTGAACCATTATGTCCAGTCTTGGCCAGGTTCAAAATTATTAGCATCAAGCTATGGTATACGATTGCGGAGTATTCATCCTGAATGGTGGTCTCGAAGTCCTCCATTGTATCGGTGATTGGAGGCTATACGGGTACATTTGTTCGTTGTCCTTGATTACGTCTGGCGCTCATACGCCATGGCTGAGTTTTGGAAAAGCAACACCGCCTTTCTCAAGCTTACGAGGTGTTCTTTCCTAGTTCGATATCTCTTTGGAATCATATCGGTGTTCTCATTTCCTATGCATTAAAGTTTTCCTGAAATCAAAACACACTTACATTAATAGGATTAGTCAGGCTAATAAATATTTTCAATATGGCTTGTTAAAAGTTAGTGGCTAAAAATAACCACTACTTTGAAAAACTATTTTTGTTCTTTTTCTTTTAAATGTCCAAATTAGCATTTCCTTCTTTCATCAGAATATTGATCTACTAAATTCTTTCAATCCCCGGCAACGGCGCCATAAAACTTGTTGACTAGACCATATGATGTATACAAATTTATGGCATTATCACCAAAGGACTATTATCTAATCCCCGGCAACGGCGCCATAAAACTTGTTGACTGGACCATATGATGTATACAAATTTATGGCATTATCACCAAAGGACTATTTTCTAATCCCCGGAAGAACGGTGCCATAAAACTTGTTGACTGGACCATATGATGTATACAAATTTATGGCATTATCACCAAAGGACTATTATCTAATCCCTGGAAGAATGGCGCCATAAAACTTGTTGCCTACATATATAAATTGTTATGGATCAAAATGCCCATTCAAATTTATGACTTATTACCCAAGGATTATTATCTAGTCCTCAGTAAATAAACCATAAAACTTGAGTGTGGGTTTCTTTATCTATAGTGTTGATTAAAATTTTTCAATAAGAGTAAACCATTTTCCTTGTGGTTTTGATCCAGTATACTGCAAGTGCACAGATCGAACAAGTAGTAAATTGGATTTAAGTCGAATGCTCCCGATCCTGAAATCTCAAGAATTTTCAGTCAACTACCCCAACTACTTAAGCTCCATACTATTTGGACGATAATACGATTATGGGATTTTGCTTTGAAAGCTTGAAAAGAATGATGTAAAATAAAAATGAATGAATAACAAATGAATTGAATATTGAAATACTAAAATAACAAATTTAGATTTGCTTGATTATCTCTAGAAAACATTGAATAATATTGTGTGAAGAATCAATTCCCTACGATCTGTCTTTTGTAACTTTTGCTTTCACGAACCTTCTGATTTTAAAACTAGTCGAGGAAAAAGATAGTGTATTCCAGATCTCTCAAACCACACCGTTCATCATTTCACTTATGTGTTTCTCTCGAGCGCGAGAGGTGAGATAACTACTTTTTAAAACTAGTAGCCTTGATACAGGCTATTTTTCTTTCTCAATACTTCAGCACCCCAGAAACATGGGCTACCGAGCCCGAGCTCCTTGACCGCAGTCATTGCAGAGGTTGCACCTCTTTGTTTATAAATCCATAAAATTAGAAGCAGGAGTTACTCTTTCCTTGATTTGGAATCCTTGCTAACACCGGATCAATTCACTGTCGAATTAAAAGGTAGAACTCTGTATACTTAAATTAATAACTCGCCAACTCATTCCTCGGTTAAGTGAAAAGAGGATGTATTGATTTAAATATCTGAGCACATTAGATCGGCAATATCGAGTTCAAATACCTTCCCGAGAAATTGTTCCTTACTCTCGGGAATGCCTTCTGCATTATTGTCCACTTTCGAGAGGGGCCTCCCGGAAATCAGTGAAACAACCTCGTTATGGGTACGAGGAGGCCCGACATTGGGATCAATTCAAAGCAAACAAAACCCGACCATTCGTTTAATATCGAGAAGTTCAGCCATAATGAATAAAATCTTTGCGGGAAAGATAATTTCGACAATAACGTCAATTCAATGGGGCTTCAGGTTTCTAAATTACTGATTATACCATACATTAGCTTGCTGATCAAGAAAACCACTGTAAATCGGAAACTAGGTGTTCGAAATCCAAAATTTGTCTGGAATTCAAAGCAGCCCGAGGCGGTAATTTTAAAGAAATGTCATCTGCATTAATTAAATCCTTTACGGCTAGCATTCAAATCCAAATTAGAGCGAAATACAAACTAATCTAATCTAAATAAAATGGAAAAACGAAATCAAATGAAAAGAAAAGAAAAATAAAAAAATACGAGGCCGGTAAAACGGATCTCTCTTTCAAGTCGCCAAGAGCTGCGTTTCTTTTGGTCCAGCTTCGTATTTATAGGGTTTTGAAGTTGGGCCCTAATTTCGATGCATTTCTTTTTTGACTTATTTAGCTTGCCCAATAATTCAATCTGTGCAACATCGCTCTTGTAGCAACCTACATTCTTGTCGCTTGATCCTTGTACGCCGAAAGCCTCGTAATGATTAGAGCATGTATTAAGTGAAATTGGTGTCGCGGCGGCAGTCTTTGTCGCGACCTCTTCTCATTGAAACTCATTAGCGGCGGCTCGCGGCGTCGCGACATACGGTCCATCACGGTGATAATAGCGACAATTTCATGTTATCGCGACTTCCATTATTCTATTGTTGTCGCGACAGCCTGATGTTGGCGACCTCCGTCTTAAGTAATTGATGTCGCGGCTGACCCGGTGGTATGTGACCATATCTTCTGTGAAATTGTTGTCGCGACAACCTTCTCCTTGCAAGCGTGTCGTATTTGCACATTGTAGTGTTGATGTCGCGGCGCATCCGGATGTTGCGACGGTGTTTCTTCTTCTTCTTGACTCCTGGTTGTTTAACTTGAGTTTCTTTATCGACTCATTTCGTTTTCAATTTAAGATTCATTTCTGTGGAGTTCGGCTGATGTAACTTTGAATACGCATTTGATTCTTTATCGAAGCTTAGCAACATTTGGTCCTTTCTTCCTTATGCGTCGTTCTTGCGCCACAGCTACATCCGGTATATCGGTTCCGCTGCGCCACGTGCTGCTCCTTTTTTATTGCAATTTACGCTTTCTTTGGGATTTCTGCTTGCCTGAAATTTGGTGAGTTTATTCTGATTCACATATAAATCGAGTTTTTATGTAAAGTGTCGAAAAATGGGCGAAAATAGATGACTTTTAAGCTCATCAATATATTAAGCGTACTACTTGCTACTACCATAAGAGGTTTATATGTACTACCGTAATGAAAAATGGGCAAAATGAATCGATTTGGTCCCTATTTTAATGAGTCGGTTCTTCAATATTACCATAACAAAATGAGGGTACTACCATAATGATACATTGAGAAAAATACACATTGGAATTGAAATTGGTGCTACCATGACATTATTTTGTATATTACCCGATACTACAACATTACATCGGGTGTTTGGACCACCGACATGTAGACAAAACATCCTACACAAATGTATAAAAACACTTGAAAAAGGGAATTAAAGCTATCAACAAAACGTCCCAACAAATGTATAGAAACACTTGAAAAAAGGACTCTATATAAAACCATCAACTAACTACTAACTTACTATCAACTAACTACTAACTAACCATCAACAACTAACTAATCTTAAGTCATTGCTCTAGAGGACTATTTGGAAATAATGAGCGTAGGTATGCCATCAACTCATGATGTTGTTAAACAACCAAATGCTCAAGCCGATCCATTTGATCTTCAATTGAAGCATGTTGTGCATAAGTGGTATTTTGTGGGACATTAAAGCTTCACTTACACCAAGTTGGTTCTTATCACTACCAGCATTCATGTTTTTTTCTCCTTCATCCCCCTTGTCACCATCATCTTCATCAGAATCCTCACAATCATCTCCAGCTGCTGCCCATCTCCCATTTTTATCTTTAATAATCCTCATTCTCGCTAAGTTGATAGTGTTGATTATATCAGAACACTTTGGTCTCTCCACATCCAGTTCAATGCTAAGATCAATCCCAAATGCTTCGAACACTTTGGTTAGGAGGCATCCATATGGAAGGATGCGCCCCATCTTCCTACAGTTAGCAATCATGTGTTGTATAATTATATGCCCTGGATGCAGTCGACGTCCAACCACCACTGAATCAATCACAAATGCCTCCAAGTATGAGACTTCATCTCTATGTCAACCCCCCCTTCCCCCCCCCCCCCGTTTGGTAGGATGAAATGTCCTACTATATTATGGATAATACACCACTTCATGGTCAACCCAGTTGCACTAGGTTTATGATGAGTATACTTTATACTCATTTCATCCCTATGTTTTGTGTGTTATTTTGTAGTTTTTAGATATAAATAAGTGTTCTAATGCCCTAAATGTTCATCTTTATGATTAGTTCAACCATTGAATGCATACAAGCGAAAACAAAGCGAAACAACATGCAGCAGCAACTACTGTATTTCAACCTTTTCGGCTATAATATGACCTCAAATAGAATCAACCTTTATATGGATGGATTCTACACTTCAAGATCTTTCCAACAATACTAAGAATACAAAATTTAGAGTTCGGGCGAGAACTTTACGACCTCGACAATTTATGGTCGCAACCTTAGAAATCCATGATCACGACTACAACACTTCCTGGTCGCGATCAAAAACATATTCACCAGCCATTGTGTTTCACCTCATGAAGTGTGGTCGCGACCATACAACATCCATGGTAGCAACCACGCAACAATTTGCAGCCTAACATCAATTTTAGCCCATTTTCAACCCATTCTCAAGAAGCCTATAAAATAGACCCATTCCAGAGATGACTCCTTGGGCATTTGTGCAATAGGAGTTGTCAAGTGACGCCATTCCATATATTTTGGAGGTGGAAGAGCCCATAGTCTCATTTCATGAGATCAATGAAGCCTCCAATGCGAACAAAACAATCAAATCATTTCAAGACATGGTGTTCAAGTTGCTAATTGAGCACAATTATCGCCTCTTAGAGAAGGATAAAAGCAAGAATCACCAACCAATCCGTAGTTGGTAAAGTCTATCTGGACTCTAAAAACGGAGTAGCTTCTTAGGAGGCAACCCAAGCTCAATAAGTTTTCTTTCACTTTCTCAATTTCTTAGTTAGTTTTGAGTTTTTTAAATAAATTTTTGTGCTTGATTTTGTTTTTCCTTGTTTTTTTTTTTAATTTTCAGGTTTTTGGAGACCCAAAGTTAGCTATGGAGGTGGCGAATCTGAAAAGTGAAGGTTTATACCATCTTGGAGGCTTAAAGAACAAAAAAAAATCAGTTTCAGCATCATCCCTCACTTTATGGGGAAGATGGCACAACTTGCATTTCATAAGAAAGTCATACTCGTTGAAGCTGCTTCCAAAGGCTTGATCACCCTCAGAAGAGTACTCATTATCCATTCTTTCTTTTGTTTCACATTGAGGACAATGTTTAATTTAAGTTTGGGGGGGTTAATTCAAGAATTCAAAAAAAAATTCAAAAATCCAACTTTTGTATCTCCTTGCATGTTTTAGTTATTTATTTTTAGTTGTTTGGTTATTAATTGCATGTGTTTTTCGTTCTTTCTTTTGTTTATTTTTTGTCTCATATGAGTTAGGTTGGTGCCTAGTAATGGTTTTGAGAATGCTTTGGTATTATGCTCAATTGTTTTTCTTAGTCAAAATTTGGGATACCTTTGCATTTATTTGATCTAGGACTTGAGTGTATCTTTTGGTTATGGGAGACTTGGCTTGAATAACCACCTTGTCTTTCAAGAAATCATTTCTTAATGGAACTCGTACACACACACACACTAAATCTCATTTATATACCTTGGTTCTAGCCCCATTTTCTCAAATTGAACTTACCTTGAGAGAGAGACTTTAACTTCTATAGTGGTGGGACACCTCAATAAAGAGGATTGCCAATGTGCCCCAACAAAACAAAATAAATCAAAAGAAAACAAAACCAAAAAAAAAAAAAGAAAAAGAACGAAAAATAGAAAATGAAAAATAAAAAGCAAATATGTCAAAAAGAAAGAAAAAGAGTTTACTCATAACTAGGTGCTAGGGTTTTCTAATTGATTGTTCGAGGTGAAGTTTAAGGGAACTTAGTGCATGGTGCCCTTAACCAACTAGTGGGGAGTCACTAATGGATCCCTGCTACATGGACACTCTTCTAGTACTCTTTAGCAATGCATCCTACTACCTAGTTTTATGTTGTTGAATAAAAGGTGTATTCTCAGCCTGTTTTAGTTAATTTTCTTTCAAAAGTGTGAGTTGAGTTTGGTTGAAGAGTGTTTGAGAATCATTGTATACATTTGAGACCTAAAACATCATTTTCACTGAGTTACTTTAGGCAAAGTTTATTGAGAACTTGGGGGCAAACTCACTTTGATCCACCAGCCAGCACAGATGCCTTGTCATTTTAGGATCATAAATGTTTTGGGATCCCGTTTGGCTATCTATGTTTTCTTATAACTTTTCCATGCTTTCTCTTAACTTGTACTAGCACCATACTCATACTCATATCTATCTTAGTGTTTTGTTTTTATGTTTGTGTTTCCTTTGCTTGAGGACAAGCAAAGATTTAAGTTTGGGGGTGTGATGAGTATACTTTATACTTATTTTATCCCTATGTTTTGTGTGTTATTTTATATTTTTTAGATATAAATAAGTGTTCTAATGCCTAAATGTTCATCTTTATGATTAGGTCAACCATTCAATGCATACGAGCGAAATAAGAGCGTAAACAAAGCGAAAAAGTGAAAATTCAGCAAATACCTCTACAGCATGAAGCAGTAGCTACTGCATTTCAACTTTTTAAGCTATAAGATGACCTCAAATGACATGAATCTTTATATGGATGGATTCTACACTTCAAGAGCTTTCCAATAGTACCAAGAACACCAAATTTTGAGTCCGAACAAGAAAGTTATGGCCACAGAAATTTATGGTCACAACCATAGAAATCCATGGTCGTGACCACAACACTTTCTAGTCGTGACCATGGTCGCGATCAAAAATGTCTTCACCAGCCACTATGTTTCACCTCATGCGGTGTGGTCGCGACCATAGAACATCCATGGTCGCGACCACGTGACGATTTACGGCCTAACATCAGTTATCCCATTCTCAAGAAGCCTATAAAAGAGAACACTATCTAGGGTATTAGGGGGACAGTTTTGGAGAGGTCTCTTATGGGAGGAGAGAGGATTAATCCCTTAGGGCAAGGCTCTTGGAGGAAGAAGATTGAAGAAGAATAAGTTTATTTTGTGTTTTTTGGTTCTTCTTTGGTTGTATTTCTTCACCTCATGTTTTGATTTTATTTTCTAGGGTTTTAGATGTAGTTTGATTTTGATTTATGTATTTGAACATGGGTTTATATTCTAATAGATATTTGAGGCATTTTTCTCTTAATTGTTCTATCATGTTCTTAATGCGTATCGATGATTAGATATCATTGATATGTGATGTGGTTCAATTCAAGATCTAAGAAGTTGGAATTGGATTAGAAATGGGTAGAACATCACATTTCACCATAGTTTAGAGTTATTCATTATCACACCCCCAACCCTAGCCTAGGCAGATGAAGGGGGCGGGAAACTATACTGGGACTCTTTACCTACTTTTTTAGACATTGGTGAGCCCAAGTCTTATAAGTGAATCAAAATATCATATACAAAGATACAAAATAAAACTACCACCGTGGTAGTATTTACAGTGTCAATACATACAATCCTGAGTCCCATTTACATATACATATACAAAAACTGTACATTTACATTTACATAATCAAAGCACAAAACCTATTGTGATGGACTCCTACTAGTTTATTGGCCTAGCAATATGCGGAAGATCGTGGACGTCCTCCTCTGTACCTACATGGATTAAAACCCGTGCTAAGCTTAACGCTTAGTGGGAAACATATGACTTATACATATACACATGCACTAATACTCATTTATAGCATTAATATTAACGATGCGGATATCGACGGCCGGATATCATAATTTTTCATGAATTCATATAACAAACTTATACATATACTTGTACTTATAGCAGACTTATACTTGTTTAGATCTCACGTAGGAGTTACAGAGCTTATACTTGTACGAAGGTACCCATAGGTACTACAGAGCTTGTACTTGTACAGAGGTCCCTGTAGGTACTACAGAGCTTATACTTGTACAGAGGTACCCATAGGTACATTCAGAGCAGAACGATGTACATTACTTTACTCTTATTTTTTATTCAGACTCTTATCATATAAGCTGTTTGACTACTGGGCCAAATGGCAAGAAATGAGTAGGACCGCGGCACAATAAGTACCCAAGGTACAATACGATCTTGCGAGTGCGAAGTAGCATAAAGTAAGTGTCGAAGCTATAACAAAGTGTCGTCGCGTGTCAGATGTCGAAGTACTAAATGTGTCGAAGCACAGTCAGAGAGTTCCATCGCACTATTAAAAGGCAGAAGTACTATATGTACTTTGCCGTATATGTGAGAGTCTTCACATGTCATCTCAATATCGGTCTTAGGCAGTCCTACAATTATATGTGTTCAAGAACTTATTATCTTCTCATAGGGGCATTAAGTTTGCCAACATTTCACTTCGCTTCACCTCGGCGATGAGGTACAGTCTAATTTTTCCTTTACCTTACAAACATGAATGGACCCTTTCATACACTTATAGGGTCCTCATTAGTCCAATAGACAAGTCCTCGGAATAACGGAATAGCAAAACATGACAAAAACACATGTATGTGAACAGTGCTATGCCATAGTGTAGGCCTTAAGTATAAGCGTACCCGAGCTTGTCAAGCCTCCTCTCGGCCACGCCCTTTGCGTAGGATCCCTACCTTTGTGGCGTAGAGACCTCAAAGTGCTGATTTTAGCGATTTTTGACCCTTTTTCCAGAAATCAACCAAATCAAAGAAACTCGTATACTCTCTAAAAAACATCCTCCCAGTGTGTTCTGTGACAAAACTAAACATAGAGATTAATTAGGGTTTCCAAACCCAGACTCAAATACTTTATGAAGTTAGGTTAACCTCTAACACCCAAATGAGTATCCATACATCATAAACCAGATCCGCGTACTCAAAGAGGTTCCATACTCATCTTATACAAATTAGGGTTTTACCCGACCCGACTTTGACAAATCTAAGGTTATGATGAATTCCTAGCTAAACCCTAGAAATGGAACAAACTAATATCCATACAAAAGTCCAAAAATCCATACTAATCCATAGTAATTCATACAAATCCATACAAAACTATAACAATCCATACCTTTCTTGGCTTTCTTTCTCTTCTTCTTCTTCTTCTTCTTCTCTTCCTTTCTCTCTTCCTTTCTCTCTTCACGAAATGCCCTCCAAAAATCCCCAAAATGAGAGACCCTAATTAGTCTTATCCCAATTTGGTCTAATTTTCCTTTTATTATACTTTGTTCCTCAAACTCCCTTCTATTTGCATCACAACTTATGTGATTTATATAATAGCATCTCATCTTCTTATCTTATGACTTTTATATCCTGTTTTGACAAATTCCACTTTTACCCTTGTATCTTGTACAAATTCCAGGTTTCTCAGTTTTCATGTTTTGAATTTAAATTGCGAAAAATTCAAATTTTACCTACAAAATACCTTAAACATGCTGAAAACGACTAGGGTATATTTCGGGGTGTTACATTCATGGGTCTTGTATGGTAGATTAGATCTCTCTAGGTTATTACACCCTTAGGACTTTAGGGTTGAGTAGAGATGCAAAAAGCCTAAGTCCTAGGAGTAGAATGTGGATCATCGAGAGAGATTCGCATGTGCAATAGTGAGGCTTAACATTAATAGGTGATTATAATATTAATTGGGAATAAATTGGTCCATAATACATAAGGACTAATCAAATGAAATCTAAACCCTAGCCTTTTCCCATTTTATTTCATATATTTGCATGATAGATTAGGATTGTAGTTGTTTTCTTAGTTCTACCATCAAATCCATCATCCAGATAAAGTCAGGACTAGGACAATTTCAGTACTTAGTAAGCTAATCCTCGTGGGATCGACACTCTTTCTTTTTACACACTATATTACTTGAGGCGACGCATGCACTTGTGCACATAGGAGTATTATTTTATATACATGCATTCGTGCCTATCAATTTTTTTTTGCCGTTTTCGAGGATTGGTGCTTTTATTAATATTGATTTGAAATAGTTTGACTATACTTTGGATATAGTTAGTCTTGTTTATTTTCTTTTTCTATTTTAATTTGGATTTGTATATTTTGTTTTGTAGGAACATAACTCGATGTGGATGCTTCCACTAATTCAGCAACTCAAGCTACTCTTGCCAATTTGATGGATCAATTAAAGCTTCTTACAAACCAACTTCAGAGTATCCAACTTCATAATGTCGAGTTTAAGGTCAAAGATGTTCGAGTATACCCTACCTTGTGTAGATATTGTGATGGGCCTCATATGAGCATAGATTGTCAAATGGAGGATCCATTTGCACAAGTTTAACCACCACGACTTCCATAAGAGGAGACACTAAGTATAGCAGAGATGGCCAACACACACACCCTATATATGGCTAAAGCTTATACTCAGTTCATGGATGTGAGAAGCCAAGCTCCACAAGGAGAAAATCTAAGTATAGCACAGATGGATAGTGCCTATACTCGATTCATGGATGATGCAAGGAAAAAGGCCAACAAGTTACTCTTAGAAGAACAACAAAAAAATTGGTTGGCACAATTGAAGTGAATCCGAGAGGTGATGAGATGGAAAATCATGAGGATACCACCTTGAGAAGTAGGGGAGAAGTTGAAGAGTTACATGAAGTAGAGGATGTTAATGAGGGTGATGAAGAATTAGTTGAGAAAGTGAAGAATGAAGAGGATTCAACTTCTCCAAAACCAAAAGAGAAGAATGAAGAAGTTGAAACAATTTCGGAGATGACTCCTTCGGCATTTGTGCAAAAGGAGTTGTCAAGTAACGCCATACCATACATTTTGGAAGTGGAAGAGCCCATAGTCTCATTTCATGAGATCAAGGAAGCCTCCAATGCAAACAAAACGATCAAATCATTTCAAGACATCGCGTTCAAGTTTCTAATTTAGCACAATTATTGCCTCTTAGAGAATGATGGAGGCAAGAATCACCAACCAATCCATAGTTGGTAGAGTCTAGCTGGACTCTAAAAATTGAGCAGCTTCTTGGGAGGCAACCCAAGCTCAATAAGTTTTCTTTCCCTTTCTCAATTTCTTAGTTAGTTTTGAGTTTGTTTTTTAATAAATTTTCGTGCTTGATTTTGTTTTTCCTTGCAAGATAAGGACTTTAGGCTTTAGAGACCAAATTTAGGGCTATGGAGGTATACTGAAAAAGTGGAGGCTTGTTCCATCTTGACTAAGAACAAAAATTTGAATCAAGAATCAGTCCCAACATCCTCTCTCACATAGCTTTATGGGAAGAAGGCACAACTTACTCATACAAGTCATACTCATTGAGCTATTTCCGGGAGGTTTGGATCTCCCAGGAGAGTCATTTGTCTTATTCTTATTTTTCTGGTTTCACATTGAGAATACTACAATTCAAGCTAGAGGGTGAATTCAAGAATTCAAAAAAAAATTTTAAAAAATCCAACTTTTGTATCTCCTTACTTGTTTTAGTTATTTATTTTCAGTTGTTTGGTTGTTAATTGCATGTACTTTTCTTTCTTTCTTTTGTTTGTTTTGTGTCTCATATGAGTTAGGTTGGTGCCTAGTAATGGTTTTGAGAATGCTTCGGTATTGTGCTCAATTGTTTTTCTTAGTCAAAATTTAGGATACCTTTGCATTTATTTGATCTGAAGACTTTATATGATTTTGCTGTAAAGACTTTGGCTTGAATAACCACCTTGTCTTTCAAGAAATCATTTCTTAATGGAACTCATACACACACACACTAGATCTCATTTTTATACCTTGGTTCTGGCCCTTTTTTCTCAAATTGAACTTACCTTGAGAGACCTTAACTTCTATAGTGGTGGGACACCTCAATAAAGAGGATTGCCAATGTGCCCCAACAAAACAAAATAAAGAAAAAGAAAACAAAAAATAGAAAAAGAACGAAAAATATAAAATGAAAAAGAAAAAACAAATATGTCAAAAAGAAAGAAATAAGAGAGTTTACTCACAAGTAGGTGCTAGAGTTTTCTAGTTGATTGTTCGAGGTGAAGTTTTATGAACTGTGTCAGCCTTAAACCAACTGTGGAAGTTACCAATGGATCCCCGCTTACATTTGACAATTTTCAGTACTCAAATACATCCTACTACCTAGCTTTATGCGTTAATAAAAGGTGCATTCTCAGCCTCCGTTTCAGTTAATTTTCAAAGGTGATTATTTGGCTGAAGAGTGTTTGGAATCATTGGTATACATTTGAGACCTAAAACATCATTTTCACTTGGTTACTTTAGGTAAAGTTTATATTATAACTTAGGGTCTTGCACATCACCATGTTTCAAAACTTGTCCTTTAGAGATCATAAATGTTTTGGGATCTCATTTTGGCTAATGTTTTCTTAGAACTTTTCCATGCTTTCTCTTAACTTGTTCTAGTACCATACTCATACTCATATCTATCTTAATGTTTTGTTTTTATGTTTGTGTTTTCTTTGCTTGGGGACAAGCAAAGATTTAAGTTTGGGGGTGTGATGAGTATACTTCATACTCATTTTATCCTTATGTTTTGTGTCTTATTTTATATTTTTTAGATATAATAAGTGTTCTAATTCCCTAAATGTTCATCTTTATGATTAAGTCAACCATTAAATGCATACAAGCGAAATCAAAGTGAAAACAAAGCGAAAAAGTTGAAACTCATCAAACACAGCTACAACATGCAGCAGCAGCTACTGTATTTCAACTTCTTCAACTATAAGATGACCTCAAATGGCATCAAGCTTTATATTTGGGTGATTAAACCATAGCTCAACGGTAATGGAACACAAAAGTTGGAGTCCGAACCAGGTTATGGCTCGGTAAATTTATGGTCGCACCATAACATCGTCGCGACCGTTAACACTCGGTCGCGACCGTGCTACCACAAACGTCTTCACCAGCCACTATGGTTGCGACCATAAAACTTCCATGGTCGCGACCACATGACGATTTGCAACCTAACATCAATTTTAGCCCATTTTCGACCCATTCTTAAGAAGCCTATAAAAGAGAACACGATCTAAGGTATTAGGGGGTTAGCTTTGGAGAGGTCTCTTATGGGAGGAGAGAGGAATAAGCCCCTAGGGTTCCTAACCCTAGGGCAAGTCTCTTGGAGGAAGAAGATTGAAGAAGAAGAAGTCTATTTCATGTTTTCTTGGTTCTTCTTTGGTTGTATTTCTTCACCTCAAGTTTGAATTTATTTTCTAAGGTTTTAAATGTAGTTTGATTTTGATTTATGTATTTGAACATGGGTTTATATTCTAATTGATATTTGAGGCATTTTTCTATTAATTGTTCTATCATGTTCTATGCATCAATAATGATGTGATCTAACTAGATCCATATGAGAATTTGATTAGACATGTGAACATCACATTTCACCATAGTTTAGAGATAGTTCATTACCATGTGGTAGATTAGATCTCTGTGTGGTTAGCTGCCTAGCCTTTTAGTAGGTTGAGTAGAGATGTAAAATACCTAAGTCCTAGGGTTAGAATTTGGATCATTGAGAGAGATTCACATGTGCAATAGTGAGGCTTACCATTAATATGTGATTAGAATATTAATTGGGAATAAATTGGTCCATAATACATAAGGATTAATTAAATGAAATCTAAACCCTAGGCTTTGTTAGTAATAGTGCTCTAGGCCTATTGTATGGACATGGTATTTTGACTATTTATAAGAATTTATTACTATGATGATTTGCATAAGCTTATTATATAATGTCTGAATACACATTAACTGATTCTGTCATCCTAATCTACTATTGTTATGGAACAATAATAATCAGATTATATAAATAATGATCATGTATAACATATGCATGAGATTATAAAATCAATTATACTATTTGTTGAGAAACAACATTAATAACTGCCTGAGATTTAATATGGATCAAAAGTCATGTTAACTTCTAACAGTTAAAATACAAACCTTTTGAGACCTGAGACTAGTGAGTTCTCAATATTACAAGAAATGGTATTTTAATGAATCAACTGTTCTAATCTGGATGACTATAGTTATATAATTTAAACATAATAAGAATTATGTAGTGATATGAGCTGATTAAGATTTAATTTCATCCTTCTATTATATGAGATATCTCTAGTCCTATAATTGAGACCGAGAAATAAGACGCACCAAACAACTATAGATCAACGTCGTCGTTTAGTCACTAATTTTTGGGTTTCGCAACAAAGACAGAACCATAAGGTTGACTTTGTCCATGCCTTTGTATTCCTATCAGCACACTATATAAAAAGATTTAAGGTCATTAATATAATAGCTGTCATCTTGATCATGAGCTTTTCATTTAACTGGGTAGTCATAATGTCTTGCTAGAGGTCACTTATGATCAGGATCAAATGGATTTAGTCACCGCCAACGTTAATTAATCATAGGCTGCAACATTAACTCAATAATAACGGTTATGGTTTTTTCACTCATATAATTAAACATTAGATTACTTAACAATGAATAATTATTAAAATTTAAACTAATTGTCTTGAGAAAAATAAATTCTTGATTAAACTTCTATAACAATAACACCTGCCATATTTTCTTATTTATAAGAAATAACCTAAAGAGTTTTTTTTTTTTTGACGGAATCAAATGGTTATTATTTAAAGAGCTTTTAATATATAATATATAAATTGGTTTCCTTTATCCAGGTGATCATGAATTTAAATGTTATTAGTCATGAGTTTAAACATATAATAATGAAAAATCGTTTTTGATCAACTAAAGTAGACTTTATATAGAGTCATATATGTGAGATATGATATGGATTTGTAGTAGTCGTTTTTTACTCTAAGAACAACCAAATGGTAAGATAAAGAAAATAAAACCTGAATTTGTTTTTATAAGAATTGAATTAAATGAAGATCAACAAAGATCATCATTATTTCACCGTGATTACTGTAGAGGGTGGTCGCGTAAAGGCAGACTTTCTGAAGATCCACAAAACCAAGACGCACTTTGAAGGCTTGACGAATCTCCATCCACAAGAGGTAAGTTTCGTTTACCTCTTTCCTCTGCTTTATAACATGATCCAGGGTTATGATAAAATTTTTAACCGCCATTATACCCTAATCAGACTGATATCACTAAGAATCACAGTTTTCCATTTAGACTTATACAAAGATAGATTAGATCGAAGGTTTATTTCACCACAATTCAGATTATCCAAATAAAGTCAGACCATGATTAATGCATTAGTAAAGAATTCTTCGCATGAGATAATTTTACTTTACACACTATATTACTTGAGGCTGACTCGTGTAATTTGCGCATAAAGACATTACACAACACTGATCATACTTAACAAATACTATGTTGCTAAAGTTCAAGATCTATTGACACTTAAAAGTGCCTTGTTGAAGATGTGTCTGGCTAATAGCACTGGTTAATACTTATATTCAATACGAAGATAATCTTCAGCCATCATCTATATTTTTAGAATCAGATTTACTCAGCGAAATATTGATTCCACTCATATCATCGCGCAGAATTTGATAGTAGAACCTGGACTTGACATGGAATACTATCTCAAACTATCCTCATCGGCATTATCGTAGAACAGTAAACTTCAACACTAGTATATGAATTAATGATCACAACGGGTCATGGATATATGATATTAAGTCAGCTCATAAGGCATGTTATAACATTGTACCGACCACAACCACCATAAGAATACCACATGGATTATAAGTCAAGGGCAATTTCTCATCATAATAATGTCTTCTTTGTCCTTCGACCAGCACCTGCACATAGGTCCCCATACAGAGTTTTATGTTTTGACTGTAGCCCCAAACACTCAATAGCTTACAATATGTTCAGGGTGTAAAATAAATTAAATGATATTTTTCTAGCGTGTTTAAAATACAAACCAAAATTAATAAAACCTAAAATTTTATGAGCCAACAAATTTGGTAAAAATGTCAAATGAGGGCCTAAGGGTCATAACTACAATGTAAGTGCCAGCATAAATGAAATGAACAATGAAATGAAAGTGAAATGAGACTTTAACATGAGAAAATGAGAAAAAGCCAATGAATGCAAGAGCCAAAACATATAATAATGAATATAGGGAACAAAGACCAAAGTGATTCATGATCGCCCATTCGGCATTCACGCTTTTATACATGGAAGGACCAGGCTGTATAACAGCATGGTGTTTCTCTCCATTCTTGGTCTATTCTCACCGTTGCCATGGTAAGAAGATTTTAAGAGAGCGATATGGCAATAAAACCAACCCTAACCTCCTTTGATGATTTTGGATTTGGGGGGAAACCCTAACCTTATGTAAAGGTGATTTTGATTGGCCAGACCACTGTGGTTGCCTTTGGGTTAAGTTTCAAAGTGCTTTGCTAGGATTGGTTTTGAGAAATTTTTATAAAGAAACCCATGAAGCCTAAAGGAGTCATGGTCAAAAAATTCAAACCCCCGTTTTTCTTTGAATACAAAGTTGTTATGTTCAATCAACTTGCTGATCTCACTGTAAAGATAACACAAGGGAGTTGGTTTCAAATGCAGGAGATGGAATCATAAGGAAAATTATAGCCCAAGGCTCCTGAATATGGCTTAAAGGTGAGTTTTGGGTAGCTAATGGGTATGCTTTGTTTTGGGTGTAGTTGTGGTGTTTGCCGTGGTTGAGTTTACTCATCAAACGATATCTGAAAATTCAGTAACTCAACTGGTGAGAATAATTACTTAGATAGAATTTATGAACTGTAATCCCAAAACCTGCAAACCATCATGAGCAAAGAAACATAACTTAATTCGCTTGTAAATTATAGTAGTCTCTGGATTTAAAAACAATAACTTGGTTTTGAAGTATCAAAACTGAGATGATCTCAATGAAGAAGAAAACTATATTTCACATTCGAAATGAGTAGAGTAACTATTACCATGTTCTATGGAGTTAAGACCCCTAAAATTGAGAATAACAAGAAAACTGATAGCTGTTGGGCATACTAACCCGCTTAACATTAAATGCCGAACTGAGTTTGGTGATCCAACGATTATTTAATCATACAAAGAATCCCATGAGATATCATTCTATTAGTAAATGAATAAAATATAGTCTATGTCCCACACTAAAAGGAAAATGGCATGGATACATCAACCCTAACCAAAAATCCTAGAATGCACAACTAATTTTTTTTTTCTTAGGTTGTTATTTGATGAGGAATAATAACTGTATGAATAGGCTTTAGGTAATATAAAGCTCATCAAGAACAGATCTAACATTTAATCAAGATGTTCAACCTTTGGCTTTGTTCTTCGTCTCCTTCCTGTTTGGCTTTGTGTTTTGTCTAATATAATAAACTAAAAGGTTTTATATATCATACGCAAGGTCTGCTAATACAACGAGTTGTTTATTCTCCACTTCTAATTTTATTTGGTAAAATGTTGAATGAAGAGAAAAAGGATTTAATAAACAATCAGAAAGTAAATTATATATTAATGGTTTTAGATTGATCGATATAACTCAATGTGAAATGAATGCATGAAAATTTCAAGGAGTATTGGAAACCGCATTGGACATAATGTATATACATCATTATAAATCACAGAATGATCGGTTTTTTAGAGAATGTTAACCATAAACGATATGATAAATGGCATACCAATATAATAATGATGATTTTCACCAATGAATGATGTGTCGCATCTGATCCATAGCCCACAGGACGATATCGCAGTGTTCAAATGATTTTAATAACAAGTCAAGAGTCTAACGAGAGATCAAGATTATACAGAAACTTTACACTGTCATCCAATGACTGCCAAAAAAGATTTCAAGTATCCAAACAAAAGTATAGGTTAAATTCAGCTTTAAGGAAAATGAAAGAAAATTCAGAATAAAGATCAATGAATGACTATTGATAGAACCCACACTGAAATGACCAATAATTAATTGAATGCATAATAAATAAAGATATATATAATAAATGCATTGGTCATTGAAAAATGTATACAAAGGCATCGATTTAGAAAAATACATGATCATCAACCAATGAAGAGATATCCGAGAACCACTAGGTGAAAACAATGATAACGCATACCGTCACGTTGTATAGAGTGAAGAAACATGAAAAGACCATAGCATTCAAAGTCAACTCATACCCGCCAAGCCAAGAGAGCCCTAATCTAATAAGAAATATATTTTACACTTATTGTGCCAAACTCTAATTTTGTTTTGCAAACATTATAATAAAAAAATTATAATCTTAATGCAATAAAGGTAATAATGGAATTAAATGGCATAATGCTATGATGAATAAAATGTAAGAAAAACAAAATGATGGGCCTTTAAGTTGAATTATGATGTTATATTTTCAAAGATAACATCTTTAAGTTAAAATGATGAATAAATATGTTCAATTAGCTAAAACAAAAGAATTGATTCAAAGATCTATCTCGATCCAATGTCTTCCAGGTCATCGTACGTGCCAACACGCATACGCTTCAACATCATCCGTGGCAGGTAGAAGATCGTGGTGCCGAATATAAAGAAATCAGCAGAGGACGATACAGCGGATTGTCCTTGAGATATATCCAGTAACTTCTTATGACCGGAATTGCAGGTCAAAACAAACAATGTAATGGCAGTTATTAAGGTCATTTATAATAATCATATGATATCGATAGAAAACAATGACTAACTGCGAGACTAACTAGTGCCCAAACTACTTGAGATAATGATATTGTGGTGACCACATGATGGCTATGATTAATGTGCCCACCATTAACCCACATAATTTGGGTGTCATAATGTCGTCTTGCTAGAGGTCAAGCAGATATCCGTGGGCTCTGAATAATGAGCCCACCGCCAACATTATGGAGACCTATATGTGTCAGCACAGAATAATGAACCAACCTTTACTTAAAATTGGTGATTAAACCCACTATCTTTACGGATCATCTATCTATTTATGCTTGAGAGGCGGTTAGGGTTTTCAAGAGAACCCAACCGCAAGAGTGTCACACGTTTCCCCGCTTTCTAGGAAGGCCTGCTTTGTGTGATATCTATAGAGGGGTGATGATCCCGCCAGGCCTCGCTTGACAAGAGGTTTAATGCACACATGAGGCTGTGGAACAAGGCAGATCTTCCAACAACATGTATCTTCCATAACCTTAAATCAATCACCCTGACTGTTACGGATCCCTAGTCGAGTTGAACAAAAAGATAACTTTTTTCCACATGCATGTTAACTCATTGAACTGACAAAGGGTATCATAGGCACTTGTGACCCGACTGTATGGCTTTACTTATAAGATGATGTTTAATCTGCCCAACCTAAAGATTGTTCCTAAGTACTATGATGCATATAAATAGCTATAGTTCATTAAAATTGACTTACAAATAGAATGATGCAGAGACTGTGTCTGGCTTTTCTCTAAAGATCGGTCTTAGCAATTATATACACATACAATCTTGTAAGGTAATAATCTTTTTATAACCCAAAAAACAATATAGTTCAAACACTAACTGATTACCTATGATCTCGGGTTTTGTATGGTTCTTTAGCTTATCCAGTCCGTTTTATAAGACTAACGAAGAAGGCATTATTGGTAGTCGGCCAAAGGCATGAACTGCCTCACATTGAACAAATTAGTATTGAATCGAACTGGTGTTTTTTTTTGCAATAACTTAAAACAAAAACAAAAGAAAAGAAAAACAAATTACAAATAATTTTTTTTTTTTTCCGGGCACTACCCTCGCTCTCATAGATCACCACAAGGACGCCACCTGATCTCACCAGGCGGCCTTTTTGATCTCACAGGCGCCTTAACCCAGGGGCTACCCTTTACTCAACAAGAGTACACTCTGAACTCTGAGGATGGTCTCACTGATGCTTCTGATATGTGAATGAGTGACATTCACACATCGATAATATCAATCTGAAGATAATAGAGATTAACTATTTAAAAATATAGTATTACACTCTGAACTACATTTATTACACGACTAATGAATTTGGCTGGAATGAACCACATTATGAACCACAAGACATATAATCACATGTACATTTGTAAAATATGGTGTAAAAGTAGTCCTGGAACTAGTCGTGAATGTGAATGGACGTTTAACATTTTTTAAATATTTTTTTACTAGATATGTATTTTAACACGGCCCACGTGTCGCTTTTTGGCACCTTAAAGTACTTTGAGACAGAACGAAACACACATATGTTACTTTATTTTTAGATTTGATATGTTACAGTAAGAAATGACACAACTATAAAGAAAAATACAAAATATGCATTCTTCAAACTGATTTGATACAGAGATCATTCATTACTTCTTAGGCAAACCATGGAGATGGAGCTTTACCTAGGATTGACCTTTATCTTCCTATTGGCTTAAGTGAAGATCAATCTAATAGGAATCATGCCAGATGATTTTGAATTGCGCCATTGTTATACATGATGATATAAATATGATAAATCGTCATAAGATTAAATGTACCAAATCTCTCCTTAAAAATTAACATGAAATGTCACTGATAATCTGTATAACACAAGATCTGAAACTGATCATATAAATGCGCCAAAGCAAGGTATGTATTCTATCTGAAAAGACATATGAGACAGACATCCATGTGGAAGAGTTGCGGACTCATCGTTATCAAACGGCGAACTAAGATATTAATGGATTTTACTTATGATATGGACGGTTAAAAAACCCAAAACTGTAGGAATGTACAGATACTTGTGGTATATGATCATCAATTACCACTTTGGGTGATAGTGTCAGTCAATAGATTTTGGCAAATGATGTCTTTGCTTCACTAAAGTCTTAAGTATTGAGATTAATCCACTAATACAAGTAGGTTAACTATTTGGTAATATTTTGTGACGCCCCATTTCCTGTGAGAGGTCCTGTCACCACCATTAACTTTAGAAACTCGTGTGTCTCATATATAATTTATGAGACCCATATATGAATAAATGGCCACATCAAACATACATCCAGCATCAAAACAAAAGTGTAATTCTAACTATATTATAATATTTCAAGAGTTAATCACACTCTTTACAACATGTTTCAATTGTAATATCATACATGTTTTACAAAACATAATCAAAGCCACATGTCGGTTTTCTCTTCAAAAGCACCCAGAGCACTGCCTTCCCAAACATTCCCTCAGACTGAAATTATTTCGACAAGGTGAGCAATGTCCAGTAGTGATATGATCCCTACATGGTGCCACTCCCATCCAAGGCCATGCATAACGAAAAACAACAACATCCGCTAACTCATGATCTCCACTTCTATTCATACGCCCAACTCCAGTGTCCAACCTGCCGACTCTCACTTCCAAACAAAAATATGGTTTTATTCGTGGGCAACCCTCCGATATAAATACGTTGGACAATCCTCCGAGGTGAATTTTGTTAGGTGACTCTCCGAAACAATTCATGGCCTCCGACGTGAATCAAGGACATTTCCCAACACAATTCTTCGGAAAATTTCCGATAAAATTTTATTGTTTTGGACAACCCTCTGATTTAATTCATGTTATGCACTCACACCTACTAATTCTATGGTGCCTCAGTGCATGTGAAATGCAATATGCCAATTCACAACAATTCATGTTAATATATCAAGCATGCATATATTAACAAAAATTAACACACAACAACATGTTATTCATTCATAGCAATAACACCAAAATTAGCCTACATGGGCTAATAAACAATTTAAGCAATTTATTTTGAACCGACCAAGCAACACAAACCACACACAAGATCACGTGAACAGTACAACCCTAGGTCTCAAAATCGCTCACGACCACACTAGGGATTTTCTCACTCAATCCCAATCTTTGGAACTGAAAATAAGGCCATTCATGCCTCAGAATATCCCTATCCATCAAAATGGCTCTTAGCCAAGGAATAAAACAAGTATGAGAAAACCCCTACCTTCCGGAGTTTGTCGAAACTCCACAAAACCAGTACCCATGCATAGCTCTTGCAGCGTAGACCAACTTCTCCTCTTGCTCCGACAAGAACCGACGGTCTGAACGCCTTAGATCTTAGAGAGAAGATAAACTTTCTCTCTCTAAACTCTGTTATCTCCCCTCACTGCCAGATACCAGGCCAAAAAGAAGAGAAGATGTTCTTCTTTTTTTTTTTCATTTTATTCCGCTTTTGTCCTCTTAGTTTGACTTTAAGGGCCCTTTGACATATGGCTTAATATGTTGGTTTATCTCTTATCTCACTATTCATGTGACATGTGTCACATGAATACATGTAGTAGGTGGCCCTCGGCTACACCACATGCCTCATATCATGTGTACCTCTCACAAGCCGGGTTATACGGGCACTCGACACCCTAGCGCCGAAAGATGTGAAATTTCGACTGTCTCGAAATTCGACGAAATTCGATGTGGTAGCTAGATTTTGCGAGACGATTCCACTGAATAGTTCGTTTCATCATCCGGGTATCTAGAAAAATTTCGACTTAATCGAAATTACCATTTTACCCTTTTTCAGAATATTAGAATTTTCTCGGGTCTTACATATTTAGTGGGAGTATTTTAGGCCTCGCATATTTAATTATTGAAATTCTAAAATCCTTTGCATATGACTTGTAAAAAATGGCAAACGAACAATACAATCCTGGCTACCACGACACGTTAAGAAGATTAAATCCTCGGGAGGATCAATTTCGACTGGGCATAGAAACTTGAGAATCGTCCTCATGCAAGAAAGGAACTTGTATGTCCTAGATGAACCTATCCCTAAAGAACCTGCAACAAATGCCCCTAGGGCTCAAAGGGATACTTATAGTAAGCATCAAAATGATTCAGTCGATGTTAAATGCCTCATGCTTGCCACCATGGAATTCCAGCTCGTGGCGTACGGTTGATATGGAGGCATTTATCATGATAGCCTGTCTCAAGGAAATGTTCCAAGAGCATGCACGCATTGAGAGGTTTTCCACCATTAAGGCATTACTTTCCTCAAGAAATGGTTGGGTGTGTAGCCCGCTAGCCCTCATGTCTTAAAACGGCGTCACCTAGATCATCTTGAGAAGCTTGGTCTACCTACTAGCCAAGAGTTGGCCATTGATATCATTCTCCTATCTCTACCTGATGCTTATGATGGTTTTATCATGAACTACAATATACATAACATGGAGAAAATGATCTTTGAGCTGCACGGGATGCTTAAGACTCTTGAATAGAACATTAAGACTACTAGTAATGTTCTGACATTCAAAAGGGTAAGGGTAAGGACACGAAGAGGAAATGGGTGACAAAGGGCAAGGCTAAGGATAACAAGAAGCCCAAGCCTAATCCCAGTCCTGATACTAAGGGAAAAAAGCCTAAAACCAAGCAACCTAAGGCTAAGGAACCAAAGGAAGGGCAATGTTTTTCTACAATGAGCCAAGTCATTGGAAAAGGAATTGCAAGCTCTACTTGGAAGATCCGGCTGTGCCAAGAAGGCCGCGAGGCTACATCTTTAGGTATTTATGTAATAGAAGTCAATTTATCTACTTCCTTTTCATGGGTATTGGATACCGGATATGGATCTCACATTTGTGTGAATCTACAAGGTCTCAAAAATAGTATATCATTGGCTAAAGGTTAGGTGGACCTACGAGTAGGCAATGGAGCAAGAGTTGTTACTTTAGCTATAGGAACTTATTATTTATCATTTCCTTCAGGACTAGTTTTGGAATTAGATCATTGTTATTATGTTCCTGCTATGAGTAGGAATATTATTTCCATTTGTTGTTTGGACATGGTAGGATTCTCTTTTATTATTAAGAATAATACTTGCTCCATTTATTACCGTGATATCTTTTATAGGAATGCTCTGTAACACCCCAAACATTTTTTTTAAATGATTTTTTTTTCTCATGGAATTTAAGTTTTAGGTGTTTTAAGGTCCATCATGAATTTATAATAATTTTTAGGAATTATTTCTCAAATTAAATGGAATTTTAGAAAATATACCCGCAAGGTCAAATTTTATTAATGACCAAAATAGAAATTCTTAAAAATACCCAATGAATGAAATAAATGGTGGAATTTTTATGAAGCAAATTAAGTTCCAAATATGTTATAAAATAAAAATAATTAAAATACATGAATAAAAAAAAACAAAAATACGTGAACAGTGAACTGGGTAGGAAAGTCACGATTTTGTTGGACTAAGGGCCAAAGAGACATTTTTAATAATTCCTAGGCCTTAAAAAATTCAAGAAAAACCGCAGGAATTGGTGCACATTGAATTAATTTTTAAAATATTAGGAAAATCGAGCAGAAAACAAAAGAAAAAAATTGAAGAACCCTAGGTTCTCCATTCGGCGCCGAACTGCTGGGGAAGGAAGAAAATTTTGTTGCAGCCAATTCCCTTTGAATCAACCTGTGATTTTTCATGGTGGGAGACTTATGAAGGTATATTAAAGCACCATGGTTTTTAATTTTGGTTTTTCATGGTCTGTATTGGAGGAAAGGGGCTGAATTCGATAAATGGTTGTTGTTTGATGGTCAATTAGGCTGTTTAAATGAATTAATTGTTCTAATATTGTGTATGCTAGGTTGCAATTGCATTTTGAATCTATAGAATGTGACCTAAGAGGTATGAATTAGGTCTGGTATGTTTAAAATTTGGGGAAAATGTATTTAGAATGAATTGAGGTGGTAATTAGTGGAATTAAGGGTTGAATCGATTGAATGTGAATTTCTGTTTGAAGGTCGACTTGGACAGAATCATAGAGAATCTAATGGACGAATTTTAGGCCAATTTGACATCATTGAAAGATATGGATGTTAGTGAAATTTTTCCACTAGTTTCAGGTCTCGACTTCTAGAGAGAAAGATATAGGCAAATACTAACTGATGCGCATCTGCCAAAAAACGAGTTTAGTGATTAAAACATTAGATATAAAGAAATTAGTTGTGAAATTGAATATTAAAATTATAATTTCGGTATTTAGGATGTTAAAAGGCAGAATGTTGAAGGCAGAAAGTAAAAAAGGGGATTTAAAAAAAAAATTATTTAAAAAGCTCAAGTTAGGCGATTAAATAGAAACGGGTAAAACGACCTAATTGAGTAGTGGATAACAAGGTGCGGCTCTATGATTTTGACGTTATCTTTATATTTCTTTTCTGCATGAATATTGGGTATAGCAAACTAAGTCAGGGAAGGCTCTACACGCTCAGGGTGAATAATAGCCTAGCCGAGCCCGGACTAATAGGGAGGTGAGTAAATTTATATCATCGCATTCTGCACCTTCGAAATGTATAGCGGTAAGCCATTGTTCGACTTGATCGTAGTAATTGACTATGATTAAGACCTCATTCTGAAAGAATCATTGAATTGAATTTGTCATATGCCACAAGTCACGCGGTCCCGATGAATATTCATGCCGAGCACGGGCCATTAACCTTATTGTATTTGGTGTTATTCCTTTGGCTGCATACCGAGTACCTACGCCTATAACTTGTAATCGTTAATGTCAATGATGGTATGAATCACGTAGTCTAATCGATGGAGGTCATCAAAGATGTGCACATGGTACCTCTCGTGCGCAGCTACCGCCTTCCTGTAGAGGGGGTGGTAAAAACTCTAGCGTAGGAACCCGGCCCGCTCTACATTCGTCGGAATGCACTGACCTTATAAAGGTAAAAAAGGAATGTACGGATTCCCCGAATGGTAAACTATATTCATATGTTTCAAACCTCTAAATCTCATTCGATATTGTTGTTCATATTGTCATGGTTTGTTGCATAACTATGTACGGTGGATTGATTGATTAAAGATCCATCCTCATGGAAATGCCTCGGTACCTAGCCTCACAAGTATGGTGATATTTTTACTCACAGAGTTATCTCACCCTCAAGTGATTTCCTCCTCCTTTTCAGTAGAGACAGAAGCGAGAATCCGTGCATTTCTCGACCACTTCGGATTCTATTTGAAACATGTAATGGATTATTTTGTTTATTCGTGAATGAGAGTCTAAGTTTCCAAAAGGCTCCATGGTGAATTAACTTGGTTATCAAGTTAATTATTTGGTTAAATCGATAAATTTTGAATACGAGTCAGATAAATTTCTTTTCGTGAAACCTATTGATATTTTCGATGAGACTCGGTTGAGGTCAAGTGTTAGTGGATGACCACGAGGTCTATTTGTTATGTTATTTGAGATAATATCATGATATGCAGATTTTGAGTTAATTATTAGTAGATTTTAGATTGATATTGCTAATAATGTAGATTTTGTCATTAGTTATAGAAACGAATAGGTCTGCCTAATTTTCTGTGAAATTATGGACTTAGGCTAAGGCGGCTCTTGGGTGGCCTTAAGCCTACCCATTCCTAGCCGCCACACAAACATAAAAGTGGGATGCACATGCCTAATTTATCAAATGGTCTTTATATCCTAAACCATGACAATCCAAATGCAAAGTCCATCTATAACATTAATACCAAAAGGTTTAGATCTAATGATTTAAACACAACCTATCTTCGGCATTGTCGTTTAGGCCATATAAATGAGAAACGTATTTCCAAGCTCCATCAAGATAAACTTTATATTCATTCGATTTTGAATCTTATGAAGTATGTGAATCTTGCTTGCAGCAAATGACCAAAGCACCCTTTTACTTGGTCATAATGAAAGGGTCGATGACTTATTAGTGCCTTATACACAAAGAATGTACGTTGGCCTTGATAAGTTCTACCGCAGGAGGCTACCAATACTTCATTACCTTTACAGATGATTATAGTAGATATGGTTATCTCTATCTGATGAAACATAAGGATGAGTCTTTTAAAAAGTTCAAAACATTCAAGAATAGGATACAAAACCAACTTGGTAAAAGTATTAATGCTCTTCAAGCAGATCGTGGTGAATACCTAAGCCAAGAATTTGATGACTATCTTAAAGATTATGGAATAGTTTCACAATTAACTCCACCACAAACACCCCAAGGGAATGGTGTTTCAGAACGGAGAAATTGAACCTTATTAGATATGGTTCGATCAATGATGAGACAATCATATCTTCCAAAATCCTTTTAGGGGTATACCTTAGAAACTACTGCATTCATACTTAACCGCATTCATCTAAGCTTCCATTAAAAGACACCATATAGATATATAATTGTAGAAGCCTCCCAATTTGTCTTTTCTAAAATTCCAACATGTGGAAGGTCAGATTCTAACAAATTAGCACCCAAATCAAATAAATGCCTTTTTCTGGGGTATCCTAAAGAAACAAAAGGATACTACTTCTACAATAGTTCAGAGAACACAGTTTTTGTTGCTGAAAATGCTATATTTTTGGAAAGAGAGCACATCTTCAAAGGAACTAGTTGGAGTAAAGTTTAGCTTGAAGAAATGCGAGCACCATAAAGAAGCATTGAATCGGTTATGGAAACTCAACAGGTTTCACAAGATGTTGTTGAACCTACACAAGTAACACAAAACCTAAGAAGGTCTAGTAGGATACATCAGAATCCCGAGAGATATGGATTTCTTGTAACTGACAATCATGATGTCATTCTCATGGATCATGATGAGCCTACATCCTACGAAGAGGCCATATCTAGTCTTGACTCTGATAGATGGCTAGAAGCCATGATATCTGAGATGCAATCCATGTATGATATAAGTGGGTCTTCAAAAAGAAGGCTGACATGGATGGCAATGTGCATACCTTTAAGGCATAATTAGTTGCAAAAGATTTCAAGCAAACACATGGTGTTGACTATGATGAAACTTTTTCACCGGTGGCTATGCTTAAGTCTATTAGAATCCTATTAGCTATAACTGCGTATTACGATTACAAAATATGGAAAATGGATGTCAAAACAGCATGTCTTAATGGAAAATTGCTCGAGGATTTGTACATGACACAACTAGAGGGTTTTGTCACTCCTGAGAATGTTGGAAAGGCTTGCAAGCTTCAAAGGTCCATTTATGGATTGATGCAGGCATCTCGAAGCTAGAATCTTCCTTTTGATGAAGCAATTAAAGTATTTGGTTTTATCAAAAATGAAGATGAACCTTGTGTTTACAAGAAGGTTAGTGTAGTTTTTCTAGTGTTTTACGTTTATGACATCCTACTCATTGGAAATGACATCCCAGCTTTGCAGAATGTCAAGTCTTGGCTAGGCAATTGTTTCTCAATGAAAGACTTAAGTGAGGCCGCCTATATTCTAGACATTAAGATCTATAGAGACAAATCGAAAAGGATGATTGGGTTAAGTCAGAGCACATATATAGACAAAGTACTGAATAGGTTCAATATGCAAAACTCCAAGAGGGGATTTTTACCTATGTGTCATGGCATTAGTCTAAGAAAGAATCAATGTCCAACAACACAAGATGAGCGAGACCGCATGAGGTAGATCCACAGTTTCGCTATCGGTCTATCATGGGCTATGTTGTGTACTTGATCGGATGTGTCATATGCCTTAAGTATGACTAGTAGATACCAGTCAGATCCCAGTGAAAGTCACTGGACAACAGTTAAGAATATCCTTAAGTACTTTAGAAGATCTAAGGATACATTCTTACTTTATGGAGGACAGGAAGATGAGCTAGTTGTAAATGGTTACACTAATGCTAGCTTCCAGTCTGACAAAGATGATTTCATATCAGATTCAGGTTTTGTGTTTCCTGCTTGATCTGAGGTGCTATTAGCTAGAAAAGTTCAAAGCAAGACACCGTAGCCGATTCTACTATAGAGGCTGAGTATATAGTTGTATCAAAAGCAGCTAAGGAGACTATTTGGATCAAGAAGTTCATCACTGGACTTGGAGTGGTTCCTAGTATCTTGAACCCAATGGACCTATTTTGTGATAATAATGGGGCTATAGCACAGGCTAAGGAACCTAGATCACACTAGATATCTAAACACATACTTAGACCATTTCATCTCATTTGAGAGATTGTTGACAGAGGAGATGTCAAGATATGCAGAGTATCTACCAATGACAACATTGCAGATCCACTGACTAAGCCACTCCCACAAGCAAAGCATGAGAGTCATATTAAACAACGGGTATTAGATGCATGTCGATCGGGCCCAATAAGTAAGGCTGGAGAGATTGTTAAAGGATGTGATCTAGTAATAAAGGTAATTGTTATTACTTTCATATTTCAATAATAAAGAGGCATTTTCATTATCATGTTACATTTCTAATTTGGTGTTACTCCATGAATAGTTGATTCCACTCATGGTCATCAAGTGTGTGACTTGATAGTAGAACCCTGGACTTGACATGGAATACTATTCTAAATTGTCCTTGGTTGTTCATTATTGGTGGAGTAATATTGAATTAAGACTAGTATGGAGTGTGAATGATGATCATGTTCTATTGATCATGGATCTATGATATTAAGTTGGCTCCTAAGTACATGTTGGTGAACATTGTATTAGACCGACCCACCATGAGAATACTACTTGGATTATGAGTCATAAGTACTTCTCATCATAATAATGTCTTCTTTTTGTCCTTCGACCTAGCACCACCATAGGTACCTACATGAGGAGTTTTATGTTTTGCCACAGTTCAACATCATATGTAATAGGGTGGTAATACAGACTGTAGTTGGACATAGAGGGATGTGAGTAGATGAAAGGGATTTGTCCCTTCTTTTAGAGAGATATCGCGGGCCCCTCAACATGTGAGATTGGAAATTGCATGGCCATGCTCAAATGAATTAATATGTCATTAATGTCATTTGTATTATCAGTTTGCTACGGAGGCTCGAAAATTGCAATGATTTAACTCTTTACAAGGGTGACTTAGTCCATGCTTTGTGTTCAATTAGGATATTGTGAGACAAAGGGACTACGACATTTATTATGGATTAGGTTATGTCAGACTATTGACATCCACATAATTTGGGTGGTCATAATGCCTTACTAGAGGTCGCTTATGATCCGTGGGCTCGAAATGGGTTTTGAGCCCACTGCCAACATTATGTGGACCTGCAGGGTCACACACAAAGAATGGGCCGGAAACCAATCCTTGGGCTTAAAATTGGTATTTAAACCCAAGGCATCCTTATGTGGATTTGTTCATTTTGTTTTCATGCTTGAGAGAGGCGGCTAGGGTTTTTGTGAGACTCAACCCGATGCTAGAACACATGTTTCTCTCTCGATTTCCAGGAAGGCTCGTTCGTGTGGATAGTTGTAGAGGGTGGAGTGATCTCGCTTTGCCTTTCAATTCGACAAGGAGGGTTTGACACACACACGAGGCCATGGAACAAGGATATTCCAACACGAATAAGGTATTCTACCATCCCTAAATCATCTTATCAGATCACATGGATCCCTGGTCGGGTTAATAAAAAGGGCGAAAAAAAATTTTCCGCTATGAATGTATGCTTAATCGCCATTAGAAACCTAATAAGCTTCTCCCAATATGTTTCCCTCTACATGTGGCCATGTCTTCCTCTATAAACACATTCACCAATTGGTTTTATTCCCAATATTTTGCATATCTTCTCCACATTTAGTTCAATATCTACTCCTCTAATTGAACATTTTATCTTCATCATATCTCCTACTCCAATGAAAATTGCTTTGCAATAGAATAGTCTCACCAATGTTATGTATACCGGTGTACACAATGATATAATAGGAAGCCAATCCATCTTATGAAACATTTCTACCAACCCAAGTCCAGGAAATTCATAAAAATTTATGTTTTTACTTGGAATAATTTTCCTGTTTGAAAAATTCTCTAGAAAAAGTTTTTCTTGTTCAAAAGTAAGCAACGTGGAGTTAGCAAAACCTCTTACCTTGCGGCTTACAACACATGTTTCTTCTTCCATCGGCCACTTTCCTTTAGCCTGTGTTGATATTCTCTCCTTCCTTGACGCCATTAACAAATCACCCTAGATATCCAAAAGCTCTTCTAGCGTATAGCGAAACAATGGAACGAACCCAACCCTAATTTTTTCGGACTAGAAAAGTTTGTATTTTTTTTTTTTTTTTTTTTAGGTCAAGTTAATTTATTTAGTTACTAAAACGGACGGCCATTCGGATGCATAAGTAGACGCACTGTAATCATCCAACCAAGCATGTTAATTAGAATACGTACGCAAATACGCAAACGACCGCCCAAGTGGACTACACTATTCGACTTAAGGCTACTTAGTAAGACTGAAATGACCTATTTAAGATCTCCACCTCAATATGACCATTTATTTGTCAGACTTTTAAACAGATATTAGCAAATGAATATTCAATTCTGAATGATATTCAGATTCAAATGAACAACTGAAGTTTGGTTTGATATGAACAAACCATCAAGAGTGTTACTGATCATCAACTGACATGACTTCTGTTTCAAAATTCCAGTAAATTTATAGTAACCCCAGTTCATTATGGTAGCACCCTCAGTAGGTTATGGTAGTACCATTACAAAGTTAATTGTAACTAGTGACCATAACTTGTTCGAACACTTATTATAATGGTACTACCACTACCATGTTACTGACATATTAAAATTTCATATATATTGCTATAGTTTGGCTATGGTATATTATAGTAGTACCAACAGTTCGTGATGGTAGTACCTATAGTTGGTTATGATAGTACCATAACAAAGGTTATGGTAATTAGTAACCTAAACTTGTTGGGACACCTATAATTATGGTAGTCCCCACACCATGTTACTAACATATTAAAATTTCATATATATTGCAATGGTTTGGTTATGGTATATTATGGTAGTACCAGGTAGTACCAACAGTTCATTATGGTAGAAAGCCAAGTAGGTTATGGTAGTACCATAACAAAGGTTATGGTAATTAGTAACCTAAACTTGTTGGAACACCTATTATTATGGTAGTACCACCATATTATAAAGGTTATTGTAGTACTTCTTGTATGCTATGGTAGTATCATTACACAAAGCTTATGGTAATTAGTGACCTAAATTTGTTGGAACACTTATTATTTTGGTAATACTAAGTAGTACCCCCAGTGTGATATGGTAGTAATCCCTGTATATTATGGTAGTACCATTACAGAAAGCTGATGGTAATTAGTGAGTTGTTGACACCTATTATTATGGTAATACCACCATATTACAAACATATGAAAATATCGTTGATTGTACAACAACCATATTACAAGTTTAGGTCACCTGTTGACACCTATTATTATGGTAGTACTAGCATATTACAGACATATGAAAATATCATTTATTGAAAACAATCACTATGTTATGTTAGTACCACTAGTGATGATACCAAATGTTAAGGAATGAAAGCTTGACATTACAAGGGTAGTTACATAAAAATAACTTAAAATGTAGTTACATTTCTGAAATTTAAGTACCATTTCACAAAATGGTGGTGTATTATGCATTTATTACTATTACATCCCAATATCAAGTAGACAATCTTGTTTTGCAAGCTTCCCGAATCTGCTTGTATTCTTCATTACTTTTATGCATGATCAAGGTGGAACATGTCTTTAATCGATGGTATTGAATTTGAGACCTAAATAAAAAGCAATAGGTTAATGAACCAATTCAACCAAGAATTAATGCACATAGATTAAGCACTTTCGATATACAACATATCGGATCTATAGCATGTGTCAATACCGCCCCATTCCAGTGCTCCGTGTATTTGATGACAAATACACCACAATCATTTCTATAAACAAAATGTAGAACAATTTTAGTGAAATAATAAGTGCAAATTTTTTACTGATGGGAGAGAGGTTGATATTTTACCCTACATCAACATAAACATGATCAAACTTGGTGAATTCGACCTCGTATTTCAAACCCCAAGCTTTCACACACTGCCATATATATTTGGTTTGTTTTATTGATTCTTGAGGTACTTTGTTCCCACGACCAAATGGCATAGACGATAATAGTTCAACGCGTTGCAACCCAATGTTCACATCATAGAGATGCCAATGATCGTTTTCACATATATATATAAATATAATGTTAATATATAATTATTAGTATACACGGTCATATAATAACACATATACTCATACTAACATATGGATTGAAGGTTGATCAGTAAACCATTTCATAGTTTTGTAGATCATGTTGCACTTGCTCATTCTCCATAAATAATATCCGTTCGATCCACTATTGATGATTTTTTCTGATTCATATTTTTGAATAGTAACTCCAATGCAAACTATAACAATAGGCAAAGAAGTCATTAGTTAATCTATGCATTATCATTTAGGAGTAAGAAACCAACAAAGAAAATTAAGTTAGTTGGAGCATTATCATACCGCAAAATATGGATCAAAATAGTGTGATTTGCAATTTACCCCTCGCTCAAAATTTAGGACACGACATACCCTGCCAATGACTTGTGCATTAAGTGCATACACATGTTACTTTAAAAAAAACATATATTAGACACATGCCATATATTTGTATAGGGATAGATACATTCACTATTGACCCACTCTATGTAAGACTTAAACATAGAGACAAGTATCTCACTGCTAATTGCAAAATTATTCGTCATTAGAAAAAGCGCATAGTCATAATGGAACATCTCAACAAAAAATATTACCCATAATACCTTTGATTGGCATCTAAATCAAACGCATAGCTAGCTATTAATTTCTCTGAATGTCGAATTTTATTGAATTGTTGAGCCCATGCATCAACAAATGGCGACTTGTATATGTATGGCCTCTAATGTTTCCTTTTCGCCATCATCTTCAATTCGTGCTTTTAGCTTAGTGACTACTCGGGGTTGGTGCTTTGGGGTTGATGACATGTCAAAAACATGTGTTGATGGAAACACATCTGCATCCCCATCCATCTCATCTTGTGAGCCATGATACTCACTATGATCAACATTCACACCCTCATCTGGTGATCGAGGGAAAACAAGTGAGCTTAGTGGTGTCAATGCACCGTGTCCCTTTTTTTCTTCATTTTGTGTCCTACGACCCCGTTTCATACACCGTAGTTTGTCAATATCTTTGAAGTATGCTTTCGAAACCCTTAACATCTTCTTTGCATGGAGCCACAATCGCTCAACAATGACCTAATAGTAAATGCAAGTGTGGTCATTAGATACTTAACATAAAGTAACATAAACTTTATGAGTCGAACAATGTGATAGTAAATGAAAATCTTACCTCACTATCCATGTCACTAGATGGTGAAGCTACACTACCTTGCACTTCATCACAAGGTGAGTCATCTATTTCATTATCCTCATCTTCAACTTTAAAGGCTTCAGTTGGTAGGACGGGCCTTAGCTATAAATCATGACATCAATAAATGAAGAAACAATGAATACATTAAACCTGAAAACACCACAGTATACATATTAAATGAAAAACTTGTATATTTCCAACATACCATCATATCATCATTACCTCAACCAATCCATAGGAAGTTAACATGCTAATCTCAATAGTGAGTCATTGTTTGACCATTTGATCGGGCCAAAAGGAGCGCCATGGTTCCCGTGGCTCAACTACAACTGTTGGTATGTATGTTTTTGTCAGATAGAAAACCTTAATGACATTACAATAACTTAACTCATTAGAATAAATGGTATGGAACAATACAAGAAAGTAATTGATAAATGATGTATGAAATGAACATCCTTAATGTACCTGGAAGAATAACAAACAACCCCCCACATATCTGCCTTTGCTTCGTTTGAATTCTAATATGACATCCTCTAGATAATCAAGTATGAATTTTCCCCAATTTCTAGGGACTAAGACATCCATGTCCCATCTGTAATCCTAGAGATCATGCATACCCTCTAATTTGTTGTTCGATGCCAAAATGGTGGCACACATGAATATTAAAAAAATCTTAATAAATTATTCACCAATAGGCAAAGAAACAAGCTAGGACTCAAAAAATCCAATAGTTTAAGTTGTGCCCCTCGTGACCTAATTTGGATGAATTGGGAGAACAAGGTCATCACATGGAATTTCCACAGTAGTCTCGACATCCCTTAATGTCACATCCACAAAAACTGAGCTACCCATTCTAATACTATGGTATGGAACATCATATGTCGTATATTAACTATCGAATGCTTGTACCTCAACTCTTTATGCTGAATAAGCAAACTCCACCAAATCCTATGCGCCTATTGCCGGGGCTGCTGCTATTAGTTGGTAAGGATCAACATATGCCAAGAACTTCTCAGGCCGAACATATGTGACTTAGGTAGAGCGTCCTACAACGACAACCAGAATGGGGGTCATTATGAAGTTAATCAATCAATATTATGAATACAACAGTAATGTATAATTTAGTCACCTTTGGACACTCTTGAGGAACATGGCCCTTTTTTTTTTCCCTATCTTGTCCATAAATTGTAAATAAAATAACATTATGATCGATTACAAAAATATAACGTACATGTAAAATTAGTAACAATGTAATTTATAGGTTGGTAATAATTGTTTCCAATTTTTAATGGTAGTACCAATTATTATGGTAATTGATTCGTGCCACAGTAGGGTGATCCAAAATCAACAAAATTTGTATCCTAAATTCCTCCTACTGTCGTAGCAAAGCTACTACAGTATAGCGGTTCTAGGGTCGAACACAGGGATGGGTTTTCTTCATACAAATGACTTACAATGATATTAAAACTGGTGAATTAAATTTGGATTTTCAGGTTTTTGGTAAAAACAGGGGAGTTGGATGGTTGTTCACAGGCTGAAACTAAAATAAGAAAAAATGTAATAGAACCCTCAAGTGGCTGCCACCGGTTTAGGTTTTAAGGCAAACCAACATGTCCCCTGGTCTTTTCCTCACAAGGCGGTGAGGATGACATATAGTCATTTCCTAACCGATCTTCATTTAGCTTAAAACTAAACCCTATGATTTTCCTTTTGAAAAACAAAGATTTATTGAACATTAATGCTCCCAGATTAGCTGAAAATCGCGGCCTCCCGATCTACCTCACAAGGATAAATAGAAAGCAACTAGACGAATCTCAAAGGATTCTGAAGAATAAAGATCCACTCGAACCCTAAAAGATTGCCAAATTGATCAAAGAAGGTACATCAAAGGAGTTCTAACCTAGAGGAGAAGCAGGAACATAAATGAAAATAAATGTCTACGTTTAAAACAAAGGACCTCGCTTACTCCTCAAATCCTAGCTCACAAATTCTCCCTCTTCAAGGAGAAAGAGGTCTAGCCAAGCATCCTCTCAGTCACATCCTCGTAGGAGTGTTTGCAGCCGAGAAAGGAAGAGAAAATGAAAGAAAATGAGAAAGGAGGAAGCACGAACTCCGCCCCACCGCCTATTGCCAATCATGATTGATTGTTTCAGACAACCGAGGCTTATATATATGCTCGCATTCAAGGGAAATTACAAAAGAATCCAAGATCGTGGCTGGGTATTACAAGGATAATATCTGAAGAACAAAAATGTAACAAAACTGAGGCGCCAAAAAGCAAAGTGAACAGATGTCGATGAACAAGGCTCGCAGGATACATGCTCGCAGAGCATTCCCGTAATGCTCCATTTTCTTCCTGTTTTCTCGCTATTCTTTCCGGCCTTGATCCGCAATGCCGAGTTTGACTTGAATTCTTCGTGCTTGGATTGACTCAACAATTTTGGCACTATTAGCTCGCAAAAACTGCAAAATTTGCTACAAAATGCGATCAGTAGAATAACAGAGACCTTAATGTGCAAATCGGGTTAATTAGAATGATTAGTACACAAAAAGCACTCAAAACCTATAATAAATAGGGTTCAAAATAGCACTTTGAGCACTAATCAATAATACCGTCATATGTTATGGTAATACCCTAGTATGTTATGTTGGTACCAACTATATGTTGTGGTAGTATCACTTCCATCCAAATATGTAGTAATAATTTATTCATTGCACCACCAAGAAGTTATGGTGGTACCCTCAGATAGTAGTGGGGTTATTCATTAGTACATTATATTTGGTGATTTTTGTTCAAATTTAGACATTTTCACATTATGGTAGTGTCGGGTAGTACCCCACTACGTTATGGTGGTACCACATATGTTACTAATTATGGTTGTACCGGGTAATACCCCCAATATGTTATAGTAGTACCCACAGTAAGGAATGGTAGTACCCATGCAACAACAAATGCCAAACCAATTACAAAAATAACAAGTGTTTGTTAAGATAGATAGTACCGGGCATTACAAACCTTGCTTAAGCTAACTAATAATTTGACCAATGATTCATTGGGGGTAGTACCTAGTAGTACCCCCAGTACTATATGGCGGTACAAACATTATATTTGAAGTAGAGAATATTTCAACTTCTTAAACAGACATTATTCTATATGTTTACACTAAAAATGAATTTTTTGGACCCAAATAGTGTTTGGATAATTATTTGGCCCAAAGGGTAGTGGAATGGGCCGAATAGATATATCAAGCCCAAACAAAGCCCAAACCGAGCCCAACCCAAGCCTAAAAATCCTAAGTCACTTGAGCAATTCAACCCATGAAAATGGTTCAGTTGACATTTCTAGAATTTTCAATTTATCAAAGTGGCCAAATTTTAGAATGCAGAGAGACTTTATCTCAAAAGCAAGTTGAATGATACTTTTCTCCAAATTTCAAGTCATGAATGCGAAGAGCTATTGTTAAAGCTGGATAAATGACTTAGAGAACAAGTCATATTGGCAAATGACTTAGAGAACAAGGTTGTAGCTGGGTACGTGAGCGCTATTTGAGAATAGAGCATGGCGCTTATTCAAGAATGCCTATAAAAAGACGATCCAACATCAAAGAAAGGCTTGGAAAATCAATCATCAACCAACATTGAATAGTGCATTTTAGCATTTTCTTATAGCTTCCAAATTTCCAATATTTCCAAATTTCCAACTTATTATATTTCCAAGTATTTGTTTTCAAAGCTTTCATGCTTCGGCAATTCCATTTCCAGTCAGTACAGTGAAATTTACTACTTTTTCATCTTGTTCATACAGTTTTTCTCTCAGTTTTCAATACATTCCAATTTTCAAAGCATTTTCCCCTTAGACTCTAGGAAACTGTCAAGGGAACTAGGGAATCCATTTTTCGCTTGAGAAGAAGTTAGATTCGACATTGTTTCAGTTCAAAAATACTATAATTTCCTAACACGCCCACGCATTCACCAATTCTCGTGCTTTTATATGTTCTAGACCAAAATCCAACTGAACAATATTTTTGGCACGCCCGATGGGACACATCTTTGTGTAACATCTATACATCTTTTTGTTTTGTATGTTCAAATGTGCATATTCCACAGTGGGACACGCAATTTGCTGAAGATTGCCACCAAAATTGAGGAGTAAGACAACTGTAGAGTCTCCAGATTCAGGATATGATACTGCAGAAGTAGCACAGAAAAGACGAGTTCCAGCTTTAGTGGAACAGATAGAGAACCTTATGCATTCTCCAGTGCAATAGCAGGGGAATCCATCCAATAACCCAATTAAACAAGTGGAAGGAAGAGGTGCAGGTAATGTGGATGTGCCTATTCTTTTCTCTCTTAATTCTAATGAATTTCAAGCTCTCATGCAAGAATTAAATAGCCAACGAGTGATCATGACTGGATTTATGGAAGAATGAAGCATCAATCTTAATCCAACCTGGAGAACCTTAGAGAAAAGGGACAACCAAGGCAGGAAGTTTCTTCTAAGCCTAAAATGCAATTTTCTAATGAACTCGGGGGTCAGTATTCTGATACCTACGGGGAGCTAGTGAATTTCACCACTCACTTATGCAGGCAGAGGTTAGATACCTTCCTCCCCACATGAGAAAGGGAGGTACTCTAGAGAATGTAGCAGGGGAAAGACCTAATGTAGCCAGAACCATAGCCCCTCAAAAGATTTTTGCTCAAACTAATCCAATTACATAATCTGGAGTATATGAATTGAGGCTTTTCTTTCAATGGAGTCTCTGGTATCATCATGCAGCCACCTGCAGAAGTAAATGGCAACTAGGGACAACAAGTCTAACAAGTTCCTTAGATTCCTCAATAGGTTCAACAAGTTCCTCAACATCCTTTTGTGCAGCCAACTACAGTACCAGATTTAGGGGCAATTAGAGAGACGGTATAAGAATTATATAGGTCAGGCCTCAAGCAAATTGGCCACCCAGAGTTCTACATACCTTATCCAGAGATGATAGATAGGGAAACCCCTATCCAAGGGGATGCAAGATCCCTAATTTCTCCTTTTCTCTGGAGAAGATGGTCAATCCACCTTGGAACATGTTGCTAGGTTCACTGTGTAATGTGGGAGTTGGCTAACTATAAGAATTTATGTCATTTCAAGCTTAGATTGTTTCCCAACTCTTTGATAAGAGCAGCATTCACTTGGTATACAACATTACCAAGGAACTCCATACAAATTTGGAAGGAAATGGAAAGGCAGTTCCACACTCAGTTCTTCAAGGTTAAGCCTGAAGTGTGCATTACAGAACTGTCTGGAGTGACTTAAAGAAATAGGGAGACCATTGATTTGTTTATCTCCCATTTCAAAAAGATGAGAAACAAATGTAAGATCCATCTTCTAGAGACAAAGTACGTGAAAAATGGCCTAAAAAGGTTTTGGACATTGAGTTAAGGAAAAAATTCCAATGTATGAAATTTAGAGATTTTTATGAACTTGCAGCTAAGGTGACTGATTATGAAGAACTACTCAAGGAAGAAAGTTATCGGAGGAAGAAGTCTATGGGAACCTATTGTTAAGAGGTGAACTAGGAGGTGGCAATGGCAGATCTATCTGCTACAAGGACATTCACTTATCCTCTTTTGGTAGAAAAGACACCTAATGTGTGGAAGAAGGCACAAATTGTTGATACAAAGGTACAATATACTTTTGAGATAGAAAAGACTGAGGAAATATTTGATTTCCTAGTGAAATAAAAATTCATTACTTTCCCTAAAGACCACTAGATCCCCAACAAGGACGAATTAAGGGGAAAGGCTTACTGTAAGTACCAAAATTCATGGAACATTACTACTAATGCATGTTAGGGTTTGATTCACACGTAAACGTGTAGCTAGGCAGCTCCAAACCAGCAAAATTTATAAACTTATACCTTCTACTACTGTAGCCTAGCTACTGCAGTATAGCGGCTCTAGGGTCGAACTCATGGATAGGTTTTCTTCGCACAAAATGACTTGCAGTTAGCTCAAAATGGTGAATTTCAATTTGGATTTTAAGGTTTGGTAAAAACAGTGAGGTTTGGTAGGTTGCAAACTAAAAATAAAATGAAATAAAATGTAAAAGAAATCCTTAAAGCCTCGGGCCACTGGGTTGGAAGTTCTAGGGCAACTAAGAGGTCCTCGGGTCCTATTCCTTGCATTGGGGAGGATGACCTATAGTCATTTCCAGAACCGGATCTTGGTTTGGCTATAAAAACTGAACCCTAATAGTTTTTCTTTTGAGATATAGCATTTATTGGTCATTAACGTTTCAATGCAAAGAAACCGATCCTTTAACTCCTTACCCTACAAATGACAAATAAATGGCAAACTAAGCTTAGCCTCGATCTAAGTAGCAATAAGTATCCACTGAACCCTAAAAGATTGCCAAGTACTGGTCGATTAGGATACATCAAAAGGATTTAAACCTGTAGTGAAAGCTAGAAACGAAAATGACAATAAATGTCTGCATTGAGAATAAGAGGACCAGTAGTTTACCTCAAAACTTTAGCCCAGTAGCCCTCCTCTTCAAGGATGAGGGAGGTTTAGCCAACCATCCTCAGTCACATCCTCAAGGAGGCTTGGCAGACGAGCGGCGAAATGGGAGAGAAAATGAGAGAGGTAATAAGAAAACGGAAAACCGAAGCTTCCACGCCAAAAGTTTATCAGATCAAAAGTTATTCTGCATGTGTCTCGACCGAGGCTTATATACCGTCAACAAGGGAAATTACAAAATGTATGAAGTACCACAAATACATAGAGGGTAGTTTAGGAAAAGTCACAAACGCTGGTCAAAGTGGGTCAAATCGATTACAGATAGGTTGCGAAAATTCGCAACCTGCGAAATTCTACAAGTTGAGAAATTTTCGCAACCCTGCAAAATTTCTGCAGTGTTCCAAATTCTTCCCTTTTTGCTCCATTTTCCTTCTAACTTTGACATGCGCTTCGAAGTTCACTGATTCTTCGCGCTTGAGTCTTGAAGATTTCGCCTAATTTAGCTCGCAAGTCTACAAAAATAGCCAAAATGCGACAGAGTGTGCTTCTGACCTTAATGTACCAATTGGGTTATTTAAGTTGATTAGTACGCAAAAAGTGCTCAAAATCTATTATAAACAAGGCTCAAAATAGCACTATTTGAGCACTAATCATTCCCCCCAACTGACACATTGCTAGTCCCTTAGTAATGACAGAAAGAAAGAGAGAGCAGACAAATCATGATCACAAAAATTGGCATTTCAAAAAGAGTGTAAATGAGTACGCCTAACCCTGTGATGAAACACCCAACACCGCCTCCAATAACTATCTTTCGAGAATGAATGCCATATTGCATCAAGTCTCTAAGAGTATCCAACTTACGAGAATCAACTTGAAACTTCCACCAAGATCTAAGTGTTTATATGATCAGATTTCAACAATGAACTGCCAAACTGCACTCTCCCCCCAACCAAGTTATTGCCTCCACCTAGGACACTAACCAACCTAAATAGATCAGGACCCACCCTTATTCCACAACTCTTTTTGCGTAGTAGGGGTGCAATGCTGAGGAATCGACCTCACCAAAGTCCATGTAACGGGGATCTACCGATGACTCCCAACCAATTAAGAAATAGGGCACCAAGTCATAAGGATCTTTTGACCACTAACTCTTCAGGTTTCACCCTGGACTTCGAATGATTTCGAGACTCCAACACCTACAACTTGATAAACCTCACCCATCCACCCATGTAGCAAGCACAAAGCTCTGACTCCCAAACTGGGGCCATTTAAAGCACCGCTTTAAAGACTTTCACATATACCCCTGACCGTGCTCGAGTTTCAAGGCAAAAGCTGCCAATTTTCTTTTTTCTTTTCTTTTTATTTCTTTTTTTTTTTTTTTTTCAAGACACATCGCCTTCTTTCACGTGGGTTCCTAACCTATTAAAGGTAGTTAACTAAACTAGGTAGGGTTTTGCAAAGTTTGGGGAGGTTTAGGCAATCACTTATTAAGGAAAACTGATGTACAAAGGTGTGGTCGCCAAAGGTGGAAGAAGAAGGCTGAAACCATGAGACTTCAAATGATCATCCTACTTAACCATGCATGGAACTAAACTAACATCAATAGCATTGAGCAGTGTTTCAATTTTCCAACTTGCATGTTAGGCAAAACCACAAAAAAAAATGGGTGTAATTTGAATTGAGAAAAAAAACTGAGTTGTATGGTATGTATAACAATATATATCACTATATGTTTTCAACTTTACAAAAACAAACAAACAGCTTCACAAATAGAACAAACAGTAAGCCACTAAACATACAAAATGGGCTTTGCTCAAATGACAAGAAAACTGGGTAAAGTCACTTCCTTCACTAACTCTCCCTCCAACCAAATGTCACATTGTCCGCAATGGGGCTCGGATTGGAAAGTTAGAGAAGGAAGTGCTACCTCCTCAATGTTCGGCCGATGGTAAGTCATCCTCATCCCGACAAGCCGAGAAGCCGATGGTGTAGTCGGGGGAGCGGCCGAGTATTCCCGCCGCTACAGTCCAAGAGAGTGTAGGCCTGGCAATGGTGTTGGGTAAAGGTGTGTGTGGGTCAGAAGGAGAGGAGAAAAATGAACTAAAGAGGGGCCTCGCGTGCATCGATGGGGAAATCGGAGGTAGACCCAGGTGACTCTGAATCTGCATGAGGATGGCCTGATTCTGAGCTATGGCAGACGTGGCAGAGAATGTGCGCACTGCATCCATGAGGACTAGGAAATCCCGAGTGGATGTGCGAAATATACCCGGCGGTGGCTAAGTGCTATGGTGCTCGCCTCAAGCAACATCCGTAGGAGTCAGGGCATCGGGTCAGGCTCAAGTGTAGAGGACGCTGCGAGCCGGGGTGGAGCGCTGGAAGCCGGAGCCGAACCGAGGATGCCGGAACCCGAGGCTCCTTAGTATGCACTACCGGTGCTGGTCGCTTCCTCGCAGGAAGGCCGGGCTGGTCATCGGTCACCGGCCAGCTCTGCAGGCGGAAGGTGAAAAAGAGGGCCTACCGCGCATCGAACAATCAAGGACGCCGCCGTTTCAAGGCACTCTAAATGCCAGAAAGCCGACGGCTATAATACCCGCATAAAAAGTCTGAATAGGAGGGAGGGGACTTAACTCCGGTCGTTCCACGATGAACCTCGCCTCAGCGAACAAGGATGTCATGATTTAGCCCGATAGGGTCGAACCATAAACCCTCTAAATGAGCATAGAGCCCCCTGCATCGGCTTATCTTCTCGTACAATGTGCCGGGAGCGAAAAATATTAGACCGCAGCATGTGGCTCCATGAAGCATACTGAGGAAGCAAATTCTCCCGAACAAATAGACCCACGTCGTGGTCCCTAGATAGTAGACGAACCAACTCCCTAGTCGAGGGATTAGGGTCATCGCCATAATCCGCCGGTCATGGCGACCACACCTGCCAGACAACGTGGCTACATCTCGTGGGCCCGAAGTATCCCCCGGCCTACCATTGATAAAGAAATGAATGGTCGCCGATTACTCGCTAGGAGGTCATCGTGGTAGTAGAACTCTACACCACCCGAGTAGAAAAACCGACGTCATAAACGGGCTCCAGTGGAGTACTCTCGCACTAATCGCATCCAATCTCGGAGCTCTAGATCTTCTCGCCATGCCGAGATCATAATAAATCTCAATGTGCAATCCCTCCCCCACTACAATCGCATTCTGAATAGGTTGCAAAAGGAAGCATTTGGCCGTCGATGATCGAGAGGTCGGGACATGTCTAAAGGGAGATCCCGTGCCAGTGGCCCCGGGTAGGTGGTGACCGACGCCTGGGCCTCGAACCGGAGGGACTCTCTTATACTGCAGGTCCCGGCCCTTGCGGACCCTCCGCCGGCCTAGATGTGTGAGAGGAGCAACAGGCCAACCCCTGCATTGTACCAAGGTGGGAGCAAGAAGAACAGAGGCATGGGATGCAACAAGAGCCTTTCGTGAGGACCCACTAAGCAAGACCGCCCTAGGCACAAAGAGGCTACATAGCATGGAGGCGAACAATCCACAAGTAGGTACGGGTTGGGGGACTCCATCGATTGTGGGAGTGGCAGGAGTTACGCACCTAGTGGTCTAAAGTCGCGCCTCCACGCTGCCTTCATCATGTATCGGGCTAAGGAAGGAGAGGAGAGGATGGGAAGAGGAGAGGATGGGATGAAAATGAAAGGGGGGGGGTTTAAATAGGAAGGTTGGGGGAAGGTAGAAAGGTTAAAACCCATTTAATATCCATAAATAGGTGGTTGGGTAATAGGCTCAAAAATCTAGAAAAAATTAATGGTGCTAAAACCTAAAAGTTGTAGGGAGGAAGAGGCATGAGAAGATGAATAGTGTGCAGGAGGAATTTCGCAATCGTGCAACCTACGAAATTTCACAAGTTGCAAAAATTCGCGTACCGAAATTTCACCGCACTAAAACTTCGCCTCCGCTATTCCCTTCGCAAAACAAAAACACAAAAAATTATAAGAACACAAAAATGAAAGTGAGAAAAATTACAAGGAAATAAAAGCTAAAATTAGGGAAATTAAGAAAAATCACAAATAAAACTAAAAATGAAACAATCAAAATTCCAACAAAAATTTAAGTGAATTCAAAGTTGGTACAGAAATCACTCCCACTCAGGTAGCCTTTTTGGATTCAAGGAGGGTCAAGGAGGGAATCTCCCTCCTGTTCTGGTGTCAGGACGCATGTGGTTTCAAACTCATTCATCGAATCTTGAACACCCCATTGTCCTCGAATGAGCAGGTCTACCGATGACCTAACCAAAACACACACATACGTATTTATGACACTATTACCAAAGGACTATTGTTTAATCCTCTGCAACTACACCAAAAAATCGTTAACCTAATTCAAAGAACTCTGCATAAATTTGATACATAATTTATTACCAAAGGACTATTGTCTAATCACTTAACTACGCTCAAAAACTTGTTGTCCTTATACTATATAAACCACCAATCTCTTAGAGTAAATCATTTCAAGTTGGTTTTGGTCCACATTCGCAAGTGCAATGTGCTTCCATTAAGTAATAAAATGGATTTAAGTCCAGATATCCTCGATCCCACGAGAGATCTCGGGAATTTTTAAATCAAAGCTACCACATTCTCAATTTCCATACTATTTGGACCCGCAAATGATAATAGGATCCGGCATTAAGGTGCTGGAAAATTAACGAACAAAAGGAAAAGGCATCAGCTTGAACTATCAACATCTTTGAAAAATAAAGGAATAAAGAATAGTTAATTTCTAACAAAAGAAATGAATCTTGAATAGTTATCCTCGGAAGACACATCAATAGAAAGCAGTTATAGTGAGTATCGATTCTGATTAATTACGATAAGAATCCTCTTATTATCTCAAGTTTGAAAATGTCGAGGCGTTGTAGTCTGGTTGGATCTCACGCTCCACATTTCATTATCTAATTTATGTCTGATTCTCTTGAATCGAATTCAGATCTTCTTTTAAAGGGACTTCCTTAATCACGGGTATTTTTCTTTGCAATACTTCATGCCCATTTGTAGATGTAAGCCTTAGCTCGATTTATCGGTCAAGCGGGATATACAACTTCAGTTATCCTCCTCGAAATTAGAATGAATCCCGACCTTTCCTTGATTGAATCCACGGCTAACACGGGATTAGCCTCACTATCCGAATTGAGGTGAACTCTTTGCTTGTTTAAATAGATAACTCATTCAACTCGTTCTTGATTTCAAGTGAGAAGAGGATTTATGTCTGAGTGAACTTAGCTGAAAAGTCCACAATAAGCGGAGTTAGTATACCTTGAGAAATGTACATTACTCTCGAGATGTCTTCCACTGTGTCACTGGAAGGACCTCCTTGAAATGGGAAGCGATGGCGCGAATCTTAACGGGTATAAAGCGCAATATTGGAATCGAAACCAAATAAACCCAAAACCGAGAAGTAAATTCCGTGGCGGGAATTAACAAGGCTGCTTTGAGCTTGACTAAAGAAAGATAAATTATTTATAACGTTCACTTAATGCATTTGGATTCCTCGATTCTTGAATTACGATCTGACATTCCTCGATCATAAGAATAGCGATTGGCTGGCTGTCGAATTCGGAAATTTGTGCAAAAAACTGGAAACATTCCGGGGTAGTAATTTGAAAAGAAATTGAAATGCGCGTCGGCTTCCGCTCAAGCGATAACATCAGGATTCCCGGAAAATCTGTGAAAATAAAAATCTGAGAGCATAATCACGCTCACAAAGCGTGGAAATAAAAATTAAGAAAGAAAAGAAAGAAAGAAAATAAAGAAAATGAGCTTCGGTATCGAACCTCAAATGCGTAGCGCGAAGTACGCTTTAATGGTGGATAATTGCGTATTTATAGGAGTTCCTCAGTGGGCCCTAATCGATGTAGCTTTCTTGTGGGTTTCAAATGGTTTGGCCCGATTCCTTCAAATTTCAAGTCAGCGACTTAGTTTCCTTGTCGTGACATCATCGATGTCAGCGACATCATCAAATAAGTGACATCAACTTGCTCTATGTAAGCTTGATTTGGTTATTCTTGATGTCGCGACATCAATATCTTGTCGCGACCTCACCTCAAGTCATCTACAGTCTTCAACTGATGTCTTCGGATGTCGCGACATCAATCTCTTGTCGCGACATCATGCTATGGAAGCTGCGAAGCCCCATTTGGTAAGTACTCACGATGTCGCTGACGTCAATATCTTGTGGCGACATCTCTTCAAATCTTTGCGGCTTTGATCGAGTCGTTCGATGTGCGACGCCGATATCTTGTCGCGACCTCCTTCATGAAGCCTCACCTTTAAGCTGGCCCAGTGCACGGTGTCGCGGCGATCTCATGTCAGCGACATCGGCTATAACGCGAATCTTCTCGCAGTAGTTCTTGATGCTTCGTGACTTGACCTGCTATCGTGACGCATCGCCGATGTAGCGACATCGTCTGGATTACTGCAGGGCTTTGGCCCGGTTGCTCACGATGTCGACCTCGATCCGTCGCGACGCGCCGACAAATCTTTGCAGTCTTTAACTTGTCTTGGATGTAGCGGTATCAATATGTTGTCGCGACGATTTATGACTCTGTAGCTTTGTTTGTGGCTCTTGATATCCGCGACTTCGCACTCTCACGTCGCGGCGTGGCTCATTTCCTTGCGGCTTTCTCGAAGCGATCTCGAGTCGTGACCTCGATATCTTGTTATCCATGTCGCGACCTAAATCAGTTTCCTTCAATTTCACGATGTCGCGACCTCATAGTAGATTTGTATAAACCCCAAAAGCGCATCGATGACTCGACGATTCTTTATTACTTTCTTTTTGATTATTTTTTTATTCCACTTATTTACGCATTTTTACGCTTTTTCTTAACTCTTCCATTTTACTGCTAATATGATGGGTGAGTTCCTTCATATTTCTGCAAAGTAATTGTCTCTTTTTATATGAAATTAAGCAAAAATGGACTAAAAATAGATGACTTTTAAGCTCGTCAACTCCCCGAACTTAAAGTTTTGCTTGTCCTCAGCGAAGAAAAAGAAAGAATTGTTTGTCCTCGAACAAGAAGGACATTTACATTTTTTTTTTTTTTCTTTATCTGTCTGCACTTTTCTACAATCTAGAACTAAAAGATACTCATTTGTTAATTCAAGCTTGATTTTAGATGAAAGAATAAAGCATGGTATACTTTTATTACAAAATTTCTTGATAAGTAATGTATTTACAAGAGTTTATTTTATCAAGTCTTATACGTATTATTGTGCGGTCGAGCGATCCTTCTCAAACTTCTTCTTGGTTTTAAAGTAAATCTTACGGGAGTTTTCTTAAATTGTTTATTCGAGTCCCATGTGCTTGTTTTTCATATTGATCTCCACTAATGTAGGTGATCCCGACCTTGAAATCAGTAGGTCTTTTGGCTTGTAATGTTAGGCTTGGGTAAAAAGGGTAGGATGAATGGAATTTTCGGGTTGAGATTACCCAAACTCTTTTTCTTTTCTCCCCAACTGCTATTTCCTCCTTAAAAAAAAACTCCCCCAAACTTTATGTTTGGGGATTCTATAACAATTTCTTCTTTTCAAAGTTGTATGCTCCCGATTCTCTTGTGATTCGATTTTTTGAAATTTTTCCTTACAATCGCCCCTTAAAATTATGCTATGTTTTTGTCTTTTAGGCTTTCTAACACTCTTAGCCGAACTTTGGGTTAGTAGCTCCATACCAGATGGTATTAGGGTACTAGGTGTTGAAACACCCCCCAGAACTTAATTGTTGAGAGAGTTAGGCCCTGAGACAAAACTATTCTTACCAGCTTTCTTTTGTATTTTCTGTCTTCGATCTCTCCTCCTTCACCTTCTCTGTACATCTCTTTTGCCTTTTCCTAATCAAACTCCCCCAAACTTCATCTCTTTCCTCTCCTTTTTGAGTTCTTGGGTCATCATAGGTTCTTTACTGGAAGTTTAGTGATAAGGGTTGGCTTGGGCTTTTCATTGGCTTATTTGAGGAGCATGGGAATATCGTAAGCTCAAATTCGAGGACTAAGGTGTATCTCAACATATACATAGTGGTGTTTGGAAAAGCTCAAGCGTTCGATAATGGCACAATATCATTTTTTTGTCGGTTGTTTTTCAACTAGGATTTCGCCTCAATCAATATTGAAACGAGTTCTAGGAGCGTGGATTCACAGTTAATTCCACGAGAAATTTTCCTAATTTCGATTCAAAGTTTCAAAAGTCTTGTTGGCCAAAGGTGTATTATTTCCTTCAAGACTTGTGTTTTATTCCTTTGTCTAGTACATTGGATTTACCCAAGTACTTTGTTATATCATAATTAACCAATTTGCGAGTTTTCAACCCCAGCCCGAACTTGAACAAAGCAGTACATACTCTTGTAGTTCGATTTCATCATTCATGTTCTCCATTCTTTTTCGGATAAATTGAGCGAACATAAATGTTATTTTGATTCCTAACGAGGAAAATAAACTAGTACGAAACCTGATCCACACATCATGATCAACCAATTTGGCAAATCAACAGAATTTTATTCAAATATCAAAAGGATTTCTATATTGTTCGAGTACATTTCAATTACAAACATTTTTCCGCTAAAGTTCATCACCTTTCACAAATCCTATCTTTTCTCCAGAAGTTTGCATCCTAGCTTGAAATTTGGTTCTCGGACCTTGAGCTCCTAATGGCGATTCGGCCATTAACAAGGTCGTGCGACAAATTAGGTGCATACCTTTTTCTTTGGAGCTTCTTGGTTGATGGATTCTAACTAATCCATATTCCTTCCCGTCCACGGCTTTGCGGGTGAAACGATGTTTTATGGAACACGTGGTGGAATAGTTTGTTTAGGCCTCACTTGTTCATAAAGCAGTAGAATTCATCCCTTGGACTCTTCTGTGCTCTCATTTCTCCCTTTCCTTCATTATTTACCTTGTTTCTAATTCCTTGTTCTCCACATCCTTTTTTTATAATTGAAATTTGTGTCTCTTGGGAAGAATAAAGTCATTTATAATTTCCTTCCAATTTTCTATGGGAGGATTAAATGAGATTCATGGAGATTCTTGTCCCTTCTTATATTTTCAACCCCGGATTTTGGCTTTCTAGAGAAATTTGGATCGTTCTCTTTGAATCTCTTAGTGCTCCTCAGATTATGCTCTTTGAAAGCGAATATTCATGGCTTGATTAGATCGAGAGATGGATTTACGTTTTACGTATTTATTACTATTTATTATCGCATAAATTGAAAAAAAATTTGGGGTGAATTGTAGTTCCATGGACTTTGAATGAAACTAGACATTGGGTTTAATGTTTTGACATTGCCTGTTGAAGTTAATACATTAGCCCAATAGACACTTAAAGTCTATACATTAGCCTCTTTGGAGATTACGTTATCGGGTTTCTAAGTTATATTGAGGAGAATGTTCTTTATTTCGGTTATGACTAAATTTCATCAACTTGGCTTTCTTTTCCACTTATTATTTCGCCGTTCTCTCACATCCTTCAGTCGACCCTCTCGAATCAGGTATGTCTGAAACGAGAAACAATCGACTTGGTGCGATATCACGGTTGTTCAGTATCACTCAAAACAACCCGCAACTCGATTTATTTTTATCATGCGGGGAAATTGACAATTTCTATTATTTCTCATATTCAATAGTTAAGCATTTCATGCAAGATAAAAATATTCCCCCAGACTTTGCAATCATGCTACTTGAATATAAGACTCACAACAATTATTTCCATTTCGAATCTGATAAAGATAGAAAGGAATGAGAGAGACTCCTTTATTCGGTCATGTTATATCGGTATCTGAATATGATTAGAGATTCTTCTTTCTGTGCAATCTTCATTCTTTCCACAACTCCGCTTCGTTTTTAGCTTTTAGTTGGACTTCTTTCATTCGACCCGATGCGGCATTGCATCGGTTCAACCTCTATGGGCATGATTTAATCCGTCGCATTCCTTTTGCTCTCTTCGACTCTGCCCGTTTCTTCCTGGCATTTCAAATGAGCTAATGTTGTATTCAGCAAGATCTTTCCTATCTGTATACTTGTTCTCACTTTCCCCATGTTTGGAATTAGTAATTTCCTTCTTTGTGTCCAGGAAGGAGGGATAAGATTAAAAAATTCTTTGAAATAAGCTCTCATTAGCTCTTTCCATGTGTTAACGATTCTATGGTAGGGAGTTAAACCATATTTGCGGCCATATCTCGTAAAGAGAATGGAATAGCTAACGGTGAATAATACGGCTCCACCATTCAACACGATTATTAGCCCGTCACGAGGAATCTTCCCGGGTGCTCGTTTGGATCTTCGATGGGATAACGAGCGATCTTTGTTGGACCATGGTTATCAGTGTTGGTTCGAGTTCAAAATTATTAGCATTGATTGATGTCTGTTCTATTGCTAAATATTTATTGTGGATGAATGAATTCCATAAATTCTCCATAGTGTCATGCTCCCTTGAGTCTTTTCTTTGCACATTCTGGTTGGTTACAAATCCCAATCCTTTATCTGTCATGTTTGTATGAAATTTGTCAAATCAAAGTACACTTTATCAATAGATTATAAATTTCAACTGTAAACAAACATTTTCAATATGGGTTGTTAAGGGTCAAGTGCATACAAGAGTCACCGCTGAACGCCATTTTGTTTTTCTTTTAAAATGTCCAAATTATACTTCTTTCTTCATCCGGTTTATTGATTTACTTAAATTTTCGATCTGCAAGAACGCGCCATAAAAACTTGATGACCAACCAAACACATACGCATTTATGACACTATTACCAAAGGACTATCGTTAATCCCTGAACGCACCGGTAAAAACCTAACCCACCAAAGAACTCGCATAAATTTATGACACTATTACCAGCTGACTATTGTCTATCCCGCAATCGCGCCAAAACTTGTTGTCCCCAGTATACTATATAAACCACCAATCTCTTAGAGTAAATCATTTTCAAAAGTCGGCTTGGTTCCACATTCCAATAAGACGTGTCGACAAGTAATAAATGGATTTAAGTCCATATCTATCCCACAGAGATCTCAAGAATTTAAATCAACTAATTCGACTTAATTAATTTCCATACTATTTGGACCACAAAATGATAATAGGATCCATTAAGGTGTCGGAAAATTAACGAACAAAAGTAAAATAACCTAACTATCCAACATAATGAAAATAAAGAATAAAGAATAGTTAATTTCTAACAAAAGAAATGAATACTGAAATAGTATTCCTAAGATACACACTAATAGAAATGTAGCTATAGAACTTATCGATTCCAGAAGTTAATTTCCATTAAAATTTTGATTATCTCAAGTTTCAAAATCATTCAAGGCTAGAGTGCAATGATCTCCACACTCATTTCATTATCTAATTCTGCGTCCTGATTCTTCAATGCCAGGAATTAGATAACTACTTTTAAAAAGGGACTTTAACTGGTATTTTTCTTTGCAATACTTCACCATTTTATGGATCGTAAACCCAGCTCCCACCCCATCTCCAAATACAAGGATAGTACAACTCATCGCTTCCTCCTCAAATTAGAATAGATCAACCTTTCTCAGATTGATCACGCCTACCACGGATTAGCCCTCACTATCCAATTGAGGTGAACTTTGCTTGTTTAAATAGATAACTCACCAACTCGCTCTGATTTCAAGTGAGAAGAGGATTATCTAAGAATCCTAAAGCTCAAAAGATCCCCATACAGGTTAGTATACTTCAAAGAAAATGTACATTACCTCCTGGAATGTCTTCCCTGTGTCACCCGAGGACCTCCTTGAATCCAGCAATGACCAAATCTTACCCGCATAAGAAACTCCATATTCGTATCCCAAGATTAATAAACTCAAAACCGTGGAAGTAAATTCATTAATCTAAATTAATGTTTGTCGAAACGACTACGTGAAAGAAATTCACCATAACGCTCACTAATGGAAGCCGGATTCCTCAATTATCGACTATACGATACAAAGATTCTCCGATCAAGAATAACCTAATTTGAAATCAAACAATCGACCTTAAATTTGTCTAAACTTCCAAACATTCCGTAGTAATTTGAAAAGAAATTGAATTCATTCGCCTTTCAACTCAAACGATAACAGATCCATTCGTAAAAATACAACGAAAAATAAAAAATGGTTTATATAACGCTTCTAAAACGACGGAAATAAAAATTAAGAAAAAGAAAAGAAAAGAAAGAAAATAAAGAAAACGAAGCTTTCAGCCATCCGTACCTCGCCCAGGGTCACAAGTCGCCAATGAGTCGATATCGCGTGATTTATATGGTTCCCACTGGGTCCCTAATCCTAATGGCCTCGGCCAGGTTCTTAAACGGTTTGGGTCTAATTCAATCGCTCGTCGCCGACTTCAGCTTCCTTGTCGTGACATCATCGGCGCTACACATCACCCGACGCCGTGACATCAACTTGCTCTATGTAAGCTTGATTTGGTTATTCTTGATGTCGCGACATCAATATCTTGTCGCGACCTCACCTCAAGTCATCTACGCCTTCAATCGATGTTCTTCGATGTCGCCGACATCACTTATCGCCAAGGTCATTTTATGAACAGTTTCACCGCCGCTTCCTGATGTCGCGACGCCAATATCTTGTCGCAACATCTCTTCACGCTTTGCAGTTTTTGATTCGGTCGCTCTCGGCGTCAATGCATCGATATCTTGTCGCTGACCACTTCGGCGAAGCCTCACCTTTAACTCGGTGTTATGCCCAGCGCTCACTCGATCTTCATGTCGCGACACGCCCATGGCTGCGCCTTCTTCGATGGTCTTCGGCACGACTTCAGCCTATCGGGATCAACGATGTCACACATCAAACGGAATTCTTCGCTAACGGGTTGCTCCTGATAGTCGCGACCGATCCGTCATGCCGACATCAACAGTTTGTACGACCAGCCTGATCGCGACATCAATATGTTGTCGATCGATTATAATTTCATAGCTTTGAATCGTGGTTTCTTGATGTCACGATCACTCATCGTCAGCGACGTCACCATTTCGGCACTCAAGAGCGCCTTCAAGTCGCGGACCTCGAAGATTCGTTACCCATGTCGCCACCTAAATCAGATTTCTTCAATTTCCTGATGTCGCTAATTCTCATGACTGATCACCAAACCTGTAAATTCGCATCAATGACCTGCCAATTTCTTTTTATCAAGCTCTCACAATTGACCGCACTTTTATCTCCACTTATTCGCATTTTTTAACGCTTTCTTTCTTCCATTTTACCCGCTATCAATGTATTTGGTGAGTTCCTTCATATTTCTCGCAAAGTAATTGTTCTTTTATATGAAAATTAGCGTAAAATGGACTAAAAATAGATGACTTTAAGCTCATCATCTACCGCTCCATCAGATAGACCTAATGGATGTGATACTGGTCTACCATCTCACTTGAGCTTGCTCTAAAAGCGCTCGGAGTCGCAAAGAAGCACTGGTCCTCATGAAATTTTACTAGCTATTAGCTTATCGCCACTCTTTAACTTATCTTTGCACTTTGTTGGAGTAGAGGCATCATTCTCTATTTCTTCGTTCATCGATATCAATGAGCCTTTAAGGCCACTTCCATATCCGTGTTCCACTTTTCACTACCCACCATGCTTTATACTAATTACAGAAGACATGCCTTACATAAACTAGGCGTATAAGGGGACATGCCAAGGATGGTTTCTTGGTATGTTGTCCCAGGAGTGCCCACGCGAATCAAGTTTTTTAGAGACCATTTTTCACCAGAGTTTACCACTTTCATCAAAGATATCTGATTTCTCGTTGGTTAGCTCAACCTTGACCAACGGTCCGAGGATGGTACGGGTGGCCACTTTATGCTTGACACCATTTGTTAGGAGGTTCTCAAAATAGTTTGTTGCGTAAGACCTCCATCAACATTATGGCTTGGGGACCCTAAATCGAGAATATGTTCTTTCTCGTGAATTTCAACACCACCCTGTGGTCTCAAGTCATACAGCATTGTTTAAACCCATTTGACACACAGTCGACCCACCAAAATGTAAATATATCCAAAGGAGGAAGCAATGGCTCATGAAGTCGATGCCCAAACATCGGTCAGATCAACTACTAAAATCGGGTTCAAAGGCATCATGTGACGACGAGAGATTTTCCCCAATCTTTGGCATTTGTCGATTCTTTGCACATATGATAAGTATCCTTGAAAAGGGAAGGCCAATAGAACCTGCAGATTGTAGTGTACCTTCATGGTAGTCGAAGCAAATGGCCTCCGCATGCATTCCTCAGGCATACTCGTATCCCGGTCGTTTCTCTGCACACACCTTCCGATTATCCGATCAGCACAAAGATTTGTACAATAGTTGCCTCCCAAGAGAGTGAATTCTGCAAAGAAAACTTCCTATCTTGTGCCTTCCACATGCCGGTAACTCGCTGCTAAGTAATCGGGCAATGTGGGCATACCGGGTGTGTTCTCAACTAGAGCAGGACTCCTCAGAAACCTACCATTGATTGGGGGTTGTGAGTAAGAAAAGCATTGTTAGTCTCGAGAGATGATCTGCAACAACATTCTCTACACCCTTTTTATCTTTAATCTGTCGGTTGAACTCTTGCAGCAAAAGAACCCATCTAATACCCTGCCTTAGCATTCTCGCTGCAGAGCGTGCATCAAAGCCTCGAGTGATCTATGAATATGATTATGTCTGACCCAACCAAATAGGCTCGAAGCTTGTACAAAGCATAGACCACACCGCTGCCAGCCTCCTTCTCTGCAGTGACTGCGTTTGTTCACTGTCTTACTTGGTAGTAGGACCACATGTGGCTTTTCCCCTCCTTCCTCTCACTAAGAACTCAAGCTTCAATGGCTTAGGTCATTTGCGCCGCATTACCCTCAAAAGTGTAATCTCCAACAGTCTCACCGTATTGTGTAGTGGTCAATGCCTTAAGCCCTCAAAGCTCCTCCGGCGCCTCGTCCCACATAAATTTAGCATCTTTCTCCAATAGCTTATAAAGGGGCTTCATGGTAATTTTGAAAAGTCCATGATAACCCTCCCCAGAGAAGCCCCGCATGCCCTAAGAATTGCCCCACAATCTTCACATTAGTAGAGAGGCGCTTTGGGAAATCATCCCACCTTTTCTCCTTGTTAACCAATTCTTTGGAAATAATATGTCCCAACACACCTCGGTTGACCATAAATGCAGATTTTTCCTGCAGCTTCAATACCAAGTTCTTCTTATACACCTATGCAAAGATCTGCTTATGGCTGATCACATTCTTAAAGCCCCTCCATAAACCTGTAACATCATCCATGTAACTCCATACGGCTTCACCAAGTCAAGATACCGAGTGCATGCAATACTGAATGCAAGAGGGTACACATTGGTGCCCATGTTAATTCCTCCTGTAAGCATACGTGCTGGGCGGGTAGGTATTTCCTCCTGTCTTCTGCAACAATCTCACTTGAAAATAGTATGAATAGTCATCCAAGAAGCACAGAAGGCCAAAACCTTTCAAGAAGCTGGTCCATGAAGGGTGAGAAGTGATCTCTTCCTGTTAATCCATTTAGTCTTTCTATAATCAATACATACCTCCAAATCGTAGTGCAAGGCAGTGGGCATTTCCTCCTTTCATTACGTAAGTTACCCCGATTTCTAGGCACAACTTGGTTGGACTCACCTAAGCGCAGCCTGACATGGGTAAATAATACTCACTTGTAGCAAATTTAAGACTTCTCGCACATGTCACTCCAGATAAAGTGGATTAGTCCTCTCAGGTCACACTCGGTTTTGCCTCCTCCTCCAAGTAAGATGGATGGGTGCAAAGTCTCTAGACTAATACCCTTTAGATTGGGGCCGATTTTCAACTAATAAATTTCATTGTTTCTCCCCACGATGTCCAACATGCTCGCTTCCCGTAGGTTGTCGAAGGGTGGAGGAGATTACAACTCGGGTATCACTCACATGTTCTTCCGTGTACAGACACTTTAATCAAATGTAGGGGCTTGAGAGATCCGCCAGAGGTTCACTAGCTTCTCCCAATCAGAGGCAGAATTTCTTCCTTTTTTCTCCAAAGGCTCTATACATTATCTGCCTCGTTTCCTCGGGTCGCTTTCTTAGACAAGCCAAAAAGTTCCTGAGCACATCCTCGCCTTTGTCACGCCATCAACTTGTTCTCCAAGATTATATCAATTATGCAAATTTCTCTCGACCTCTTCCACTGTTGCATATGCTTACCAAATGGAAGATAATGAGTTCAGAAAGTCATGTTCTGTAAATGTGAGTTGCATAACTCCATTTGTAATTGATAACGCATTAGAAGTACCGTGAATAGTTTCCCCAGATGATGGGCACATAGTTAGCCTCACTCGCAATCGCCCTCAGATCAAGCACCACAAAGTCTACAAGATAGTAGAATTTGGTCCACTGTATCAAAACATCCTCCACTGCCCCTTTGGTATTTTTTATGGATCTATCCGCAAGGGACAATGATGGAAGTTGGCTTTAATTTCACCCAACCTTAGTCACATATAATCACTATAAAAGAGTCACACTAGCTCCCCAAGTCTAGTTGTTTTCTACACACAAGTGCCTCCAATATTCTCACTCAGATTAGGCAACCCGATCTTTATATTTCACTCGAGTTCAGACCGAATGATGGTCTAATCTGTTCACACGGAAGGCCTTTTTGTCAACATTCAACCTCTTCACTGCGTACGTGTCCTTCAAAAAATTTGTATAGGAGGATTTGTTTAATCGTTACAAAGGGATGTTTGATTTCACTGCCTTGGGCACTTAACATTTCAGCCTGGTTGACGCCTTTTTCTTAGCTTAGTTAAGTATGAAAACGCAAGTGTGCTATTTTTTCACTACATTTTCTTTGGTCACCTCCTCATCTGGTTCAGCCTTTTAGCCTCCCGGCCTTCGTTAGTTTGGGCATCAATAGTTGCCTTTTACCACTTCTCAATGTGATAATCGCTTTAACTCATCCATCCTAGGATTTGCCTACCGAAGAGCGCCTACTTCATGCACTCCTCATCAGCCGTTCGATGAAATTTTTCCACTCTATCACGGGTTATTAATGAGATCTAACATCGCAGTTGTCATATTTCCGGGAGATCTCGCATCAGGTTATCTATCTTTGGCCAGAGTGTAAGCTTTCCACTATGTCGATTCCTTTTATTAGCTCGCATTCACTCCGCCTTCAGTTCTCCACAAAGTTGCTGTTTACCACTTTGCTCAAATTCATGAAAGCCCCCAACTGGGACGAGGAGTGGCTGTGGTTGTGACTCCAGACGTAAACCACCGTCACGTGGTACCGTGGGATGCATGTCATAGCCTGCTTCCAAGAGAGATTGTGGTGGTTCCTCCAATTAGTGGTTGTATGTACATCAGACACATTGTCAGGCTTATATTAACTCACTGCATTGGCATGCTCCGGTCATCATATCCCTATCAAGGAATCATAAAGGCGTTGTTCACTTCGTGCGGTCATGACCAGAAGTCAAGTAGCATAGATAAGGCTGTGCGCTCAGCTCTACCGCCTGTACCTCACGTGATCTCTCCCAGCTTCTTCCAACTTGAACAAGGTGGACATCTTGCCTTCATTTACATCCTTTGTCAAGGAGTATGCCTCCCTTTGATTTGTCGTAGGCTTCATCCCGTTTCACTCCTCCTCAAGTTAGCTCATCCCATGTCAGCAGCCACATAATTGAGGAAATCCATGGTTTATCTAGATTTGCTTAGGAAGTCCCCTCCACACATGGTCTCCAATAATTACTTCATAACAGGGGACATCCCATCATAAAAATGGTTGGACGCGATCCGCATCAAAACTATGGTGAGGACGCACCATGGTTTCAAATACCTCTCCCAAAGACTGTAAACTTCCTCATTGTCATAGGCTACAAAGGTAGAAGAAATCTGCCTCTGAGTGTTGGTTTATGTGGCATCAAAAAATTTCTTCTGTACCACCGTATCTCTCAGTCTAATTTCGATAGTCTTTGGCCTTAGAGAATTTAGCCAAATCTTGGCCTTATCTTTAAGTTAAGGAGAAGGCTTTCTCACTCAAGACTCCATCGCACTCTCCTTGAAAGTCGTATAAACTCCTCAAAATCCTATGTGTGTATGGATTTTCATTTTCCATACCATGAAAGGTCGGGAGCAAGGGCACCAAGATAAGGCCCCTATTACTCACATCCCTCAAGAGGGAGTATACTATGAGGTGCACTCCACCTCAGGGTGTAGATATGGTCCCTCAATAACCTATACTGGGAGCTGCACTCTGTCAGCTATGCTCCTCGTGAGGTTCCATCCGCCCACTCAGAAACTCACTTCACAACCCCGTTGAAGTGGAGCACCCACCCTTTCCACCTACCCATAGTTGTTCCTGCCCCACGGTGCATAAGTTGCTACAACACAAACAAACAACCAAAGAAAGCAGGCTACCAAAAAGGTTAGACAAGAAGCAAAATAAAATGAAAATTCTATGTATGGACAAGATATGTAATGAATCAAATCTACAAAGGACCTGGGGGAGATCAAAGTAAAGAGAAAAGGATTAGAATTCACTCAACACTGTGATGATGATCACAAAACAACGCTTCTCACTGCTTGCACCATCTCGGCGATGGCGCCCATTTGGTGATTCAGACATGTAAATGTGTAGCTAGGCAACTCCGAACCAACAAAATTTATAAACTTATATCTTTCTATCATTAGCCTAGCTAACACACAAGATATTTACCTAGGGTCAACTGGGATGGGTTTTCAAGACAAAATGACTTGGCAATACCAAATGGTGAATTTCAATTGATTTTGTTTGGTAAAAACAAAGGAGGTTTTGGGAGGCTGCAAATTGAAAGTAAATGAAATAAATGGAAGACTCAAGTTCTCGGCCACCGGTTGGAGGTTCTAGGGCAACTAAGAGGTCCTCGAGTCCTATTCCTCATTGGGAGGATGACCTTATAGTCACTAACCTGATTCGTTTGGCTATAAACTAACCCTACTAGTTTTCTTTAGAGATGAGCAAGATTTATTGGTCATTAACGCTTCAATGCAAGAAAACCGATCCTTTAACCTACCCCACAAATGACAACAAATGGCACCAAGCAGCTCAAGTGGATCGAAGTGGCCAAGATCACCGAACCTCAAAGATTGCCAAGTACTGGTCTATTAGAGGTATCAAAAAGGATTTAAACTGTAGTGAAAGCTAGAAACGAAAATGACAATAAATGCCTGCGTTAAGAACAAGAGGACCAAGAGGGGTTTACCTCAAAAACTTTTTAGTCGCCCGCAGTTCTCCTTCAAGAATGAGGGGGTTTAGCTAACCATCCCTTGAGCGTCATCCTCATGAAGGTTTCAAAAGTAGACGTTGAAGGAAATGGGGAGAAAGTCGAGAGAAAATAAGAAAACGGAAAACCGAAAGCTTCGCTACAAAAGTTTATCAGATCAAAAGTTGTTCGATATTAGTGCGTCTTCGACCGAGGTTTATATACCGCCGCAACAAGTGAAATTAAGTAAAAATGTATGCTAGTACCATAAATACATAGGAGGGTAGTTTAGAAAGTCACAAAAAGCTGGTCAAAGTGGGGTCAACCGATAATGTGAGCAGGTTGTGAAATTTACAACCGCAAAATTTACGTGCTAAGTAAATTTTCGCAACCGCAAAATTTCGATATAGTGTTCCCAAATTCCTTTTACTCCATTTTCCTTCCGACTTTTGACATGCGCTCGAATTGGCTGGATTCTTCGCGTTTGAGTTACCTTGAAGATTTTGGCCTAATTTAGCTCACAAGTCTATAAAAATAGCCACAAAATGTGATTAGTAGTAAAGTCGGGACCTTAATGTACCAATTGTATTATTTAAGTTGATTAGTACGCAAAAAGTGCTCAAAACCTATTATAAACAGGGCTCAAAATAGCACTATTTGAGCACTAATCAGGGTTTCACAAATGTCATACAGGACAGTGGCAATCAATGAGGATCCTTTCTTTCCTACCAAAGGGTTTTGCACCACACCATCGGTTTCAATCTAAGAGCGCGATGAATACAAGAAGGCAAGGTGAAAACTCTCCAAGAAAGGTGGGGTCCCAAATACTGTCTCGTTCATTTGATAGGTTGAAAAGGAATGGGTCGCATTTATAGATCCTCCATCGTGGATAAACGCATTAGATATATAGCAGGAACAAAAACAAAGATAACCGGGACCCAAGAAAATGGAACTTCACTAAAAAGGCAAGATGGAACTCAAAGTAATTCATTCCTCCCAAAGAAAATAAAGGCTCAACATGGGGTGGAAGGGGTAGGCTCATTTCCAATGGAGAATAATGCAGACAAGTTTAGGAGAATGTTCCTAAAGAGGACAGTTTCTTTTCCTATGGTGTTCAATTCCTTCAAATGGTAAGATTGCAAGGAAATTCACCCCTCCAAGGAAAAGGAAAGACATGTTTATCCCTCAGCCTATGTTTCCGGTGTTGGTGGACCTAGGCTTCTGATGCATAGAAATGAAGTTCACTCAGGGACAACTTCACTCTCCAAGAGGTAGATTCTTCAGAATAGCACACAACTTCACTTCTCCAAGGAATCTGGCAAGGGAACGACATGTTTCTCCAGCCATACCTATTTTTCTAAGAGGTAGACCAAGTTCTCCAAGGGAAGAGGTTGCAAAGAAGAAAAAACATGAGAGGTGTGTTCCTTAGGAACGTTTGAATGGTTTATTCCCTTTTTAATCTTATGTCGCAACATAGAGAAATAATGTCGCGACATATTTTCTACAATCAATTAAAGGCTATGTCAGTACTTTGTTGTGACAGCAAGAATAACAATGACATAAAATATGTGATGTTCATGTACTTATGTTAAGTGACATAGAGAGATAATGTCGGGACAAACACTTTCTTGCAAGATCGAGTTGTTTCAACATGGTTCAAATACGTAAAAACACTTCAAGGACATAGAAAACCTTAGTTTATGAATATGTCGCAACAAAAAGGGAGGAAGGCAATTATAAATTCATAAATATCAAATGCAATGATGTCAGATAGAAAACATTGCTGCGCAAAGTTTGTATCTTGTTAAAATGATGTTATGACATAGTTGCTATTATGTCGCGACATAATTTCCTACAACTTCTAAAAAGGCTAACCTGGGCCTTCGTCGCGACAAAGAGAGAAATAGTCGTTGCAATGTGAGTTTTGGTAGGAATATTAAGAATAAAGAGAGTCAAAGAACATTGAAATTTTTCTCATGAATGGTCAATTCATATCTTCAATCAAGTAAGATTAAACAATGTGCATTCATTCATACCAACTGAACATACCATGAAACACATCTAATCACAAAAATCTCAATTCAAGACTAAAGACATCTTATTTCTTCTTTAACAAAATTTAATAGGATGATATCCAAAGCATTCTAAAGAAAGAGAATAAAGCTACATCATTTTCTGCTCTATAAAATATATTCCCCCAACTTCAAATATGCATTATCATTAACAATGCCAGTGTGTCTGAAATACTTCTTGTAAAATTTTCTCCTATGACCAAGAGAAAATGTAGTTTAATAAAATAACATTTAATTCAATCATTGTCCCTAAAATCAACAAAAAACAACAAATAAAATTTCAAACAAAATTAAACTAAACTTCAAACACATTCAATTTTAACAAAATGAAGTTAATCATGAAAATTAAATTTGCTTGGCAGTTCCATAAGAAGTTTCATTTCATGTTAACAGTTCTTATTAAGATATTTTCTGCAAATGTTTTTGGCAAAATTCTTCCATCTCTAAACTGGTCAATCTTCATTTATGTTCGTGACGCCTATTTCTCAGTCCGCTGACAACTCCACACAAATCATGGAACACTCCTTGTAGATATCCTCATATCGTGAGACCCATACATGAGTAAAAATGGCCACGGTCCACACCAATACTCACCAAAATCTAACCAACTATATCACAATATTTCTCAAGAGTTATTATATTACTTAATGTATAAGACATATTAAAAAGAGAATTTATTACATGTTATACAAAAACATCAAAGCCACAATCCAAGCTTCTAGTAATTGGTCTTATCGAGATCATTTTCTAAACACTCTCAGTACTCGAAAGATGTTCTTCTCACTGTGAGTAATGCCCAGAGTTTAATTATCCTGCGACTGGCCATCCACAATCTAAGTGCACATAATGATTCCCTCCAACATAAACACATTCAAGAAATACATTTATCCATTTTAAACGTCTACATGATATGATGAGAATAGACCCACCCTTCTCCCACTGAGTCCTCCCCGACTCCCCCATGCATGCCTGGCAATGTGAGAAAACACTGCTTCGAAACAAAGATTTGTTCTTGAAAACCCCATACCAAGTTTCAGAATATATCGACTACCCTCCGAGGCGAATCGGCCGATCATTTTTCGAAACAGTCATGGCGCCTCTCCGATGAACTGTTGACCACTCTCCAGCAATTTTTTCAAAAAATCTTGAAATTCTCTACAACCATTTTCCATTTTTCATTTCTTTCATGCCATGTACTCACACCTAATTTTCTAGGTTGCCCCGGTGCATATGAAATGCATTATGCCATTTCCAAACCACGCATGCCAATATATCAATTATGCACATATTAACATAAATTGACTCACAACATCATGTTATTCAATTGCTAGCAATTACATCAAAATTAGCTCACTTGAGCTAATCAACAATCCATTTTAATCTAATGCTCTCACACAATTATATTTTTTATATAATTCAACCTCATGTGAACATTAGATTCATGCATTAATACTTCTTTCACAACTTTAAGCCATCCAATTCAAGCAATATTTTTCTTATTAACACACATGGACCATTTTCGTCTAATCACAAACCCAGAACGCTTTTAATAATCCTAAACAGGTGCCATTGTCCGCAAGCAGCTCCTCACCAAAATCCATGGCCATTTCCTCACCTAAATACCTAAACCATAATTTATTGCATAAATTATTACTCACCCAAATACTTCTAAACTGGCCCAAACTGGGTTCCAAATATTCCAACAATTCAATCCCCAAAAGTTCAGACACTGGGAACGCTCCAAATCATTTACAAAACTCTTAAACCGAAACAATGAGTAGGAGAAGACCCTACCTCTTTGAGTTGTCGAAACTCCATTAAAACCGCCCCACGATAGCCCTCTTGTCAAGCAGAACAACTTTTTTCTTAGTCCACAACCGACGGTCCGAACACCGGGAAATCTAGAGAGAATTTGCACTTTCTCTCTCTAAAAACCCTCCATTTTTTCAAAATCTGCTCTCCCCTCTCTCTACTACCAGGATCCAGGAAAAATGGAGAAGAGAAGTCTCCTTTTGTTCCCCTCTTTGCCACATGTCCAATTGTTATTGGTTGGTAGGATTTCTTATCCATTTAATCCACCAACTTTGGATTTCCCTCCAATTAAAAGGTGCCACATGTCACCCATGGGCCCCACACTTGAGCTCAAGTTGACTCATTCTACATCTGACATGTGGCACACTGTGAGTCACTCAAAATGTGCCAAGTGTCCCACACTATGCTCACGCGGCCTCAAAAACATACAATTCGACCGCTCTAACTCGACTGGGTCCTACAAAGGGTAAGCCAGATTTCCATGAGACGATTCCAATCTGAAGTCCGTTTCGTCATCCGAGATCTAGAAAATTTTTTGATTTTGACCGAAATTACCATTTTGCCCTTTTTCAGAAAATTAGATTTTCTCGGGGTTTCACAAGTTCCCACCAAGGTAATGCTTCAATCTCTGACCATTCACTTTAAACACACTTCCAGAATCGTCAGAGTCACTACTCCAAAGGGTACATTACCACCGTATAATCACCTAGACACCCTAACCTGTGGGGTCCTTTTTTTCTTTTTCTTTTTTTTTTTACCACTAGGCGCAGTTCCATCGATAAAAATACCTTGTCAGTGCGCCGCCCGGTTCGTCACGCGTGTGCATGGTCTTCTATGGTGACGCAACTAGTCGCCACACTGCCGCGACAAATCGCTCGCCGCGCGACGATTTCCCCCGGGTTACACACAACGCATACCTTCACTGCCGCGACATAGAACACTGCGGCTGTCGCGACATGGCGCTCATGTCCCGGGAACTCTCTGTCGCGATGTAAGGTGTACTCTGCCACGTCACAATTTCAAGAAACTTTGTCGCGACATCAAATTCTCTATCACGACGTAAACTCTCTTGTCCTGGAACTCTTTGTCACAACGTAAGGTGTACTCTCTTGACACAATTTCAAGAAACTCTGTCACAACATCAAATTCTTTGTCGCAATGTAAACTCTCAGTTTGCATTTCAAACTCGCTCTTCGATAAGAAAATACCTCATTACACCTAAAATCCCCCGTTTAGCCAAACTGCTCTGAAAATTAAGAATACTATGTCACGACATAAAAAACCCCATCCAAGGCCAAACTATGTTGCCACACAAAAATATTCTATCGCGACGTAGAAACTCCTGCCTAGGACTAAACCCCTATAGGAAATAAAAAATACTTTATCGCGTGGATAAAATCCCCCGCCAAGGCCAAACCCAAAACACCCAACTCGGTTATCATCATCAACATGGAAACTTTGATATGAAGATCGTGAAGGAAGCAAAGCATTGTCATGACATGGAAAACTATGTCGAGATTCAAGAAATCACCGCACCGAATCATGTCACGTGAACCCTTTCGCGATATGGGACTGTAAACTCTTATCGAGGCCGGGAACCCTGTCACACACCCAAATCCCGCCTAAACCTACAAATTTCTTTCTAGCATTTCGCACCTCCAAATTTCTTTCCTAAAGACACTATAAGTTATCACAATAGCCGTGGATAATAGTAACATGTAACTTTGGAAAACTACTAAATCAGATAAACAATTCAAAATGAGTTTTATTACAACTTCTTTCTTTACATAACAAAAACTATGAATCATCGTAATTTTATAAAATACGTAATAAGCCACCGCCTCACTATTAAGATATGACTGAGTTCCACTCCCTGTGTACCTCCAAAGACTTAAAAATATTTTCCACCACGGGTGAGTAATGCCTAGTAGAGGAATTCTCTCCATGGAAGGCTACTTCCAACTAAGTGCACATGCAATGCCATAATTCAATCATTACAAACATTGGCAACAAACATATGCATTTCACATGGAATGCTCACATGTCATGTTAATGTCTCAGCCCCATCGGACCCCCTCACACGCATGCTCGCGTATGAAACTCATCAAAACAAAGTCGTTTTTTTTTTTCAACTCGACGTCCTAAAATCGCTTTATTCAAAAGCCACGCCTTTGGTAACGAGCTTTCCTGGGAGCCACCAAGCATCGTGACACCTTCCAACACTTTCACGGATTTCACCACTAGACTATGGCCCACAAGAATACAAATCCTTTCAACGGCAGGTGTCATCCTTTCTTGTGCCACACCCAACACACTTCACCAAAGACTTTAGGACGCTATCCCTTTCGCAGCTCCACTAAACACCAAATGACAATGTAGTTCTTTCATGCCATGACTTTTACCAAAGCTTCACGCGATGCCTCATGCGTATGTGAACAATGTAGAATGTCACAGATGTTCTTTCATGTTACATGCATGATGAGAGCTGATGCACATTTATGATTCACATAATCTGTGTGCATTCATGATCATACAATTTACATCCATAATACAAACCCATGTAAATACACTCGCTTCAACATATATCCATATGATTTTCAAGTATACTGTACGTCATTCAACGCGCAACAACACAACACAAAACTCGATCTTCATGTTCAAACCAGAACAAGACACAAGCCAACATGTCAGTCCATGTCCAGCACTGACACACTACAAAATCACCATACTCAAGCCCGTATCTTCCAACAAGTACCACATGCTTCAAAACTGCAGTTCTGAGAACATAAAAGACCCTAAATCCAGTCCACACCACAAACATTGATCACAACTGCCTGAATCACCTAATCGCAAGGTTACACCTCATGGCCATCGAATGGTCTCAAACAAGGGATCAAATCCGCAGGAAGGAGAGAACCCCTACCTCTGGGAGCACGCCCGCCTGCTCACCGCTGAACCTCTATGCTTGTTCGAATTAGAGACCGCAAATGCCTGACCTCCTTTCCTCTCCCTTTTTCTTTCTCTTCTTTCTATCTTTTCTCTTTCCTTTCTCATTCCCACGAACTCGCTTTGATCTTGGTGTAGGACACCCTTCTTAATCCAGCTTGACACATGGTAATCACCAGGCCATGTGTTTCACATGCCATTCATTCACCCCCCACCACTCATTTCATGCATGAGGAGAATGTGACACTTGGCTTTCCATGTGTCAAGTTTTCACTCATTTGGTGCCACATGGCACATGTCCTCGTGCCATGTGTTGTCGTGTCATTCATCTACTTTGCCTCGAAATACGTGAAATTCCGATTGTCCCTGAATTCGACGTAATTCGACTATGTAGCTAGATTTCACGAGACGAACTCAACGGTGTGGTCCGTGTCATTATTCGAGATCTAGCAAATGTGCTTACAGCCCCAGATCAACTGAGACCATCGTTATACTTACCCGTGTCCTCACACCACTCCATCTTGACCCGCTTCCTGAAACAACCAGCCTGGAATTGAAGAATGTGACTTGTTCCCTCCCATTTCTCTGACACTCCTTCCTCAAAATCTTCCGATCATGCCACTCCTTTGTCTTATCTTCAGAGATTCTAAAAGATTATCATAAGCTTTATTCCTCAACTTTTCCAGTTCATTCATTTGGAGTAATCTTTCTTCTTGGCAACTTGAAAATCACAATTTAGTTTCTTTAATGTGTCATAGCTTGTTATCTTCGTAGTTCCAGAGGAGATGACAAGGGTTTTCCAAATACAATTCTATATGATATCTCCAATGAGTTTTAAGCAGTCTCTGCCCACAATGCATCATCTAGCTTTATAAACCAGTCTTTTCTCTCGTTTGTATTCATTGTTTTCTATAATTTTCTATCTCCTATTGGAAATTTCGTCGCCATTCACCGAGGTGATAAGCCAATCTCATTACATGTCTAATTCCATATCTGCTCATGAGTTTGGTAAAAAACCCATTTGCAAAATGGTTTTCCCTCATCGCTAATGATTGTTCCGGGTGCTCCAAACTCAGTTTCGTAAAATATTTTTTTAGTAAACCAATTACTGATATTTCATTACTGGACAAGTTATTGTTTCCAACTATTTGATGTTATAACTCAGCAGTTAGAAGAATGTATAGATTTCCAAATGATGATGGAAAAGGTCCCATAAAATCTATCCCCCACACATAAAAAATCTTAACCACCAGGATTCCTTGCAGGGGCATCTCATTTCTTCTGCTTATGTTGCCCATTCTCTAACATGAATCACAATGTTTTACCCATTCAAAATAGTCCTTGAATAGAGTAGGCCAATAAAAACCTTATTAAAGAATTTTATGGGCTATTTTATCTCCTGCAAAATGTCCTCCATATGGTGATGCATGACATTTATCAATAATTTCACCAGATAGTTTTCGGTACACACTCTGGATAATCACATCCGTCTTCTTCTCAAAAGTAAGGATCATCCCAACATAGAATCGTCACGCTCTCAACTTTTTTTTCACGAAGGTTAACTATGGTATAATCTCCACACAGGCTAAGTAATTCACAATATCAACATACCAGGTGTTTATCGATGACAAAACAACCTCTTCACCGTGAAAGCTTTCCATTTCACTTCTTTCCTCCATAAGAGTTTTTCCACCCAGACGTCATCGCCATTTGTCAATGTCACTCACCCTTCGTTTCCTAATTTATCAAACTTGTAAAGCACAATACCCATTTAATCAGTCTTGGTTTGGAATCTTTCTTTGCAATCAGATATCTAATTACAGCATGATTAGTGTGTATTATAACATAAGACCCTAAATGTAAGGCCTGAATTTTTCATAAGCAAACACCATTGTCAACATCTCTTTTTTAGTTGTAGAGTAGTTCTCTTAAGCCTCATTGAAGATTTTGCTAGCATAGTATATGGCCTTGAACGTCTTCTCGGTTATTTGTCCCAATATAGCTCTCATTGGCAGATAATCACCGGTGATCACATAATTCTCGGTTCCTGTTCCAATCAAGTGTTACGTGATGGAGCCAGAACTAATCTGATTACTTTCATCAAATGCAACTTTAATAGATTCATCAAAATCAAATCTTTGCATCTTTTTCTAGCACCGCAGACAATTATCTAGAGATTTTCTTGAGTCCTTTATGAATCTCTTGTAAACCAACATATCCCGGGTCTTTCATCCCTTTGACTATCAGAGGTGGCGGAGAGCTTTATGATAGAAACCTTTGTCAGTCTACTTAACCTAACTGACAAACAGCCCCAAGGACACCCATTACCATGAAATGGCCTTTTTCCCAATTTGTCTAAATTTAGTCGGACACTGCCATTGTCAAATTTTCCAAACATTTCTCAAAACTGAATCTATATACTAAGAAGTCATCCATGAAGATTTCCATAACCTCTTCCACCAAATCTGAAAACATAAACATCATACATCTTTGGAAAGTGGAAAGAGCATTACATAATCCAAATGACGTCCTTCTGAAAGAAAAAGTGTCATAAGGACATGTAAATGTAGTATTTTCCTTATCCTCGCACAGCAACGAAGTATAAACTTCAGAATATCCATCAAGAAACAATAATGGGGTGTACGCTAACTCCGTCCAACATGACGGTCAATGAAAGGTAGAGGATAATGATCCTTCTCGTAATAGGTTGTAGTTTTTTGTAGTTCACACACACCTCCATCCTCGTCACATTTTTTGAGAAATCAATCTATTCTTCATTATCATAATGAACCACCTTCGGGGGACCACATGAACCGCTCACCCAAGGGTCGCTCGAGATTGCATATATGAAGCCTACATTCAGCCATTTCAGTATTTTTCTCACAACTTCTTTCACATCGATTCAACCTTCTTTGATGTTTACTAGAGGTTCCTACATTGTCTTCCAAAAGATTCAGGTATGCAAACAGATGACCCATTCTCAAATCTTCTATGCACTGTGCAATCGCTTCATTTTCTCTAAGCATCTCCAACAGCTCGTCATGCTCATATGAATGCGTTGATATAATAACATGTTTTGCTTTTTTCTGGCTCTAAGAAAGCATACTTAAATGATCAATTCCTTCGAGGTTAACCTTCCGAACTGCTTTGCTTCTTTGCTTCCTCTTCATTACTGCTTGTCTTTTCTATATTGTTCTCATTCAAACTAAAGACTGTTTCCTTTAATTCACAACTGGAATGCAGAAATTCACAATCAAGAACATCAAGATTCATCTCATTTTCATTGATTGAGTTCTGAAAATTACAACCAAAAATCAGTTCAGGACTTATGGGAACTATTGTTTCTACAGTCTTACAATATGGACTTTTACACTCATACTGTTTCAAGCTTGTGTTCAACTTGAAGTGTACTGCTTCTTCTCCTACTCTGAGAGAGAGTTCTCCCTTTTTCACATCTATTAAGGTAGCTCAAGTGGCTATGAAAGGTCTTCCAAGCAGCAGTGGAACTTGTGTGTCTTCTTCCATATCCATGACTACAAAGTCCACAAGAAAAATGAATTTTCCCACCTTGATGAGCACATCTTCAAGAACTCCTTCTAGTCGTGCTTATCATCCAATCAGATTGGTAAAGTTATAGGTGTAGGAGTAAGCTCCCCAACCAAGTCTCTAACCACCAACAAAGGCATCAAGTTACTGCTAGTCCCGAGTCACACAAAGCTTTGAACTAAATTCCTGTAATGGTAAGGAATGGTGAAGTCACAAGACTCTGTGATCTTCAGTAAGCTCCTCAAACGATCGCATCAAGAGATGTATTCTATCACCCACCACCTTTTCAAATAAATTTCTTCTTACTCAAAATGTCCTTAAAAAACTTAGTATAATTAAATCTTGGTTTCAATGCCTCATAAAGGTATGTTGATTCAGTATCTTCTTGGAAGACATCCAAGAATCTAGAGAAACGCTTCTTCATTTTAGCTTCAAGCCTCCTCTGTGGGAAGGAACAAAGAGTATGTGAGGCTTGTTTATCCCCTTCTTCTTCAATTCTTCTCCACCGTCGCTCGCCACACCTCTTCTCTTTTTCGCCTCTTAGCCAACCGAACTGCTCACTTTGTTTTCTTTTCCAGCTTTTCCCAACTTTTTCACTTTTCTTTCATTCTTTTCGTTTCTATCTCTTCCAGCTCTAGAGTTACCATCATATTAACTGGATTCTTCCTTGTGTCACTTGGGAAGGCATCCTTGGACTGACTTACTATGGCTAGTCAAGCTCATTCAGAAATCACTAAAGAGGCATTCAGATGACCGAAACACACCACAGGTTTGGCCCTCTAATGTTGCTAGATAGAATGATGAGAGAAGAGAGAGGAGAGCCTTTCACATATAAAAGCTTTTTTTTCATACAAACATGGCCCATGGACCATATTGTATGCGGAGGGCAATTACTTCATACTCAAAAATGAACTTTTAGTCTCAATGGTGTTTAGATAATTATTCAAATTCAAAGGGTAGTGAAATTCGCTTCAATTGATATATTTGCCCAACACACCGAAAGCCTGTCTATGATACTAGCCCACAAATGGTCAAATATTATCATAAATTTTTCAATTTGTCAAAGCATAACTCATAATTACAGACTTTGTCTCAAAGTAACGGTACTTTTCTCCAACTCAAAGCCATGAACGCGGAGCAAGTATTTGTTAGTGAGTAAATGACTTAGAGAACAACACTAGGGGTACATGAGCAACTATTGGAGGCTAGTGAGCTAAGAGCGCTTATTTAGAATACCTATAAAAGGAAGATTCAACATTAGAGAAGGGCCAGACAAATCAATCATTAACCAACACTCGATAGAGCATTTCAACATTTTCTTATAGTTTCTACAAGTTCATCAGCAATATTTCCAAATTTCCAACTTATTTTATTTCCAAGTATTTGTTTTCAAAGCTTTCATGCTTTAGCAATTCCATTTCCAAATAAATCTATAACAGAAATTTACTATTTTTCAATTATTTATTTTCAAAGCTTGCTACGCTTTTTCTCTCAACTCAATACATTCCATTCTTCAAAGATTTTTCCCTTGCACTCATGAATTAGTTTAGCGAAACTAAGGCCTCGTTTAGTAGTATACCTTCTGCTTTCATTCAACTTTTCAAAACAAGGAAATCACAAGGCTTAGTTACGAGAATAAGACGAAACAAATTTTGAAACAAAGTGCAAACGACCACTATTTTCAACATTTTATATATGAATTTAAAACAGTAAAAGTTGTTTTCCTTATTAATAAATTAAACCAAATTCAAATCCAAATTCGCCGAATAAACGTATTTTCAACCAAATTCATAATGAAACGATTTTCTCGGTAAAATAGAAAACTAAAAGATTAGAAACACAATGAAAATTTTCATATATTCGACTTCGTGATAGAAATAAAATTTTCAATGAACCAACCACGCCGGACCCATTCAAGCTGATCAAGTAGATTTAGAATCGCCAGCTCAAAATACCATAATTTCCCCTGAAGATCCCCTCCTCATTCACCGATTCTCATGCTTTTGTATGTTCTGGACCAAAATCCAGCCAAAACACTAAACAACATCAAATATAATTCAGCAATTCTCGTGCTTTTGTAAGTTCTTAACCAAAATCCAGCCGAAACACTAAACAACATCAAACATTAATTTTCAAAAACTTTTTTGGAATTATAGAAGTGTGGAGTTTTATTTATGATCAGGTACCAATATTTTTCAGAAGTTAATGCAATATGCATACTTATGTAATGTATTCACTGTATAAGACAGAAATATTAAATCCCTTCTTAAACGATAAGATGTTTCCTATCATCTAACTGTTTAGTACTGCCAAATGCTTGACCAAAACCAAACAAAAATTTTATTGAAGCTATAGAGCAGAAAGTGGTCCAATGTGGATACATAAAATTATTAATTAAAGAGGAAGCTGAAGAGATAATTAATTGCAAAGCAAGGATCTAGAGACCATTTAAAACTAAACCTACCCTCTTTACGAAAGTTAAATAAATGTGTATGGTTGGTTGAATGAAATTTATTGCATTGTTGATGAAACCCTATTCTCTAAATTGCAACAAAGTAAAATAAACAAGTTTGTCCTAACTATTGCATAAATTTATATATGTATAAATAAAGTTGATCATTAAAGCCAGGCCTTCAATAACTATTGCAGCTAGCTGACTCATCATGTGCCCCCTCTAAAATGTACTGTATAGTCATATGGCCTATGAAATAAAGAGTGTTGACTGTATAGGTTTCCCTAGCTACCTAGGGTTGGCACATGGAAGTGTCCAACCAATTTTCTTAGTTCCTCGTATTTACTCCTTTGCCTACATTATATTAGAATTCCGTGTGTGATTTTTTTTTTTTTTTTCAAAAAAGAAAATAATATTGTTAATTTAAACTATAGATCAATAAATTCAAGATATAAATAGCTAAAAATTATATGTGACAAAACAATATCTGCGCTAGTTGTATATAAATGCGTGATAGTTCTCTATAAATCTACATAAATACATAATATCTGCAACTCCAATTCTTCAATATACTAATGGCCGTAATTTGATATTTTTAACTGATAAAATATGTTTTACATATCTTAATCACTCTCACACAGATAAAACGTCATAAGAAGATGATAAACAACACAACATCGATAAAACGATGACAAACCAAACATCGATAAAACGACAACAACATAAAAAATAAAATAAAACCTAAATCTTTACGTAATAAGTGAAGAACCACTTTATTAAGTAATCAAATGAAAGAAAAAGGTTCAGATGTTAAGAATAATCAAATACTTATTTTTTCTCCAAAAAAAAATAGGTTTCAAGATAAAAAGATGGAGAAAAAAAAGTGTACTTGTTGACTATTTCCGGTCTTTCTTAATACATCAAAATTGGCCCATCATATTCCATGAAACCTTTGAAATGAGGTTTGTCAAAATTCTCAAGACCCCCTATCCCAAACTTATATTTAGGAGAGTAATAATGTAAAATAATTAGTGGGTAACTAATATAATTTAGAAAACTTGAATATTTTGATTATGTAATTTTTATCGACAAATTAATGGATTAATGTTGTTTATCATAATAAGAATCTTTAAAAAAAATGATATTAGCTTGAGATGTATACATGATCCAATAGTTATTGAAAGAAGACAAAATTAAATATGGGTATAGAAGAAACACCTAAGTACATTCAGATAAACTGAATGTTTTAAGAGGACATATGGGGAGAGCAGGTCTGTATAGTAAGCCTAGTAGATCATCTTCAGAGTTTAATAGTTTGATAGACCACCTTGAATGCAGGGTGTGATGGCACATAAGGTCTCTCTTTCACACAGTGTCTAGGAACATAAAGCACTATCTACCCTCTCTCTCTGTCTCTCACTAAGACATAAATATTTTCATTTCTGCAGAAGTACTGCAGCAGTAGCAGCTCTATTCATGGCAATATTAATGCGTCTTTACAGGCCAACAGTTTCTGGGCACATTACTTCTTTTCAGTCATTGTAGAGTACCATTTGTAATTGTAGCCACTATTACCTCCTTTTTTTTTTTCCTTATTCTCTCTTTCTTTTCATTATATTGTTCCATTCTGAAGAGGAAGGTGGCAAATGGAGATAGAGGTGGCAAATGGTGGTGGTGGTGAAGGCCATGTCCAGAGAGCAATGTTTCTGGTGTGGGAAGATCTGACTGTGGTGCTCCCAAATTTTGGGAATGGACCCACAAGGAGGTTGCTTCATGGGCTCAGTGGGTGTGCTGAACCTGGTAGGATCATGGCCATTATGGGTCCTTCTGGCTCTGGCAAATCCACACTTCTTGATTCCTTAGCAGGTTCATCTTTCTGTTTCTTTCTTTCATTCACACACTAATAATCCATGATCAATATACACTATGTGCATAGCAAGACAACCCTTTTCTTTCTAGTTTTTTTACCCCTTTTTTGGGTTTTGGGATGCATCTCTTTTTTTATTCTTCTTCTGGGAAAGCATTTTAAAGTTGTCTGCTTTTTCCTTCCTTGTAGCCTTATATATTTGTGCTCATCTTAAGTGTCAGAATGCTTTAGTAGTTTCACACATTGAAGTGAACTGATGAATCTTGAACAGTAAAATATCCTCTACGTCTGGACCAATTAGAGCTTATTGGTTTCATGATTTTATCCTTTTGATTCATACCCATGTCATATAACTCAATCTTTTATATTTTTCTAGTATTTTTGGTTGGAAGGTGTTAACCTTTTTCTTTTCTTTTTTCTTATTTTCTTTTTTCTTATTAGTATCATAACAAATATGTTTATGTATGGCATTCTTCATTCTCTCTTTATGATTTCATTCATTTGATTCATACCCATGCCATATAACTCAATCTTTTTTTATATTTTTCTAGTATTTTTTGTTGGAAGGTGATGACCCTTTTTTCTTATTAGTATTATAGCAAATATTTTAGTGTATGGGCTTCTTTATTCTTTTCTCTAGTCATCATGGAAATATTGTGATTTTTTTATGATTTTTCTTCCTCATTATAGTTATGTGCTTTGACTTTGCTGTAGGTAGGCTGGCAGGAAATGTTATTATGACTGGAAACGTTCTACTAAATGGGAAAAAGACGAGACTAGACTATGGTGGTGTTGTAAGTATCCATGAATACATCTCTTTTTCTTTCATGGATTTCAAATCCAAACAACCCATTTGTAGGAAAAATGTTTTCCAGTGATAATTCATTTCAACTGCTTCACTGGTCAAAAGATTTTGGGTGTAAACGTCACCTTTAAAATGATTTCCAAGACTTTTGATTTTAAGTGCTTTTAACCTTAAATATTTGGTTAAAAGCCATCAAATACTCCTAAATCTGTGAATCCAATCTCCCCTGTTTTTTCTTGAAAAATAACTCATTTTGAACAAAAATGCCTTTATTTATTTCATCTATTTTTATTGTCTCTTCAAATAAAGTTATTTTGCCAAGAAATTAATGACATTTTTATTATAATCAAGCCAAAAATTAAAGGATCAAGTTTTGGATTTTCAAAAAGTCATTTAATCTAATCACCCTTTTAACATTTTTTTCAATAATAATATTACATGTTTTAACAAGGAAAATAACTGATAACAAAACGATCCAGTCCGGTTTTATTTTTTTATTGGGCCTGCACTCTTAAGAAAAAGGAAAATTCTTTATACATGGACCTTCATCTTTCACTGTCAGAGCTGTGGGACACTACAGATACTGATTTGATATTCTTTTTTCTTTTCAAAAGAACAACCTACCAATAATTCTTGAGAAGTCAAAGTGCTTTCCAAGGCTAAATGGGTTTTTCTTGGTGAAGGGAAAGGCTATCTCCATTTCTGGAGACTCTTTCTCATAGTAAACTTGGGAATTACAAAATCACAACAAATAAATAAGACTTGAAATTCTTCAAGAAATCATGAGGTGTGACCAATTCACCATTGATTGCAGGAATTGAGATCAAGTAATTTAAGAAACAAGATAGATCATAAGATCCAGTATTCACTTTTACAGTCTTTTCTCAATTATCAATTCTATGGCTCTCAGGCTTATGTGACTCAAGAGGATGTTTTGTTGGGAACTCTAACAGTGAAAGAAACATTATCATACTCAGCTCACCTGAGGCTTCCATCTTCCATGACCAGAGAGGAGGTTGATGAGATTGTAGAAGGAACAATCATGGAAATGGGACTCCATGATTGCTCTGATCGGTTGGTCGGAAACTGGCATCTCAGAGGCATAAGCGGCGGTGAAAAGAAGAGACTGAGCATTGCACTAGAAATCGTGTCGAGACCTCGTCTCTTGTTTCTTGATGAACCTACTAGCGGCCTTGACAGTGCCTCAGCCTTTTTCGTGACTCATACTCTCCGAAACATAGCTCGTGATGGCAGAATAGTCATCTCTTCGATCCACCAGCCAAGTAGTGAAGTCTTTGCACTGTTTGATGACCTTTTCATGCTTTCTAGTGGAGAGACGATTTACTATGGAGAAGCAAAGAAGGCTGTAGAGGTATAAAGAATGTTCATTGCTTACAACTTTAAGCCATAAAAGTTTTTCAAAATGTTAAAATTCTTCTGTTAATAATGTGTCTGAGATACTTACAGTTCTTTGCTGGAGCTGGTTTTCCATGCCCAAGTAGACGGAATCCCTCTGATCACTTCCTTCGCTGCATTAATTCAGACTTTGATGTCGTTACTGCCACCTTGAAGGGATCTCAAAGAAAATATGTACGTATGATGCAGCAGCTTTACTACCATTGATTTCTCTAGATGCTGCAGATGTATGCAGACAAATATAAGTTCCTCCTCAAGGCTCAAACTTTACCTCAATCTGAAAAACATGCTAAGAAAATGCAATTTTGGTTCATGCACTTTACAAAAACTTTTGCAGGAATCTTTATGATAATCATCTATACATTTTGAACTCCTGAACTGCAGGAAATCCAACCAACAGATCCTTTGAAGAACTTGGCAACATCAGAAATTAAAGCGACGCTTGTTCGAAAATACAAGCTCTCAGAATATGCAAACAGAGCAAGAGCTAGGATTCAAGAAATTTCAAGCATTGTATGCATTTTAGACCCTTTATGTATATCAGCTCTGCTTTTTGAGAAAAATTTCATGAGTTCATTGATGGCTTGCAAGAAAATAACTTTCATTAGGAAAAAGAAAGTTCAATAACTCCACCACTGTGGGAAAGAGAAAAGAAGTACAATCTACTTTAATCTGTTATTAACCAGAATGTAACATGCATCAAGATAAACGATTGCAGAAAGTTTACAAGTACCTCATTTGCAGGAAGGACTCGTGAGTGAACCTGAAAGGGGGAGCCAAGCAAGATGGTGGAAGCAACTGTGCACATTAACCAGACGCTCTATGGTGAACATGTCTAGAGATGTAGGTTATTACTGGTTAAGAGTAATAATATATATTGTTGTATCTGTATGTGTTGGTACCATCTTTTTCGATGTTGGCACTGGCTATACTGCAATCCTTGCAAGGGGGGCTTGTGGTGGATTTGTATCAGGATTTATGACATTCATGTCCATTGGAGGTTTCCCATCCTTCATTGAAGAAATGAAGGTAATAATCCCATTTCATGAGCAAAAAAAAAAACCACTGAGAACCATTGATTAAAGCTTTTGATGCTTCTTTTTCCTTCCATAAAACAGGTTTTTTATAGAGAAAGGCTCAATGGTCACTATGGAATTTTGGTGTTTATCCTATCAAACTTCCTCTCTGCACTCCCATTCTTGACTGGGATGTCACTTTCTACCACAACTATCATTTATTACATGGTGAAACTCCGGCCAGGATTTCTCCGCTATTCCGCTATATGTATAGCTTCCTCATTCTTCTTAGCTCCATTGCTGTTGTTGAGAGCATCATGATGATCATAGCTTCGCTGGTTCCCAACTTCTTGCTTGGAATCGTCCTTGGTGCTGGAATCATAGTAAGGAAAACTACTTCCTAAACCATTTTATAGATTTTTTGTGCATTATGTAATTTCATATTTAGTAGCTGTTTACACAGGGAATAATGATGATGACATCTGGGTTTTTCCGATTGCTGCCTGATATTCCCAAGCCAGTTTGGCGCTACCCAATTTCATATATCAATTATGGAGCATGGGGTTTGCAGGTAACTTTCCCTGAAAATCACATTACTCCAAACAGCTCACAAATAATTATAGGAAATGATAAGACAAAAACATACTGTGATAGAAGATGAAATCTGATGACCCGACCCATTTTGTGCAGCTTACTTGACACATATATCAAAATCAACCTGCAAACAAAATCATGTTTTCCTTAGTGTTGCACAATCATTTATTAGAATAGAAGACATGAGAAACCAAGTTCAGTTTCCTAGGAACAAAGGTCATAGCATACCTTGGTGAGCTTCTTATAGATTCAGTATATCATGCACCACGCTGGATGACCCAATTTTGTGATATGTTTAGCCACAAATTCATGTAAATAAATGCTAGCTATGTTGACTAATTCGGACATTTCCTTCCATATGATCAATATAGGGGGCATACAAGAATGAGCTGATTGGGCTAGAGTTTGATCCTCAAATACCTGGTGAACCAAAACTGAAAGGCGAGCATATCCTCACAACCATCCTGGGTGTTCGAATGGATCATTCCAAGTGGTGGGATTTGACTGCTGTTGTAGTCATTCTCATATCATACAGAGTTCTCTTCTTCACCATTCTCAAGTTCAGGGAAAGAGCTTCACCATTGTTCCGAAGGCTTTACACCAAGAGAACTCTCCATCATCTTGAGAAGAGACCATCATTCAGGAAGAAGCCATCATTTCCTTCAAAGAGGCACCAAACTCTCAATTCATTGTCTTCTCAAGAGGGTCTTAACTCTCCCCTTCAGTAGCAGCTAACACCATAATCATTATTTTTATTACAAGTTCAAAGGATGTGATCCCCTACTTTTTGCAATCAGTGATCACACATTTTCAACATGATGCTTGCTATGGTTTTATTGTCAGGTTTTTAATCCCTGCAATGAGAGTGAGCTGCACTTTGTGAAAATGAATTTCATCATGTTTTTAGCTCTATTTCCTGGCAGTATGACTAGTTCATTTAATCTTAGTGACAATGAATAAAGTCAAATATTATATGGTGAAGAAAATAGGACAGCAACCCAGGAGGCCAATATGGGAACATGCTACTGAGAAAAACAGAACAAATATAAAGCTTTTGTTGGAACTTTATGTTATGGAAGCGTTGGCATGCTTCTGAACAAGAAAAAAGAAGCCATGCCAGTTTTAAATCCTAATTGTTAGCTAATAAGACCTAGCTCAAGTATTTAAGAGCTTAGGTTGGCATAAGGAGGGGAGGAGTCTGGAGTTAAAGTCCCAATGGGACAAATTTGTGAAGAACAGAACATAATACAATGATGTAATGCAAAGTAAATAGATATCAAAAAAAAAAAAATCCTAATTATTACTTTGTTTTCTTACACGTGATGTCTTCTTGAATGATTTTAATAACCACTAAAAAGTTTAAGTCATGCTCAATTAAGATTTGAGATGTGACAGTGGAGTTGAATTATGGTTGAGCCAATCGAAGGTACAAAAATATCAACGAGGATAAGGATACACTAAACAAGAAAAGATATAGAACTACTGCTTAAATCTCACTGTCTCTAAGAGTTATCACTAATTACAGCTATGCTTGTCTATCACCAAAAAAAAATAACAATAATGCAAAAAAGCCAAACATAAAATTTCTGAAGATAGATTTCATGCCCATACACAGCTTCTGTTCCATTCCATCCTCAGCTCCCTGCCATCTCAACCTCATAAATGTGCTCCAGAAAGGAATACGCTCACTTAAGCCTCCAATCTTGAGACTTCCTGATGAACTATAGATTATAATATCCTTCCATCGTCTGACAAAATCATTTGAACATCACTATTGATCATCTGATAATCACTACCTGTCAAGTATAGGGACCTACTTTCACTCACTGTTCATCTTCCATTCATTGTGCCAAGAGCAACATCAACCACCCACACTTTGTGTCATATACACTTAGATTTTACAATCCTCCTTAGAGCACCACAATTCCTCCTTCCCTTACCTTAGTCATTCACTCAGTTCCACCGGATATCACAACCTTTTAATTCGTGCATCAATATAATACATCTCGTCCAACTTCTAAATAAACTCATCATTCTGATAAATATAACACCTCCCACTTCATTAGGTGACTTTTCTCCCCTTCTCATCCTGCCAAAGTCCCTCTAGGAGTTATGCTAACCTCTTCTTGATACTGATTGGTAAAACCAACAGCAACTAACATGGTACTGCTGAAGAGCTTTTAAACCAAGCACACTGTCTCTCTACTGATACTGATTATGTGTCATAAATTCAATACAGGCCATGAAGTTGCTTTCAAACTGTTACAGCCGTCTTTACACCCTTTCATACAAAATGAATGGATGAAAAACAGAATAGGCATCTAAATACTTGACCTATATAGGTTGTATAATCCAACAATTACAGCATAGATTTTTAAAATCAACTGCCTCACTCCCACCCTCTAGCTTATAAGTAAGATGTTCTTTCACTTTCAGCCATCAGATAGAGATTTAGAATGCCTAAAGATGAAGTCCTTATATATGTTACACTCCATTTTTAGAATATATATGCATATACTAGTCTAATTATCCAGTTTCCTCTGATGAAAATGATTTCGATCACCTTTCATGAAACCCAGTTTAAATATGTTGAACTAGATTCAGTCACACACAACTTCTGTTGCGGTAGAGCTTCATAAGGCCTTCCTGGCTTATTCTACTGCAAACTAATTAAGTCTCTATGAATACATTATTAATAATATGTTTAATATTGGATCAACATATTAATGATTATTTCTATGTAAAGAAAAAATCCATACTAAAACATAAAAAAAGATAACCACCTAGATCCCCCAAAGATAATGGGAGAATGTTGAAGATTTGATTATTATAACCTATAAGACTGATTTGATTCCAGAATGAAGAAGAACTGATGAAGCTTGAACCTCAAATGGGTTTAACTTTAATTAGAGAGCAGGATAGACAGTTGATTCATATTATTCTGCTTTTTATTTTATTTATTTGCTTCAAAATTGTGTAGGATGCTTCCTAAAGTCTTATAAATATGAAAAATCAATAAAGTTCAGTTCTTTCTCTTTCACAAAATTCATGGAGGTTTGATTTCTCTGCTTCCTTACTGTGTCCTCACTATGAATTAGAGCAAAACTATGATTGGATCCAAGGACTCTACAACCCACACAAGTGATGATTCATCCACATCTCTAGAAGTTACCCAATCTGTGATTCCTACAGCTAGTGCAGATTTTTTTCCCTCAAATCCTTCCCTACATATTACCATTCATAAATTAAACGGTTCTAATCATCTCAATGGCCTAATCCGTAAAGGTCTACATTGATGGTAAGGTAAACTAATTACCCACCGGAGAAATAAAATCAAATAAAATTACTGAAATCCTATTTGAAGAGATGGTGTGGTGCCAAATAATTTCTAATTATTCTCGTTGATAATCCTATGAACTAAGAATTAAAACGTGATTACTCTTTTTCCCACAAATAAAGATGTGTGACATTATTCTAGATATGGGACAGATGTGAGAATCTGCCTCAAATTTTTCGAGTCAAGACGAAATCAGGAAATCAAGACACAGAGATAGAGATGTTACAACTCACTATAATGAGATTTAGAATCTTATGACAGAATTGACCTTGTTGCAAGGATGAAATGGACCCGCCTCATAGACAATGTTCAATACAAGAGAAGGGAGGAGAATAACAAAGTCTATGTCTTTCTTGCTAGACTCAATCAAGAACTTGATGAAGTGAGAGGCTGTATTTTGGGTAGGAAGCCTCTTTTCTCCATTCGTGAGGTATTCTCTGAGGTTCGTAGAGAAGAAACGAGACGCAAAGTGATGTTAAAGAAAGTCGAGTCTAGGGTAAAACCTGAAACTAAGAGTTCAACACTGGTTTCAAGAGGGACCAATTCAGACAAAGAGAAACGAAGGAAGCTCTGGTGTGAACACTGTAAGAGGTCGTGGCACACCTGCTGGACACATGCCGGTGCCAGGGAAACCGTCAAATTCGCATAAAAAGAGGAGATAGCAGGTAGCGCCGTAAGTCAGGAGGAGGATTCCCTGGGCACAACATGTTGACTCAGACACCAACCTTCACAAAGGAATGCCAATCACAATTGTACAAACTTTGTAAAGTCTCCTCTGCGCTTCACTACCCCACTTCGAATGGTAATCTTCTTACTATTGCTCTTTCATGTAAAACATCAAATCCATCTTGTTCATGGATTATTGATTATGGGGCCATTGATCACATGACTGGCTCGTCACAATTATTCTCATCTTATAGTCCATGTGCAGGCAATAAAAAAAAAACAAGATCAAGATTGTCGACGGTGATCACATTCGTGATACGTATGGGTTCCAAGTATTTTCTCCCACCTAACACTCCATAAAGTCCTTCATGTTTCAAACTTGTCATGCAATTTGCTATCCATAAGTAAATTAACTAGTGATCTGGGCAATCACCTGAATTTTTTCCCATCTTTTCTATGAGTCATGAATCAACATGGAAGAATGATTGGATGTGCTAGAGAAAGTGGGGGACTTTACTTCCTTGAAAATGGATCAAGTATGACAAGGCCAGCATATTATGTTATGGCACTTTAGACTAGGCCATCCTAATTTTTAATATTTGAGATATTTATTGCCAAACTTGTTTAAGAATAAGGATCCATCTCTTTCAATGTGAAATATGTGAATTAACTAAACATCATCGATCTACGTTTTCTATATAGCCTTATCAACCCTCAAAACTTTTTTTACTATTACACACTGATGTATGGGGGGACCCTGTAGAATTTCAACTCAGTTTGGGAAAAAATGGTTTGTTACATTCATTGATGATCACACAAGGGTTTGTAGGGTGTATTCAAAGTTTTAAAAGGCGAAAGCGTAAGGCGAGACGTTTTTGTGTTCGTGAGGCGAGGCGTTGAGGCGTAATAACATAACATAACATAACATAACATACCATGCAAAGCCAATTCATTAAATTATAAAAACACACTCAGTTCACATCAAAGTCTGGGTCACAGATTCAACTATATAATAGTTCTGCCCTTAACAAAGTCATAATTAAGTTTACACTAGCATCAGCCACTAATTTTCCTTTCTTTCAAGAAACACATCGTGTAGAAAATGCTCACTAATACTATTTTCATAATTATCTTCATCACTGGCAGTCACTGAACCTCTTCTCTTTCGCCTTTGCTCTCTTACTTCCTGTAGCTTCAGTATACCACTAGGTGTAACATATACTTTGTTACCTATCAGTTTGTGATTACTCTGAGTATGGTATGCATTATTATACTTCTTTGTAGGAATGTGAATTAGTGTGAGGCCTTGATGATGCTGAGTCTGTTGGGAGTTTGACAGTCATTGCCTTGTCAACATTGGCATTTGCCATTCAAGTTAACAAAGACTGGGGAGGGACTTTCTCCGTAATTACTCATCATTCAAATACTCTACCAGTCGATCAACATTTGTTTCCCTCAGGCACTCGCTCTTCACCAGTGTCGCACTCACATACACCGGCCATTCCGTCCCTTCGATACCTGCGTCTGGTTTCTTTTTGTGGCGTATTCGTTGAACAATAAAACAAAGAAATTTACGTGTTAAAAATGAACAGTTTCAACATTGAAACAGAACATATGCAGCAAAATTTACAAAATAAATAAGCCATCGGCGCTCACGCGCCCAGTTATCATAGCGGTGTTGCGACTTCAACATATCGGTCTTTGCACCGTGTTGAACCTCACTACCGTCTCGGTAGGCTTATCGTGCTCAAGAATCAATGCAACATGCACACCTTCCTTATTGTTGCCGTCGGCGGGTCGTCGCTTAATATTTTATAGTCAACATTCTATTCCCATGCATTCAGCTTCTCACCTCGGCACACATGGAGAATTCAGCCCCATACATACTGAGATTAAGATACTGCAACAGTTGCGAGTTCATCTGCATCAATTCTTCCAAAGCTGGCACTTTCATGCCTCTGTCATTAAATGTACCTAGCTGAATTATCAAATATAAATATATCATGGCTGGTAGCTTTCTCACTTCAAGACACTAACTACCGAACAAAGGGCTTTTACGAAAGATAGTGCGCCACTTGGGACAATAACATACGTTTTCATTTAGCCTTTATTGTTAACATCGCGTTCTTTTTCGAGAAGATAAGAGCTTGCTTTTTGCCATAAAGGCCTCGGGAGAGTAAGAATATGTAGTAAATAGGTCATTGATCTGAAGAAGTTCATGATCTTTTGTAATGCTCAATGTTACAACTAGTGTTATGCCCATATATGAACTTCACTATAGCCGTAGCAGGGGTAGTACGAATATTTACCTTCACACCCTTCAACATCAACATAATGTGCATTATGCTCATTCTCCAAATTTTCAGCAGGATTGTATGTTGTTATGATGTGCTTGCACAACAGCTTCCTCCTCCCTTACTCTTCAAATCACGTCATCAAGATATTTGAAGATCACCCTCATTTTTTGTCAGGTCAAAGCATCACCGATTACAAAACTGCAAGCTGCCAGACACTCACCTCGTACTGATAAGACACTCTTCCACTGAGCCCACTCATTCTATGACTGGGTTGATTTCCATGAGGCTGAGTCAAAGCTTGGTGAGCCCATAATGACATGAAATACCACCTTCTTCATAGAACACGTTTTCACTACAAGATAGACTGGCGCTAAACTGGTAGCCCAAATTTGCATCAAGACTATCATAGAACTGGCCAAGACTGAGTCATGTTGAATGGGAGACCTTTTGAACACAACCTGTCATTCTTCAACAGCACTCCTTCCCTCTTCTGCTTCCACCTGAATCTAAGATAAGATCATCAATAAGATCAAAAACAAAAAGAAATGAATGTCTAAAGAAATTGTTATATCCAAAACCTCACATAGATGCCTGTCCAAAACAATAGGTGCCTTATGATGGTGAGGTGAACCTATTCTAGGGGAATCATGATTAAATTACCACTTCACAAACTCAATGCCACTTCTTTAAACAAGGTAAGCATAAAATTAATATGCAGAAAAATTGGTAGGCTTATATCTAAAAGGTCTTAGTCAATGAACTGGAATGATCCCTATTGATTCATGATGATGCTGTCAAATTAAATATGTTTGGGTCTCCATCTACAACGAATTCAGAGACATGGATTCTTAAAGAAAGAGTGAATGATCAAGTATCATTAGTAAGACCATGTGTTTCTAGAGTCAAGGTTTTGACTGTTCAATTACAGATATTTAATGATGGAAAAGAGTAAAGGGCTCATCACTGGGTGAATAGTCCCACTAGCACTGTCGACAACTAATTGATGCCTCGATACAATAAAATGAAACGATGCACCAAACACTGCATGATCAATAAGAAATGATAGAAACAAACAACAGGCAGTCATCACTAATACTAGTCTCAATATAGAAATGGAATGAGGCCATAAGTGAAAAAGATCAGCGCGACCCTAGGCCCATCGATCGACTGATCGATATTTAAGGTAACACCATGCTACTACACTCTGTTCAGGCCAGAAAAGGTGAATATATATGGGGCATATCAGTCTTTAGCTTGATGAGAACATTTTATAAAGATCATGAACTTCTTCATCTGCAATTACACTGCTTGTTATCACCTCTTGCTCTCCAAAGCCTTTATATAAAAAGAACTTTATAAGAATGTTTCTAGTTTAAGCAAATGCCAAATAATAAAAAGATAAGTGAAGTCTCTAAGTATGCATGCATTTGTTGATCCAAATTTCTTGGCTCCATGTTGTTTTATGAAAGACCATTGTTCCATTAGCAAGTGTCTGAGAGGTTGATCTGTATAGCACAGCCATGGTTATATTTATGAGTCAGTGATTCAAATAAGGAGAAGATTGCATTAATTGTAAAGTGGAGAGAAAATATGGTCAATTGAGAAAAATTATTTGCAAGATGACCCAGATCTCACGACTCATGCAGTTATTTACTTTAACTCACCATCACGCTGGGATAGTCTCAGTTGATATGAGAAGGGATTATTTGAATGCATGATAGGATATTTGATTTATCAAGAACGCTTAAAAGCTATATCTCAGCCTGACCATTCGACCAGCGAATGGGTGAATTTGGGAGTCATATTGCAATTGATTCTTGAACACAAAGAAGCTCAAGCTGCGGATGCGTCTTGGGGTTCAACACCAGAGTTGCAAAGTCAAGGTTCAGTCCCGGTCACCTGCCAGATTTTCGACGTGAAAGAAATCGATACTGAATCCCTTATTTCTACTTTTGTAATTTCTACATATATCATACTTCAATGTTAGAGAACCTCTTATTTCATTTATCACATAAATTCTCTTTTATTTTATTATTTGCAGATACACATAAAAAAAAGAATAGATTTGAACATTGGGTTAATGTTCACAAGATGTAAGGCATGGAATTAATTAGATTGATAGAAATCATGTTGAAACAAAATGTTGACTGACAGAGGAGATGATCCAGATTTGATGAATACTATGTATAAAGAAGATCCCTCCTCCCCTTGGATCTTGATGGCTTCAGATTTATTGAGTTATTCAGTTGTTGATGCGATAGAGTTATGCCATCCAACTCCTACCGCAGACTCAACAATACCAGATCATGATTTCCATGACTTTCACATAAAGAACATAAAATTTAAGTACCGTTATACCTAAAAATTAGTCATAATTTATCAACTAATAAAAACTTATGAGAATATTTACAATTCCACCATAATTATAATGCAGGTAAGAACTCTGTATGCTTATAAAGGCAAAGAGAAGGGTCTTAGCTTTGACACCAACTGATGAAGATGAAGATTTATATGAAATGTGATAAAAAGATGGGACATTTCTCCTATACTTTTGATGTAATGATGAGTACGATGATGTAATCTGGTAGAGGTGAGAATTTAAAACTGAAACAATTCACTCAGTCTTATCAAGACTGTTTATGGCTTTTGTTAAAGTTTGAAACCATTAGTATTAGTTGAACCTATTTATTCTGTATAACTTTGTTATATTTTAGAAGTAGTAAACCAGCATGTGTTTTTTTTTTATAACTTAATTAAATGTTTCATGTTTTTATTTATGCTATTTCATTTTACTATTTAGTATTTAAAAGATATCTATAATGTGGTATTCAAAAGCTTGATGGGATCAACTTCCTTATGGTTTACGCTCATCACTTAACAAAAACAACATCTTCATCTTCACAACACAAAACGCCTCTAACGCTTCGCTTTAAAACTTGGTAGCTCATAATGCAGGGTCCATCCTTTCCAGGTAAAGAGAAAGGTCATATTGAAAACCAAATCTATGCAAAAAATTATCGAGTTGTGGTGTTCTCCTCTCTCTTACCAAACCAAGAATCCAACTAGACAAAACCTATTATATCTAGTCTTTTGCACCAAATCATGTCCAACTATGGTTCTCGCGATAAACAATCACTTTGGCTGACACAACTTTCGTGGTAAATTCCTAAGAATGGCAGGAAGTATTACAAGTTCCATGAGAAAGGTTACCTGAAGAGAGGATGTATTTCGAGAAGAACTGACTTAAAGCAGCCTGACCACGTGCGGTGGGTTATGGCAAGGTATGTATCTCTAATCAAGGCAACAATCTATTGGACACTAAAATCATACAAAGCTCATCATATAAAGGTTCATTCAACCTTACATTGACTGATCTAAACTTTGTCCGTGAAAATTAATCCTGATAAACCCTTCATTAGGCAAACATTTACGCCAGTGAGCTTCACAGAAACAAGACTGGCCACCCAATAACTGATGTTAACACCTTCTGTAATGCAGATCTAGTGGAAAGAAGATTATACTCACTCTCCTCACTGATCTGAAGGAAGGTCAACTAGAGCTGTGTCAAGAAATCACCATATTCAAGCACTCTGGGGATTCAATAAGATCACCAGGTCGGCTCAAGATCAAGACTATGTCAAGCCGAAGTGATCACCACGCTTATAAAATACCTAAATAAAAGATATGACTTCACTGCATTTTATATATCATCCTCACAAGACACTTGATAGGTAGATGGAGCGGTCATGCAGTCTGTCACTTTTAGATCAAAGATCTGGGGATCCAGACATTATTTCCCGAGGATGGAGGCAAAGCCCGCTGGCGGAAGGGTTTAGTTGTGTCCCAGCAATTATGTCTGACTTCGGGGCAGCCATGGATATTATCAACCCGCAGAGACCCCATGATCCCAATCATGCTTAATGATATTAAAGATGGAACCCCACTTCGATATCGCTTCATCATGGTTGATGGGTGAGCGATTATATTTGGCCATACTCATCCCGCAGCTCTAAATTGAGTGTTGTTAATTTATGCACTCTCCATAAGGAAGAGCACCTGATGTTATTTCAAATTAGGCACTAAAAAGCACCTGCTGGGTGATCATCTTAAAAATGAGAGATCATGCACTATTGAGTTCAGATATGCTGGATCTGGCAAGACCAATCACCCATTTGAAGACCTAACTCAAGTTATTGTTATCAGGTTGCAACTTCAACAATTGAGAACAAATAAGTTAAGTCCAGATAAATGAGTGAGCATCAGTCATGCCCATGAAAAGTAAATGTCGCTGGAAAACAAGTTTAATTGAGCTAAAGTATGACCATGTAGTCTATTGTGTTAAATACATACAATGTTATAGCATACAATCCAAAGATAAACATGATAAAACCAACATATTTTGAAATTGACCGTTTACTTCATAAAAATAGAACCTAATAGTTAAAAAGCGCCTGTGGCATTTGTTCCTTCAACTAACAAATAGTCAGATTCTCACTGTGCTGACCTTATATTCAAAATTCTTGTTCTGATGACACCTGCTGTAAAGTCATATAATAGTATCATATAACATGATCCAATCCTACAGAGTGTGTTAAGATTTCCTGGATTCCTAAGGATCATGCAACGACTTGATCCTATAATTAGCAAGACTTCTGATTTCACATGAACTTAATCAGAACTAAATTAGAGACAGACATCACTGATCCACACTGTCTATTCCTAACTGATTTGATATTTATTCTGCAAAATTGTAGTAGGATGTGTTTCCTAAAGTCGATAACATCAGCCTCAAAGCAGTTTTAGATACAAAAAACTAATAAGTTTCATTCTTCTTCACAAAATCTTTACATGTTGGAAACCAAGGCCTTACAAAAGGCAAAAACAAAAAACCAACCACCTCAAGACCAATTTTTTAAACAGAGCATTTGAATGAACTTCCACAGCTAAAACTGTCAGCACCATAAGAAGTCTACATCAATGGAAATTACAAAAGAATTAGACCCACAGAAAACTACATTCTGAAAACTGATTACGCTCATTCACCGTCAAAATTAAAATGCAAAGCAAACAGCCAAATTGGGATTTTCCCATTTTTAGTATGAGTCACTTTCTTCCAACTGATTAACAAATCTCTAGCCAAGAAAGGGCAAGCCCAAACAACACCAGCATAGGACCGCACACTACCCCAGATAAATATATTAAATGATAAAGATGTGAACTCACCAAGTTTTAACTTAAAATGAAATGACAACTTATTTATGTGATATGTTTTTTCACACCTCGATTAAAAAATGTTTAGTTAAACGTTTTATAAATGTTAGTGACACTATTTCATTATGTTGGTAATCAAGAACTGTAAACATTTTTACATTTTATTTCATGTCACATTTGATAATTTCTACACAAAAATTCACTTATATAAAGATTAGTTCCTAGTGTGCTTGAAAGGCCAAACAACATTTTGACTCTATAAACTGGGAGGATGAACCTTTGTCTGTCAACTCAATGGATTTCAACATTTTAAATTCTCTAAACATCCATAAAATGTAAAAGGAATTTGAAACCCCATTGGGAACAAGAGAAACTAAATCTTTATTCTAATGTACCACTTGTAATCACATAACAAAGGTCTTTGGAAATATTATTAAACCTTCATTTACACTAACCATATAAAATAAACCTAAAGCTACAGACAAGAACCTACAAATAAAGTTTAAATTTACGAATAATAGGAATAGTATTATATCTTAATATAATATAATGTTTTGTTTCTTAACAAACAATATAACATAATTTAACATTCCCCATCACAATGCGTTATTGAACACTAGAGTCAAATTAAAACAAACCCAAAATGGGGACACAAATGATACCAGGATTGTAGAGAGAAACCATTTCAGTAGAGAGAAACCCGAACTGAAAACGCAAAACAAATCTTAAACGGCTCAAAACTGTTAAATAATCACTGTTATTATTACATTGTTCCAGCTTGTCCACCGATTTGGCATATCCACCTTCGTCATCCGTTTGATCATATCTTCTACACATCAAAGTGACTAAAGTCAATGTCAATGTCAATGCCAAAGCCACATTCAAATACCCAGTTGACCAACACGCCAATAACACTAACATCAACACCATCGCTAATGCTGAATGTCAATATCAAAGTCAGTTACATCAATTCAACCAAAACCTTAAATTTGGCTCCATGCAGAAACAATCCGCAGCCACATTCAAATTCTCAACTAAACCTAAATTCACCTCACACCTATATAGCAACAAATCCAAAGTCACCTGAAAGTTCACTTTCCTGTCCCTATCCTCTAATCCCAAATCCACAAACCAATCCTCAAAACACCCCACAACCCAACACTAACCAACTTTTTTCACAACCTCAGTAACTGAATAATGAAAAAGAATGATAATTGGAAAGAAACACCCAACTTTTCAATTTAACCCTAAAAGGAGCTCAATTATCCAAAATTAAAAGTTGAATCGCCAAGAAAGAAGTATACCTACCAACAAATTAAAGCTTAACAAAAACTAACAAGCCCCACCAAAACTAAAACCTCTCCAACTCAACTAATTCAAAACGTTCGAAAACTCAAGAGAGCACTACGTGGCTGCCATTTAATCTTTATAAGACTACAATGAAGTTGTCTCCCACAACCCCAACAAAACCACATATTGTTAACCCCGTCTTATTACCACAGATCAGGAAACTCATCTAACAAGAGAAAATCAAATTTTATTAATTTCCTGTGTACCACAATAGTGCCATGCCTCATATAAACCACTGGTAAGAATCCCAATAAGAAAGAATTTCAAAGTCGCTTAGTTATCGTTAAACCCACTAAAATGTAAAAGGAATCCTGCCAAAGAATATAACATGATTATTATATTATATAATTTAATTTAATTTACAGCATGCAAAAGAATCTCTTTAGATGAAGGTTAATCTTAATTCACACTTACTATTTGGTGTTAACTTTCCATTTATACTAATATTTATTGAAGTCTCCATATTCTCATATTCCTAACATGTTAAGTTAGATCTTCAATAGTATTTTATTTTTATTTTTTTAGTTCTTTTTTCAACTTTGTCTTTATAATAAGATATCTTAAATTCTTAAAGGATAATGTTTAAATGACAGGTTTTATGGATTATCATTTGGATGAAATCGTTATCTTATCAATTGTACAACATTTGTAATAGTTAATACCATGTCAAAAAAATAAAAATCAATTCAAGACTCTAGAAGAGTTGACATTATCTCATTAACAACATGATTTTATGTGAATAACATTTTATTCTATCAGATCCAGAAGAATCTAACCCAATTCATTATAAAGTCACATGTACTTATATTAAAAAGTCCTAAAGGTAAAAACATACGGGATTTTAACCTTTTCTTTTGACGCTTCTTTTTCTTTCACTCTATCACATAAGCCGCCTCTTCTTCTTCTTTCACTTTCACCCATGTTTCCCTTTTGATTCTTTCCCCATTGTTCCACTGTAACTAAGCATTAACCATCTCAATTTTTTTTTAAATTTGCAAGGAGGTGGTACCAAGAAGAGACAAGGACTACACTGATTGAATAGTGGTAAAAACAACCTGTTTTTAACATTCATTTATTTTCTTTAAAACAATTATTTACAAATTAATAATGTATTTAGAGATGGGTGTCCTATCTCCAATACACGTGACTTATATAAAATCTAACCATGACGTGAGTTAGAATAATAGGTACTTAGACTGGATGTAAATAAAATCCGACGCATTACATCCTGATCCATCCCCCAAGAACTCCCCACACCTCAGCCACCCAGCTCCTTAGACTCAGCCAAAGCATAAAGGGAGGGAAAAGAATCACACAGCTGGGTCCACCCCACACCAAACGTCCTCCCAAAATCTGACCCTACACCCACCTCCCATCTCAAAACAACAGTTTTGTTTCAGCTGCACTGCTTCTTTACTGATTTCTTTCCAAAAGCCCACCCCATAGCTTCCTCTTGGGGCCCTAGTGAACCATCCTCTTTCTTAGGTTCGATATTTTAGCCTAATATCATTTCTCCAGGAGAGTTTTCCCACTACAACTTCCTCCAAACCCATCAGTTGCTGAGGCTTCTATTCATGGTACAAAGGTTTCTGGAATCTCAGCCACCTTCTATTTTTTGCCTTCAAGTAGAGAGTTCCTCTCATTTAAAATTAAGTGTAGTTTCACCTAAGTTAATTTCTCCTCCCCAGCAGTCCTTTAATTTTCCAATCTCAACTTTACCTAGTAAGCAAAAAGAGACAGCATGTATATGGGCAGATTTGGATACTAAGTTTCTATCATAGTAAGTCTCTATTTGAGACATTACTCTTCCAAAGAGTTTAGCCTTTAGAACCTTTCTACAATTCTTCCCAACCAGCATGAGTTGTGCCTTCACCTCACCTGGAAGTAGAGAGCTTTTTTTCCAAATTAATTTTCAGCCTAGAGAGGGCTTTAAACCAAACCAGCATCCAGCCAAGATAAGCCATTTGAATTTCCAAATCACTATAGAACACAAGGGTGTCATCCACAAAAAGAAGGTGTGTGACCTGCAACTCTTCACCATTTCTTCCCTTAATCTTGTAGCCAGCCAGAAACCCTCCAGAAACTGCCTTGTCTATTAAAAGAGAAAAACCTTCCACACCAAGAACAACCAAGTAAGGGGATAGAGGGTCCCCTTGTCTTGGACCCCCCGAGCTGTTGAAGAAGCCAGTTGGGCTTCCATTAATCAAAACTGAGAACGAGGCAGTGGAAATGCATTATTTAATCCATCCAATCCATTTCCCCCTTAAACCCATATTATATTTAGCAACACCAAAAGAAGGCAATTCCAATTAATCTTATTAATAAGAATGAATGTACAATTGATGACAATCTTAAGGTTGAACAAAGATTGACAGTGATTTTGAAAAATATAATTGTTCTCCATTAGAAAAGGTATATAGACTATGTATTCAATTTTAACAGTTGAAATATTAATTGGACAAAAAATTAAACAAGACAAGACAATTGCTAGTCCTAGTCTAGGAAAAAACCCTGTGTGGTTAAAAACTAAGACACGGATTTGAAGTATTAGTTGGACATCAAGGGCATGAAGTGTAGGCACTCACAGCCACATCCTAAATTGAGCGTTAACTTAAGCTACAATGCAAACCCTCATACTTAAGAGTCATATCTTCTTGCAACAAGCCTGGGCCTCATTCTAAATCTATTATTTCACAAAGACTAGAGTTTTATGCTCCTTATTTGTGTCATGCACTTTTATTATAGTTAGGTAAAAGCGTCAATGGACAAACAAAGTTACAAAATTTATGGTAGATCTAAGCGGTGAGAAGTTTCTTTTACTTAGTACCCATCCCTCTTACCCAAGGAGAAAGCCTTACTCTTATCCCCATTTAAAATTCCATAACCAAAATAAAGTGAAAAACAAAAACAAGTCTCCTAACAGAAATGCAAAAGCTACAATATAACCAACCTGAGCATTTTCCTCGTTTTTGAACTGATTAGTTCTGCTACCTCTTCAATTTTTCAGTCAAGCTCATGACCAATTTCAACAAATCGCATGATACCCTTATCACCTGCCACAAAAAAAAAGAAAGTTATAATTATGTATCAAATTAACCACCAGAAAACTGCCCTTCTTTTCCCTCAAAGAAATATTAACAATACAAGAAAACTAAGATAATAAAATCAGCAGGATGCAAGGACCAGTGTTTTTGCCAGACAGTTGTATGAAAAGAAGAGGTTTGCTTTTTCTTCTTATGTTTCCTCATGGACTCTTAAGGAGCAATATGGAACTTAACACTCACAAAGAGGAGAGTACAAAAGAACTTCAAAGTACTAAACATCAAAGAATGCTTGAAAAAGGACCAAAGCAAGTATTCAAGAACATATTTCAGATACCATATTTCAGATACTTATCTGTTCTTCTACCTCGGGTTTGTGAAACTAGTAAAGAAAAACACTAATAAATTTATGATTAGCACCCTCTCTACACCAGAAGGATGGACAAATCTGCCTTGGTTGGATCTGAAGAGAACATTTAACTGCATGTGCACAGAAAGGGTTACTGAAACCTATTACAAGCATGGAAACCCTTTTATTTCCTGTGTGTTTGTGTAAAGGCAATGACAAGCTACCCAATGGGAAGTCTTCCCAGATACCCTTAAACACAAAGCAAATTGTTCAAACAAGTAAAACTAAGAGCCAGTCTAGGCTTCAAAGAGCACAAATCAACAACAGGCTGGTCAGAAAACTCAAAGCCCAGGAAGGGACAGCCCTTCATAAGAATCATCATAATGTACCATGCAATCAGTAAAAAAATGGATTTTAACCAATATAAGAGTACATGTAAACATGACGAGAAGTGTGTTCCGTGCCACAATATAATGTACCATGGGAGGAAGCTCTAGATTTGCAATAGTCAAAGAACAATTCTGTTTTCCTTGTCTTCCAAAGAAAAATTGAAATTACATAACTCCTCCATTCATTAGTCAACAATAATTAACAGATCAAACAGAAGAATGACAACCAAGATCATCTTCCATGATCGCACATTGTCTTAGGAAGAATTTGTTGTTGCTAATGTTTTCCATTACAAACATTGAAGTTCAATGTCAAACCACATAAGAACTCAATCACAATACTGGGATCAATGCCACTGGTGCCTCCTAAGAACTAAAATCTAAACTAAAGTTAACTTTATCAACAAGAGTTAATGAGATTGTGGTAAGATATATTGATTAATACATTAATATCATCACCATGAGAGATCCTTAAAAGCAACTTGATTATAATTGTATTCTTAAGAAAGATATCTCACTCACAGAAACAATAAACAAAGATAAAAACGACCTTCAATCAACAAAGGCTAAGTTCACCATTTATTTAAAGAATGAATACCACTTTATAATAAAATGAACTGAATAATCACACGCAATGGTCTATATTGCAAGAAAACAACATTACTAAACAATGAATAATAAACATTTGCCAAATGAAAACAACAAATAGAGAATTTCGCCCGAGAGAAAAAGTATTCAAATTGCAAAAGAGAAACACATGGCACAAAAAACTTATTCTTTATCTCCATTATATAAAGCAAAAAACAAGTTAAGGATGAAATTTTGCATAGCATAAGGCAAGAGAGGACATATTGTGAAGTATCTGACACATGATTGCCACTTATCTCTTCTATGTCCTATCCTCATCAAACCATCCTTGGTCATTACATCCTCATCAGCTCTCCTTTTTCCCCTCCTTTTCTGGGGCCACTTTTGTTCTAATGTCGGTTCTTGAACCACGTTTCAGGTTTTTACTCTTAAAGTGTAGAATAGCAAGAAATATCCATACTGTTGAAAAGTAGTCAGTAAAATAAGATAATGCATGGTTGATTTACATTGAATAGTTACCAGAATCTGGAGAAGCCACAAAAAATATATTCTGGATTGAGGAAAGGGAGGATCACCAATTAAATTGCAAATATGAGCACATAAACTGAGGGCTTGGAAATCCAACATCCAAATTAAGTGACATTCTATTCAAAATAATGGCTCCCAAGATTTGGTTAGAAGTTGATGAGCTGTTATTTTTATGAAGTTTGGACTTTTTGAAGGTGTGAGCAGAAGTGACTTCATCACATTGTCATAACTCAAGAAAGTATAGACTGTATAGTTGACGGCATAGAGCACTTCAAACTTTCTCCCTTTTTTTCCTTTTTGGCTCATGGGAGAGGGTAGCTCTTTCCAAACTCTTTTCTAATATTAAATCATTTGATCTAGTTCTCACAGAGAGAACTAATAGGATCTATAACACTGCAAAGTAGAAACCACATAAGAACGATCCTACCATATGCAGAAACCCATCAAGAGTCAAATTCAATTTCTAAAACCACACAAACACTTAAAATCAAAATACAGTAATAGAGAACCATTCTGCCAAATGCAGTAATCCATCAAGAGTTAAATTCAATTCTTAAACTGTTGAAACTAAAAAAATAAAATAAAAAATAAAAAATAAACAGTACTGAAATATTCGTAGTAGCACGCACTCCACTAAAATCAAACAATTTGGCACACCTAAATCCAACCTCTTGAAATCCCCCATCGAACCTTAAAGGTATTTCTATATCTTTTTAGCCCAAGTAGTTCATTGTATGACCAAAAGACCAAGATACAGGATGCATCTGATATGCCTTCTTGGCAAGGTACAGGGAACAACATGGAGGATCATGAGTGGTAAAGTTATCGAGATGATTATCATGATTTGTTCATATACACAAACAAAGCCTAAAAAATGAGTGTTTGATAAAACATAACATGCTACAAGGACAAAACTCTTTATATTGGCAGAACTAGTCCGAGACAAGACCACTGGAACCCAAGGTTGAAAAGGGTTATTTGTTAGCGATAAATAGATGCAATTAACTACTTTTTGGACCACGTTTATGAAGAAAAAGTTGGGTGCAACAACATGGAGACTGATTAAAGGACAATTGACAGATAAATCATACTCCAAGGCTACCTTTTTCATTCAAAGGTAGCCTTCAATTGGTTCTAGATGTCTATTATTTAAGTGACTTCATTTAGATTTTAACAAGCAACTTAGGTGTGGCTCATCGCTCATATTAACTTAAAATGGTTCATATATCAGAATTCCATGGATTTTATGATCATCCCTGTGAAACTTCCTCTTCCCCTTTCAAAAGTTCCAATCCAGATTAAGATATGAGAGGAAATGGAAGCAGTCATGAGACTAGAATCTACTGATAAATTTTTATTTTTATTTCAAATAACATTGGTAGGATAAAAGGAACTAAATTTGATAATTTCGACCAAGCAAGGAAGAAAGATTCTAGTGAGAATAATCCTGAGACATCAATGTCCATACTAGTGCACCTATGAAAAATATGGAAAAGTGTACACAAATAAGAGAAAGTCATTAATTCTTCAAGATCACCTAAACAGTAAGGTCTCTAATGTAAACATCAACCACGAGTCATCAATTGACACTCCGCCTGATGCAAATATAACTTTGGGGAGAGAGAAAACCATAGACATCAATTTTGTGGCGAGTCACCAACGGCCCTCTTCAAGGATCATTTTTTCTTCAAATGCTAACTTAAATGGGCTAATTTGAGGAAATTTAAATATTGATGACTCTTTTGATTACTTGGGTTGGAATTCATCATTTTATTGAAGCATGAAATGGGATGATTGAAGCATAAATGTATCAATGAGAAATTTTGATATTTCCATTTATGTTTCCATTGAAGGTTGCTCTTGGGAAGACACTTGGTTAACTGAATACAAGAAAAACCACATCGTATAAAAGTATGGTGAACACGCTCTATAGCAATGTAAGACCAAACAATAGGCAAAAAAGAATAACATCTGCAAAAATATAAGCTTAAGAACACCCCCGTTATGGAATGAAACAACTACTCACCAGGCACTACTTTTGGGGATCTTCTGAGTCTGGCACAAAGTAAACATATTCTGCCTTATACCAAACCTAAGAGGGGTTTAGAGTGTACATTGCACCATCCGGCAAATTTATATAAAACCCAATAACATCACCCTCCGCATAACCTTCTTTCCCATACGTCTCCCTCAATGCCTTGTGCACCTTAGTACCATCAATATCTCTATACCCGTAACTATTTGCATCGTACCCTACTGGAGGTCAAGTTTCCTCTCCTGTCGAATTCACCCAAGCCTGTATGCCCTGTTTCCAACTTCACACCTTGGTTTCGTGCTAACAAGCCCTTCCACAACCCTCTGGTAGCCTGAACGATTTTATACCCTTTCCGCTGAATGCATTCGATCATCGCTCAGCTCCACTTTCTCCGCCTTGTAAATCTTCGAGAGGCAGATTTTCAAATCCGGAGAATCATCATTCTTATCAGGAAACCTCGGGACCGGAGTTATCAAATCAGTCTTCCAGCATTGTCTGCAGTCGCCTCGCCTCTTCCTTCCCTTCCCTCGCTTCGGCTCGTCCACAATATCATCGTTCTCTTCTGTCTCTCTCAATTTCGGGTCCCGTGGCCCCCACCTGCCGCTGGCGCCATCGAGATAGGCTGTCTGTTGTTGGTTCTCCTCCAAGAGAGTTTATGCTGTGAGGGAGGAAAGCTGCTTCTGCTTCTTAGGAGGCGGGTCTTCCTCGTCATCATCCGAAGAGGGCTTCGATTCTTCGGAGTGGTCGTGGTCCTCCGGTGGTTCATGCTTTACGCCGTTTGCAGTAGCCGTTGCAGTGGTCGCGCAATCTTCGTCTTCTTCGTCTTCGTCTATGTAGGTGGCCTGTATGTCGTCCATTCTCGAGACAGAAAGAAGAATTTTAAGGTTGGGGGTTTTTCTTAGGGTTTCTGTAACTGGATTTCACAGCGGAAGAGCAGTGGACGTGACGGAAATCTGAAGTTCAAATCGGAGCGGTGACTGTTGCTTTTTTTTTTCTCTGTTTTTTTTTGGGGGCTACTGGTTCTATTGGGCTTTTTTTTATTGGGCAATTAGGCCTTCTGGGCCGTCCCCAAACGTAGCTTAAATTCTTGCTGATATTGGGCTTGTATCAGAAGTATATTTGGTTTCCAGATAATTTTGAGAGAAAAATATTGAATGAAAATAAAAATTAGATTCAAATTTAATAAATCACTTTTATATCCTATTTATATTTTTTCAATTATTTATAGTAAAATTTGAATGATTCAAAAATAAGGATACTCATTAAAGGACAAATCAAACCTTCTTTCTTTAAATGTATAAGAGGTATAAAACACCCCATTTGGAAAAAAAAATGTCCAAATATGGGGTTTTTTTTATTTTAAATATCCTAGAGATAATATAGTTATAACGAGGGGATACGACAATATCACAAAACCCGTAGATGTAGTTATCATGTGGGAAATTTTTGTGCAAAGTGATTACATTTCTTTAATGTTACTTACAAAATATCATTTTTCCAAATATTTGTAGATTTATTTCTCTTAGTTTGTGATCGGTTTTAGTTATATTTAATGTTTTTTATAATAACAAATATAAAAAGGTAAACAATAAAATGAAAATAAAAGTTTTTTGAAATTAAAATGAAACTAAAAAGTTAATCTTAAATTAACATATATTTTAGTATACACTCCAAATTTATTTCTTCTTAAGTTCAAGCTCAAAATTAGTAAGACTACAAAGTATAAATCGATATTGAAAAGAACAACAGCATTCTATGTGTTACATAACTTAAAGCAACTTCATTTATATACCTCCATTGTTGACAAAATATGAAATCATAACTTTCTCCATTTTACTTTCATAATTAAATTTTCTAAGTCAAATTGTCTCATAATACGGCAAGTTATAAAGATTTGTATTGTTTTGGGCTTTGTTATTCAGATTTATATTGCTTCGACATCTTTCACTTTATAATAAACGCCAGAAGATTGCTTCTCAATAAGACTCGAATTTAATTCTTTTATATATCTCATTCAACCCTTTAATCACCAAACTCATTTTATTTGGCTTTGATTCGTGATTTATAAAAATATTATTAAAGTGGGAATAATAAGCCAATCTACCATTTGAAAACATTCGCCTATAAACTGATTAGTAGACAACGTAATATATCAATAAGTAAATTTAAAAAAAAACACTTATAAACATGTTTTATATAAAATACTTTATCAAAATATTTTTAAGTTAATGTGAAAAAATACTTTTAATGGTACTAAGAACTAAATTTGATACCATAGTCATTCGACATTCATTTATTTTATATATTACATAGTTAAGTACTTGGATACCCATTTAAAACTAATCATCAATTAAAAAAAAAGAACATATTAATTGGTATATATAAAATATGTGGAAGTTGTGTGATTGGCTTGATTTTTGCCCGAAGATCTTCACTTTCAAGGCCCAAACGGATTAAAGTTCTCAAAACGCCCAAACATTCCCAAACACGAACACCCGATCCGTGCTCCAGATCTAAATTTCTGTGCTATCCATACTCTTATAAAATTAACATCGCCATCTTTGGGGTTAAAATCACACAACATTTCCAACCGATTCCTTGTAACTCGGGAAGATATCCCAATAAACCTACATTACAGATGTCTAATCGATATTTGAGCAAAATCGACAATTTTAAGTATCCAGCGAAAATTACTGACACGCAAAGAAAGACCGCCTCCATTCCATTTCGTACTCAATCATCAACTTTCTATGTGCACCGATCATCATCCTCTTCATAAATACATGAATGCTAAGAGAAGCCGGATATTCAAAAGACTCATGGGCCAGACGCTCATACTTAATCACTTAAGATCGAGAATATTTCAAGACACCAATCGCGTCCCTTTATTTCCATTATATGTTCTCGCTTATCACGTTCGCTTAACTGATACAATCCGTGAGACTGAGAATCCAAGGACGATAGAAGCAATGAATGCCCCAAAATATGTATACTTTGTATCTCCCAAATAATAATATAATGTCACAGAGCGCGTCTTCTTCAACGTTTCAACCATATCCCAACTTCACTAATATCAATAATAAACTATAATATATAGTTGGTGTAGTTAGTTACCAATAAATTGGTCTCCGATATTAGATTAATATTTTCTTTCTAGACAGAAAGTCCCCTTCACTTGAATTAGAACATGGGTGATAGGTATGAAAATATTTATATTTGCTATAAATGAAAATTTGAACCATGATAAAAGAAAGAGTGGTGGAAAACCATTTGAACATAAACATGTAAATATTGCCGCTTTAGTAGAAAGTGCAATTGAGTCTTTAAAATACTTCAAAGAAATTACATTTATATAATGAAAGAAACTTTTCCTTTTATCATATATGGCAATGTGGGATATGACATAATAATCAATATTCATAAAATTATATTTGCAAATATTAAACGCTTTTTTATATGCTTTATTCAATTAATTATCTGAGTTTGTGTCCTTTACAAGAAAGCACCAAGAAAATAATTTTTTTTTAAGAAAATTAATTTGTTACATTTGATTATCTCATACAAAAATATATAAAAAAAAATTAAACTTATTTAGAAACATACACATTTTTAAATTAAAATAAATAAATTAAGTTTGAAGTAGTGATAATATATATATATGGAATATTATTTTTATTTTCAAATTTTCTAGTATTTTTGAATCAAACACATAACCTTATAAATAGTTAGAGAATGCCATAAATGGGTTGGGGTTATTTGTACTTCATAAATTAGTTGATGCTTATTATTAGAGGATTTATTAGTAATTAACTTCAAGACTCATGTGGTTACGAAGGTCTAACTTAAGTGATAAAATAAGAAATTGATGTACAGAGAGGCCCATCGGGGATATAGTACAAAGTAAATATATGTAAACAAATAATCCTTCAGACTTTCTACTAACCGACGGCTGATTTAAGCCAGAAATACTAAAATTATGTCTCGAATAAGAATCAAACACTAAACTAAATATTCATGTTAGTTTTACACCATCATAGAAGAATGGATTTATTCAGATGGGGCGGTCCCATCCCCATCCCGAATCCCTTCTTATTTTCTGGTAAAATTTCAAATCTATCTCATTTAAAAAATTAACGATACTTATTTACTTAGATCGTCCGCTTACATTTTTTCGTTTTTTTTATTAAAATTAATATATTTCATAAAAAATAAAAATATTATAAATCGTTATAAATTATTTGTTGCAACATGTATTATATATATATATATATTACAAGTTTCAAAATAAAATAATAAAAATATTTTTAAAATAATTGCTATGACAAATACGACAATACCAACCCGTCATATATTCGAAAAATAAACTTAAATCCACTGTAAAACTCGATTATAATTAACTCAAACCCATTATATTAAAAGCACAGGTACTGAACATACGAACCAACAACCCGCAAGTATTGCCGCACCTCCATCACCGCTCAATCACGCCTCCGTCAACTAAGTCATACAACCCTCAGTTATTAATTTTTTATCTGACCAAACAACCACTTAAATATCAAAACTAAAAAACCAAAATAATTTTTTAAAATTATCAAGCCCACGTGGTTAGAGTCAAAAGTTGCATGTGGGTAATATATGCTGAATAGTGTAGTGGAGATACGTTTGGAAACCCCTTATAAAAGCTTCAACTTCATTATTCACAAGTAGTCTGTAGATGACAATCAGAAGTATGTCACCTCTTTTTTGCTTTCTCTCCCATTTGTGTGGACTTCAATTTGAAAACATATGACGGAATACACACTTGACTTTATCCTCCAAATGTTCAACTACTCTTTTTTTTTTTTTTTTTCTTTAGTTGATTGATTTATTTACATTGATCTTCAACGACGGGCCATTATTGGAAGAAACGGCGCGGGTTTTTTTTTCCTTTTTTAGCTACTGATTTATTACATTTTTGATGATTCAACGACGTATTGATTATTAAGAAAACGGTAAGTGGGTGTTAGATACCATCACAATTCATACTGCCAAAACCCGCATTTAATAACAAGTTTTTTATGCATTTCTATAGTTAAGATTTTCTTCTCTCATGTTTTAGGGAAACCTGTATTTCGACCCATTCATGATATTGAACTGCAAAATAATATAAGAATAATAAAACAATGATTTAATATTGCTTTCATAAAAAAATAATTATATTTCAAGTTTAATAATATCGAGATACTACTATACTAAATAACGCTATTAATACTTACTATCTATTAAAGCGTATGCAGATATCTGAAATATAATTATTTTGTTTAAATCGATGCAATTTGTTAGTATTTTTACATTATTTATACCTTATTTAGTATTATTTCCTAATCAATGTTAAATGAAAACACAAGTTTATTTATGCTTTTATAAGCTTGAGAACTCAAAATCAACAACTTCTTTAGGAGCAAACCTTTTTCTTAT